>WOXC01009708.1:0-234960 GCA_011680675.1 Gymnobelideus leadbeateri | reverse complement strand
AATCAATAATCATTTATTAAACACTGTGCCAGGCACTGGGGATACAAAAAGAGGCAAAAGCCACGGTTAGCATAGGAATGCTTGTTGACCCCTGCCCCCACCTTCTGTGATGATGTCATGGGGAAAGGGAAGCTGAAATTGTCCCCCCACCCCCACCCTCAGGTGGGATCACTCCTGGCCTCAAGTAGCTTACAATCATGCAAACAAACACACACAACGAAGCTGGACACCGGGTAAAGAGGAACTAAGAGAGGCAAAGCTGTGGGATTAAGAGGGGCTGGGGAAGGCAGGATTTGAGCTGGGATTTATGGGGAACTGGGAGGTCACTGGTCAGAGTAGGGAGAACAGGATGGAGGGAGAAGATGCCCAGGGCTGAAAGGTGGAGAGCAAACATCACTAGAGAGATCAAAGAGCTGGGGGCTCTATCTCACTTGAACATTGTGGCTTCTGTGCTGTCTCTCCCATTAGTCTATGAGCTCCTTGAGAACAAGGACAATTGGTACCTTTCTTTGGATCCCCAGCCCTTAGCACAGGACCTGGCACACAGCAGGCATGAAATAGGTGTTTATTCAATGACTGACCTACCTTCCCAACCTTATTATCATCACAAGGGTCACACATTATTGCGTGGGATGAGGAACCAGAGCATTCTAGGTCACATGCCTGACCTCTCTGTAGCCTTTGACACCGCTGATCACCCTCTCCTCCTTGGCATTCTTTTCTTTCTAGGTTTTTAGGAGCCCCCTCCCCCTTCTTCTCTGCCTCCTTTTCTGGACCCTCCTCTAGATGCTGCCCTCTAACCCTAGGTCTCTCCCAGGGCTCCTTCCCAGGCCCTCTCCTCCTCTCTCTCTTCTGCTTCACAGTGATCTCATCAGCTCCTGTGGCTCTGTTTACCATCTCTGTGCAGATCTCCGGATCTCCCTGATTCTCAGATCTATGAGTCCTGCCCCACCCTCTCTGCTGAGCTCCCATCTCACATCTCCAACTGCCTTTCAGACATCTCCAAATGGATGTCCAGGAGACATCTTAAATTCAACATGTCCAAAACTGAATTTATCATCTTTCCTCCTAAACTCCCCCTCCCCCTCCCTGTCCCACTTCCCCATTGCTGTCCAGGGCACCACCCTCCTCCTGGTTCTTCAGTATCTCCCCCTAGAAGTCATTCTGAACTCACAATCTCTCCCCCTCACCCCCATATACAAGCTGTTGCTAAGGCCTGCAGATTTCCCCTTAGGACCATCTCTCCAATATGCCCCTTCTTTTCTCTGACAATGCCCCCACCCTGGTACAGGTCATCACCTCATACCTGGCCTTCTGCTTGGGGTCTGCCTACAAGTCTCTCCCCACCCCTGTTCATACTTCATTCAGCCACTCAGGTAATTTTCCCTAAAACACAGGTCAGATCCTGTTAACCTCCCACCGACTCAATAAACTCCAGAGACTCCCTACTGCCACCAGGAGCAAATTCACAACCTCTGCTTAGCATTCAAAGTCCTTCCTAAACCAGCCCCCTTCTCCCTTTCCCATCTTCTTACACTTTACTCCTTTCTATCTACTCAATCCAGTAACACCTGCCTCTGGGCTGTTCCACCGACAGGACTCTCTCTCAGCTCTGGGCATTTTTTCTGGTTGTCCCCTCCTCTTCCCCCCAACACTTTCCCCCCTTCACACCTCCCTGGCTTCCTTTATGTCCCAACTAAAATCCTGCCTCCTATAGGAAGCTTTCCCCTGCCCCTCTTCATTCCAGAGCCTTCCCTCTGCTAATGATTTCCTATTTATCCTGTGCAGAGTTTGTATTGTACACATTTATTTGCATGTTGTTCTCCCCCCCCCCCCATTCAAGTGTAAGCTCCATGAGGGCAACACAGACTGTCTTCTTCCTCTTTTGTTTTCCCCAGAGCTTAGCAGAGTGGCTAGCATGTAACACGTGTTTCATGGTTGGTTGTTGTCCTTCATGCTTAGAGAGGACCAAAATAATATCACCATGTTGGAGTCAAGGTACAGTGTGTCCAACTGTGGCTGGTCAGATAAACAGGAGCTTGGAATGCTCTAGCACAGGTCGGGCACAAATAGTCCGTGTGAACATCTGGGGGGAATTCTTTAAATTTACGCATCTTGCATTTCCTTTGAGCTGTTTTAATTCTGCTTTGCTCACAGAGCATGACACCTTTTCTGATGAGGGCACGCCATGCTGAGCTGTCCTGTGCCAGGGTCTCCCATGTCTCACAATCAATTCCAAAGTTCTTCAGAGAGACCTTGAGAGTGTCCTTGTATCACTTCTGACCAGCACATGAGACCTGCCTTGCATGAGCTTTCCATAAAATAGTCTTTTAGGCAAACATACGTTAGTCATTTGAACAATGTGGCCAGCCTACCACAGTAGCACTTTCTGCAGCAGAGTTTGATAGCTTGGTAGTTTAGCTTGAGAAAGGACCTCAGGGTCTGGTATCTTATCCTGCCAGGTGATCTTCAGAATCTTCCTAAGACAATTCAAATGGAAACCTTTTACTGGCGTAGTCCTGGCTGTTTATTGAATGCATAGGCATAGGGCACAGTTGATGAGAATGTCTGGAGTCGGGACATGGTGTGTCTCCTTCCACAAACAGCCAGGAAGTTGGTTCTGTATCCCACCTTGCAATTTCTCTTCCTTAAACACTCCATCTCCCCTTGCTGTCCCTTTGAACAGGCTGTCTGTCCCCCTAGCTTGGAATGCAGATCCCTTCCAACACTGCCTCTGAGTCCTTTCCTTCAAGATTCCACAGGAAGGCTTCCTGACTACCTGACTACCACTTCTTACCCAACCCTGTGCTGCTGTCTCTACCAACTGTCTCACTTTTTTTTTTTTTCCAGCAGTCTATGTAGCACGGGACTGAAGACCAGTTTTCCTCCACTAGAGAAAAGTGTTCTGTGCTTGACTATAGGAGTCTTTGAGAGATGTAGGAATTGAATGAGTTTTAAAGGATCAGGATGTTTTTCTCTCCTTGATCTATTGGAAAGAGGTCTAGGAATCGAAGTGAGGAGAGATCCTGAACGATTTTGAATTGAGACCTTGAAGGGCTAGGGACAACAGGTGTTGAGGCAGCAGTCTAATTCATGGTCAATTCCAGAGTTCCTTGGCCTATCACCACCCCTGTTTTCAGTGGCCACAAGGGAAAATTTGAGGAAAAGGAGAAGGCTACCAGTTACCCAACTGTCCATTTAGTAGAGTAGGTATAAGATGAAATGTCTCAGTGTACAAAAGAGCCTATGTTAAATCCAGGGTTTCCTTTTCTTAGAATTTGTTCAAAATTTATGTTGAATGAATACTAATACCTATGTAAAGATCTGATCAGTCCTAACAACTTCGGTTTTCTTGCTTCATTATTCACGAATAGTTACAAGAGAGGGAGGTACAGCAGTTGCCACATTATGTAGAGTAAGAGATCAAAAAGCCCAGAATGTCTCTGAATTTTTTCCCCTGGCATCTGGCTGGGGGCTCAGGACCTATATGAGAGAGACTCATTGAATGAATGAAAGAGCATTTATTAAGTACTTACTATGTGCCAGGTTCTAGAATACATGAATCTGGGGTTTCCCTTTAGGCAAACAGAGACTGGAAAGAAGTTTGGTTGCCTTGTGGGGAATGGGCTTGGATGTTTCGTTGTTACACAGCAAGGTTTCCCTGGGACATCACTCTGTAGGGGTGCAAAGAAGAAAGGGCGCACTCTTCCCTCCAACAAGTGAATCTTCCTACTATAGTAGAGAGAGAAGCTCTGGAGATAGAGGATCTGGGTCCAGATCCTGCCTCTGACATTTACTAGCCCACTTGGTAGCCTTTACTTAAGCTCCCTACACCTCAGTTTCCTCAGCTATTGAAATGGGGGAATTGGACTAGATGGCCTCTCTTTAGAGACAGACACAGAAATAACAGCGCTCCACCCGGAAGAAGCTTCAAGGATCAGGACCCCCATCAGGTGGTCTTGGATTCAAGGGAGCCAGCCCAGGGACTCAGACTGAGCCATTAAGATGCTGCTCCCCAGTGGAGCCTGAGGGCCTGGAGAGATGAGAAAGGTCACATGGCTACAGGCCCCACCACAGCGTAGCTCACATCCAAGGCCAGTCCTAGTGGGAGACAGAACCACAGGTTGGGGGGGCGGGGTCAATACGTTGTAGCTGTTTGTTGTTGGTTTGTTTTAAAACTAAATCATCTTAATAAACACCTTCGCTCTGAACTTATGGCATCTCCTGGCTGATTATTAAAGGGGAGCCCAGTGGCAAGGTCCGTGATCCATCATCCCCCGGAGTGACGACCCAGCCTACTGGGCAGCGGGCCCCCTGCGGGGCCGCGTTCTCTTGTGCGGTCCCTGCCAAGCGGTGCCGGGCTGGAGGTCTGGAGGGCGGCCCCTGCGCCAGCTGCGCGACCCCTCCCTTTTCTGGGCTTCAGGGTCCACATCTGGAGAAGGAGGGGGGTCACAGCATCTCCCATGCACGCCCCACGTGGCTGCCCGAGGCCCTGATCAGTGATTATAACCCGCACAATTATAATACATACAGTACATTGGGCCCAGGTCTGGAGGGACAAAGGAAAGGTAAGAACACCCCCAAACCCAAAAGCGTCCCGCTGGGAATTCCAGCACAAAAGACAACGTGCTGACAAAATAAACTCGGGGTGGGAAGTTACTAGAAATAACCTTCTTGGGGGAGGGGGCGGGCGGCCCGGCCTGGGCAAAAGCCTGGGGGTGGGAAACAGCCGAAATCAAAGCCAGTCTGGTCCGAGCCCCGGAGGGGACGCCTCCGGGACTCCGACAAGCGGTCAAGACCAAGCCTCGAAGAGGCCGGAGAGGTCCTAAAGGTCTATGGGCTCGCGGGAAGCCTCGGTCCCGCCGTCCAATGAGGAGCCACCTGCGCCCCTTCCGGGCGCGAGCTTCCGGCCCCCAGAAGCCACACGTGGGCCCCGCCCTCTCCGTAATACCTTGCAGGCGGTGCGCATGCGCACGATAGACCCGGCCCCCTCCAACGTCCCGGAGCATTTGCGGGCTCCAGCTGGCGCGCATGCGCAGGAGCCCTCGTGGAGGCCGGACCTTGACGTGTGTCAGGCGGGGGCGCGGCCACAGGTTGGTACTTCTGGGTCGCGGCGGGAGAGGGCACGTGCACGGTGGTGGTGGGGTTGGGGTTTCTGTGAGCGGGCCCGGGCCCTGCGCTCCCCAAAGCGGAGCGCCGGAGGACGGAAGGCTTCCCGCGCTCCCAGAGGGCACTTCCGGCGGCCCAGCGCCCGCAGTTCCGGGGGGCGGGGCGGGTGACGTCACCGGCACGCAGCTGCCGCCTCGGTCCGCTCCTCTGTAGCCCAGGCCAGGGGAGGCCGAGCTGGGCAGGAATGCCGGGGTCTTCCCTGCAGGCCGTCCCCACGCCTTGCGGGGCTCTCTGGAGCTCCTTCCTCCCCTTCTCCGACGTGCAGCCGGGAAGTGGAGGCGGCGTGGCGGAGTCCCGTGACTGCCCCTCCCCCATGATGCTGATGATCCTTCAGCCAGTCGAGCAACCAAGCATTTATTAAGCGCCACCTGTGTATCAGGAACCATGCCTGAGGACAAAGAACCAAAGGCTCACAGCCCGCTCTCAGGGGGCTTCCAGTCTGTCAGAGGAGACAGCATGAACATCCTCTAGGTAGCCACACAGTGAGTGGAGAGTTTCGTGACGATCCTCACGTTCTGGGGTCTGCAGAGCCCATTGTGCCCATGCTCCCATCAGGCCCTTCACCAGCGCCCAGGGAGCACAGACTGGCCTCTGCATGGCGCTGGCCAGCCACCTGATGGAGCCGCAGCTGGAGGCCTCTCCTTTAGGGGCCACCGTTGCAGAGTGCTGGTCACAGGGGCACCTTACCCTACTGGGAGCCAGCATCTGCCCTGCAGCCCCCTCCCCAGCCTTCTGTCCTCTTGAGCCATGTGGGACCCGTCCCGTTCAATAAGCAGTTATTAAACACCTACTGTATGCTAGACTGTGGGGGCAAAAGACAGCCCCTGCTGTCCAGGAGCTTCATGCAGACACATACATACAAAGCAAACTGTAGAGAGGATGAATAGGAAATAACAGGGAAGGCACTGCAACTGAAAGAGCTTGGAGTGGGGGAGATCCAGTTCAGATGTGACTGCAGAGACCTAGCAGTGGTGTGACCCTGGTCAAGTCACTTAACCTCTGTGAAGTGGGGATAGTAATAGCACCCACCTTGCGGATCAGAGACAGCAGCTGTTGTTAGTGGTTGTGTCACTGAGATCCCTTTGGTCCATCAGGAGAATGGTGTCAAGCCCAGGGACAGTCTGGGCGGCCTCTTGATCTAGCAAACCCCGGCATTTGGTGGTTTTCTTTTCCTAGACTTTTCCCAGTTGCATTTTGTGCTTCTGTTCTAAGACACTTTCCCACCAGTTATTGGGGTGAATTTGTCTGCCTTTAGGCACGAGGTCATTTTCCACTATTGATTAGAAAATGATGAAGAAAGTCTTGGAATGGGTCGTTTCGGGGTCTACACGGGTGTCAGGATTGGGTACTCGCTCTGTGTGGAGCACTGTGTCCTGGTTCCTGAGTGGGGACTGACACGGAGGGTGCTGGGAGTGTTTGGAGCAAAGGTATGGAGGCTGTAAATCAGCTGGGAAGGCGGTTGCTATGACAGCAGCAGGGGCCTCTTGTACATGGAGGCTCTCCGGGCCGTGGGGGAGATTGGATGTGGCAGAGCAGGGCAGGTGGAAGACCTCGCTTCTGGGAAGCTTGGGGCTTGGCTTCTGACATGGGAAGGTCTGGGTGTCACGCCGACAGCCTTGGCAGGAGACTCTAGGGCTCCGGGAGAGGCCGTGCTAGAGAGACTGCTTTGGGAGACAGTGAGATCTGAGCAGAGTCCAGCACAATTCTGCTGACCGTTGAGTGCTGATGGACGGCTGGCTGTGTCCTTCATCCCACTCCAGGCGGGTCGGTTCAACAGAGTCTTACAGACAGGTCCACAGACACTTCAGGACTTCGTTGGATCTGTGATGGCACTGAATGGGGTACTCCCTCCTCCGGAGCAGACTGCAACCCCTTCATGCTTTAACCTGTGATCTTTCCCCAAGTGTTTACGTGATGGGACTTGGAGTCTGGGAGAAGCGTGGCCCTGGAGCTGCTGGTCAGTTTCTCCAGTATGGTCCAGCCCGCTTCCTCCTCCTGCTCTTGGGTGATGGACCCAGCTCCTTGTCCATCTGCTGCCCTGGTCCTAAACGTAGGTAATAAGGAGGACCTGAGGGGGAGGGGAGGGTATGAGTGCATCATCAGCTGGGCAGCAAGCATGCTTTTCATGACCTTCTTGCTCTGATCCCTTTTGAGTGGTGGTGGGTCGCACTGAGGAGGCCTCAGTCGTGACCCCGGGTTCCATCGACCATCCGCCATATGTCATCCTTGGTGGAATTTTCAGGGAAACATCTCTGGGCATCGTCCTCCATGGCACTGGAGAGAACGTTGGGGCGGGTGAGTCTCCCTGTCTTATGGCTCGCTGGACAGCGTCCTTGGGATTATTGGGCAGAGCTGCCTCAGCAGTTTATCTCTCCAGGAACGTTGAATGATCTCGGCATACGTGTGGCAGATGCCTTGTGAAGGGAGCAGCCAGTATAGCTGTGCAGCCCTTCTGTACACAGCAGGCATTTACTATACGAGTTCATCAGATTGAATATTATATGTGTCATATCACATCACATCATACTTGTGTGGTGTATTGTGTTAGAGTCTAGGTTCTGTTGGAATTCACAATAAAGAAGGATTGTTGTGGGCCAGTTCGTCAGGGGTGAGGATGGGGTATGGCGTTTCTCAGATGGGGGCACAGCCCTGAAGGAAGGAAGCATGGCCTACACTGAGGCCAGGCAAGGGCCTGCACTGACTGAAGCAGAGAGCTTGGTTCAGGTGGGACACTGAGGCAGGGAGCTACAGTGGAAAGGAGACTGAGTTTGGAGTTAGGATCCTGGGTCTGAATCCTGTCTTGGCCACAGGCTTGTCTGTGAAATGAGCAGGTTGTACCTGATGACTTCTCAGGTCTTTCCCAGCCCTAAGCCCCATGAGGTTAAGGTGGGGCCAGTGGATGGAGTGTCTGGGATGCCTGGCTCAGAGTCTGGATGGGAACCAGGAGGTGACAAAGGGCTGTCTTACTTTCTTGAGCTAAGGAGTGACATGATGAAAACAGTCTTTTGGAGAGATTGATTTGGTAGCATGTAGGATGGGCAGGAATGGGAAGAATCTGGAGTCAGAGAGGCCAGTTTACAGCCTGGACCAAGGAGGCAGCTTGAGGAAGGGAGAGGAAGGAATGGATCTGGAGAGACAATGAAGGAAGAATCAGTGGGATTTGGAGAAGGTCCAAGAGGGAAGAGCCCGAGGCCCCTTGTCTGTGTCCAGCCTGGGTGCTAGGGCCTTAGGGGGTTTGCTGGCATCTAGTGGGATTGAGAGCTGGTTGGCGGGGGGGGGGATGAGTTGGTGATGCCTCCACTAAAAATCATTTGGGGTCTGGAGTTTGGAGGAGGGCTGGAGATGGAGGCGGGAGGGCCACTAGACTTCCTGGCCCCACCACTTCCCTCTGCCATTAGACTCGAGGCCCTGCCACTTCTGACCTGTGAGCTGACCACTTACCCTCCCTGGGCCTCAGTTTCCTCTTCTGTAAAGTGAGGGAGCAGATGGCCTCTGAGGCCCCTGGCAGTCTGGAGTCAGAGAACCTGGGGTCATTTCTGTGGCTTATGGCCTGTGTGACCTTGGACAAGTCAATGTCCTTGAGCCTTGGCTTCCTCCTCTGTGAAAGGTGGGAGCTGGGCTGGACCCCTCTGAGGTCTTTCCTAGCTAGAGGTGCTTGGAGAGTTGCTCTTGGAAGTCATTTGTTCATGAATGAAGAGATGAGAAGCATTTGTTGAGTGCTTCCTGTATGCCAAGCTCTGCTGACCAGTGGAAAGACAAGAAGCAGGCCGGTGCCTGCCTCCATGGAGCTTCCATTCTAGGGGGGGGAGCAGTGGCCAGAGAAGGGACTTGGGGAGAGTCAGACATGGTGAGCAGACGGCCTTAAGGAGCACCCCCACTCTGAGCTCAAACATGCCCCTTCTTTTTCTTTTTTATCTTTGGAGGCCGTTAGGGTTAAGGGACTTGCTGCTAAGTGTCTGAGGCTGGATTTGAACTCAGGTCCTCCTGACCCCAGGGCCAGTGCTCTCCCCATTGTGTCGCCTTGCTGCCACATTGCTCCCCCTTTTTCTTTTTATAATAAATTTTTTTAGTTCACATCATTCATTTCTACAAGATTTTTAGCTACAAATTTTCTCCCTGTTTTCCCCTACCCACCATCCCAAAACAGCGATCCCACTGTATATCCCCTCCCCCAATCTGGTCTCTCCCATATCTTCCCCCATCCCCTCCCTCCAACTTTCCAGTAGGGCACGGTGGATCTCTGTGCCCCAGTGCCTGTATATCTTATTTCCCAGTTACATGTAAAAAAAAATAATAATACATATATTTTTTAAACATTTGATTTTAAACCATTGAATTGCAGATTCTTTCCCTTCTTCCCTCGTCACCCATCCTTACTGGGAAGATAAGCAGTTCAATATAGGCTGTACATGTGTAGCTATGCAAAACATTTCCATAGTGGATATATTGTGAAAGACTGACTATATTTCCCTCCATCCTATCCCACCTCCCACTTGTTCTATTCTCTGCTTTGATCCTGTCCATTTTCAAAAGTGTGTGCTTCCAACTTCCCTCCCCCCCAGCCTGCCCCACCCTCCATCATCCCCCCTCTCATCCCCTTCCCCCCTACTCCACTGTAGGGTGAGATACCCTGTTTAGTATGTCATTCCATCCCTAAGCCAAATTCAATTAGAATAAGGTTGACCCATTCCCTTTTGCCTCCCTGTTCTTCCCTGCATTGTAACAGTTTGCCCTTGCCTCTTCTATATGATATAATTTACCCCATTCTGTCTCTCCCCATCTCCTCACATTATATTTCTCTCCCACCTCTTGATTTCACCTTTTCAGTATCATCCCTTCCTATTCAAGTGGTCCTGTGCCCTCTGTCTATGTACACCTGTACATATATATATATATGTATGTATGTATGTATATATATATATGCACTCACATATGTATTCATACACCCATATACCCTCCTATATAGACATATATATGTATGTATGCATAATATATATACACACACATTTCTATTCCCTTCAACTATTCTCATACTGAAAAAAGTTTCATAAGTTACAGTTATCATTTTTTCCATGTGGGCATGTAAATAGTTCAACTTTGATTAAGTTCCTTATAATTTTTTTTCCCTGTTTACCTTCTCTTCCTTCTTGTATCTGAATGTCAGATTTTCTGTTCAAGTCTGGTTTTTTCATCATGAATGCTTGAAACTCCTTTATTCCATTGAATGACCATATTTTCCCCTGAGACAAGATACTCAGTTTTGCTGGGTAGGTGATTCTTGGTTTTAATCCCAGCTCCTTTGCCCTCTGGAATATCATATTCCATGCCCTTCCATCCCTCAGTGTAGAAGCTACCAGATCCTGTGCTATCCTGATTGTGTTTCCACAATATTGAAATTGTTTCTTCCTGGCTGCTTGTAATATTTTCTTGTTGATTTGGGAACTCAAGAACCTGGCTATAATATTCCTAGGAGTTTTCTTTTTGAGATCTTTTTCAGGGGGTGATTGATAGACTCTTTCAACCTCTATTTTGCCCTCTGGTTCTATAACATCAGGGCAATTTTCCTTGAGAATTTCTTGAAGGATGATTTCTAGGTTATTTTTTTGATCATGGCTTTTGGGTAGTCCAATAATTTTTAAATTATCTCTCCTGGATCTATTTTCCAGGTCAGTGGTTTTCCCAGTGAGATATTTCACATTGCCTTCTATTTTTTTATTTGTTTGGATCTTTTTATTAGTATCTTGATTTCTCATAAAGTTACTAGCTTCCATTTGCTCCAATCTAATTCTGAAGGAATGATTCTATGAGCTTTTGAGATTCTTTTTCCATCTGGCAAATTTGGCTTTTTGAGACATTTTTCTCCTCATTGGCTTTTTGGGCCTCTTTTGCCATTTGGGTTAGTCTATTTTTAAGGTGTTATTTTCTTCAGTCAGGTTGTTGACTCGCTTTTCTTGATTTTCTTGCATCATTCTCATTTCTCTTCCCAATTTTTCTTCCACTTTTCTTACTTGATTTTCAAAATCCTTCTTAAGCTCCTCTATGGCCTGTAAGCAGCTTATTCTTTTCTTGGGAGCTTCTGGTACAGGCGTTCTGACTTCATTGGCTTCCTCCTGTTCCATACTTTGATCCTTTTTGTCCCCCAAAAGTCAGATTGCTGTCCTTGCTTTGCTTCCCTCACTTGCTCATGTTGCCACTCAATCACTTGACTTTTGAGGTTTTTGCCACAATAGAACTCTGCTACCAGAGGGGGGGAGTTTTGCCCCAATTTGCTGGGGTTTTCTCAGCTGCTGGAGCTGTTAGTTGGCTGCCCTCTCAGAAGCCTCTACACGCTCTGGTTTACTGATGGATAGGACCTCCACCCCAGACAGTGATCTAGATCCAAGCAGGTTAAAGCAAGAGCTATTCCCCCTCAGACTGGTCGCTTGGTCCCCCTACAATCTGCAAGCCTGGAGCTCTGAAGCTGCCATGTGGCAGTAGTTGCATGGCCTCCATGCCTCAGCCACGTTTTGCCAGACCGCACTCCCTAACTCTCAGGTCCCAAAGCCCACACTGTATTGACCTCTCACTTTGTCCTTAATATCTGTGGGTTGATAATTCTGGAAACTGCCACAGCTGCTGGTGATCTGAAGTCCCTCCAGCCAGAGGCTGGTTGTGGCAGCCCTGAGGCCAAAACCTTGGGCTCACTTGGGGCTGGGCTTGGCTTCCAGAGCACTGTGCTGGCCCTTTCCTGCTGGCCTACCAGCCTGTCTTCAGGGGGAGGTTAGCTTCTCCCTGTCATTTTGTGGGTTCTGTAGCTCCAAAGTTTGTTTAAAGTAATTTTTTACATGAATTAGAGGAGGTAGGAGCGGGAGCAGAGCAGAAGTCCTGTTGCTACTCCATCATCTTGACTCCGCCCCCGCTCTTCCTCTTTTTCTTTTAAACATGTTTGTATTGTTCATTATTCTGGACTTGACAGACACCAGCTTTGCTCTCCCCCTTCTTCCCCAACCCACTTTTCCCTCTCAATTTAAAAAACAAAACTCCTTAACGTCCAGTAATGCTGTTCAAGCCAAGTAGATCCACACTGGCCATGCCCACTATGTGCCTCCCTGTGCATCTGAATGCGACACTGCTCTGATGGGTGGCCGGCCTCTTGTTTCATTGCCTGTAGCTGTGATGGGTCATTTCTTGTAACAGCCCTCATAGGCTTTCAGAGATGTTTTTCCTTAGTGTTCTAGGTGGTTCAGTGGGTAGAGTGCTGGTTTGGAGTCAGGAAGAGTCAAATGCAGTGTCAGGCACTTATTGCCTGGGTGACCTTGGACAAGTCACACCACTTCTGCCTGCCTCAGTTACCTCATCTATCAAATGGGATTAAGGACACCTACCTCCCAGAGTAGTTGTGAAGATCAGATGAGATCATATTTAAAGCGCCTGCAGATCTTAGAGTATTCTATGAATATCAGAGGCTTTGTCTTCATCATCATCATTAACAGTAATAACAAGTTCTTTTCCTGGTTCCTGGTTTTAAAGTTCTCCCTTTAATCTGTATCAGCTCATATGTGTCTACATCTTTTTTATCACTTTGTTATGGTGCAATAATGTTCCATTACATTCAGACACTGTGATTGGTTCTGCCTTTCTCTGAATTGATGGGCTTTTGCTACAACAGAAGGAGCTGCCATAAATATCTTTGTCCATATGAGTCCTGTTCCTTTGTCTTTGGTCTCAATAGGGCTAGCAGGAGTATCACTGCATTGAAGGGTTTAGTGACTTTTAGTGTCTAGTTCTGAATTGCTTTCCTGAATGGCTGGAGCAGCATTGCCAGGTCTGTTTTCCCATAGCCTCTCCAGCAATTGTCATCTTATTTTTTTGGAGGTGAAACGTTATTATTGCTTTGATTTCCATTCATCTCATTATGATTGATATAGAGCATTTTTTCACATGGCCATAGGGAACTTGGTACACTATGGGAAGGTAATTTGGAACTATCCCCAGAAAGTCGCTGAGCTGCACATAAACACCCCTTGACCCAGCTGTGCCAATTCCAGGCCTCTACTGTAAAGAAATCAAAGAAAGGGGGAAAGGAGCCGTAGGGACAGAAAGATTGGTAGCAGCTCCTTCTGTGGTAGCCACAAACTGGAAAGGGGCTGTCCTCCCTGAGAGAGGCCTAGCCAAACAAATTGGTGTCCAAATGTAATAGAAGAGTATTGTGTGATCAAAAAATGAGGAGACAGACAGGTTCAAAGGAAAGGGGGAAGATGTTGGTCAACAGATGAAGAGCAAAGTTAGCAGAGCCAGAACAATTTGTACAATAATCATAGCATCCCAGAGGAAGTAGACTTGGAAAGGCTTCTAGACTCTGATCAGTGCAGTGTCTGGCTATCTCCTGCCAGAGAAGGGAGGAACTCAAGGTATAGGAAGAGATGGACAGTTTCCAGCATGGCAAATGTGGGCTTCTTTTACCTGACTGTAGCTTCATATTGGGGAGATTTGTAGTTTCTGGTTTTTAAATTTGCTCAGTGGAGGTGGAGGGAGGATAGTGGGAGGGGCAGATAGATTTAAACAGTGAAAGAAGAAAAATCATTAGCATTCCCTGATCACATGCATGTTGGCTGACTTGGACCATTTATCTCTAGGGAAATGGTTCTTGTTCTTACATACACCCATCATTTCTTTTTTTTATTTTGCTAATAGTATTTTTCCCCTCAATTACATGTAAAGACAGTTTTCAACATTCATTTTTATAAAATTTTGAGTTCTAAATGTTTCTCCCTTGCTCCCTCCCTTCCCCCTTCCCCCTTCCCCAAGACAGCAAGCAATCTGATATAGGTTATACACGTACCTTCATGTTAAACATATTTCCACATTTGTCATGTTGTAAGGAAGAAGAACAAAAGGGAAACAACTACAAGAAAGAAAAGACAAGAAACACCAAAAAAAGTGAAAGTAGTCTGCTTCACACTGCTTTCAGACTCCATCATTCTTTCTCTGGATGTGGATGGCACCTTCCATCGTGAGTCCTTTGGAGTTGTCTTATAGTCTTGTGTTGATGAGGGGAGCCCAGTCTCTCAAAGTTAGTCATCGAAGATAGGATGTGTCTGTAATTTTGTCCAGTGTTCTCTTGGTTCTGCTCACTTCACTCACCATCAGTTCATATATGTCTTTGCAGGTTTCTCTGAAGTCTGCCTGCTCCTCATTTCTTATAGCACGAGAATATTCTGTTACATTCATGTACCACAGCTTTCTCAGCCGTTCCCCAGTTGATGGGCATCTCCTCCATTTCCAGTTCTTGGCCACCACAAAGAGAGATGCTATAAATGTTTTGTACATGTGGGCCCTTTTCCCCTTTGTATGATCTCTTTGTTGCCCATCTTTCCTTGACCATTACGACTGGATTGACTTGATTTCAGTTTTATTTATATCTGCAATCCACCAACCCAATTTGGTAGGGTTGTATCCACACTTGACTTTTTAAGAGTCCTTCCCAGGGTCCTGGATCTAGGGCTGCAGGGATGTGGAGGCTTTCTAGTCCAGTGCCTTCATGGTGCAGATGAGGAAATAGGGGCCCTTGTAAATTAAGTGACTTGCCCAGGGTCACACACATGGTAAATGGAAGAGGTGGGATTTGAAACCTTGTTTTGGGTCTAGCGCTCTTTCCGCCAGGCCGCTTTTTGTCTGCCAGTAGACTGTGAGCTTCTGACCCTTGTGTTTTTTTATCCCAACCCCCTCACACAGTGCCTGGGTTATAGTAGGTACTTAGTAAATGCTTTTCTGTCTGTGACCAGGCCAGGGCCCAGCTGTGCCTCTGTTGGTTTGACATGATCAGGATGGGCACTTGAAGATGCTGCCAGACATGTGCCATGACCAGTGATTTGGAAGGAGCTGATCATCTCTTGGTCCCTCCACAGACAAGCTTGCTGCCTCAGCTGCCAACACGTTCTGGTGTGGATGCATTAAATGCCCTTTGTTTGAAAAGATCAGGAATCACTTAGGGAAGAACCGTGCACATGAATGCCAGTCTGTGCCCAGGTCAAAATGAAGAGAGAGAAAAGAAAGCAAGAAAAGGAAAGGGGCCCAGAGCAGGGGGCAAGGGGGAAACTGAGGAAAGGGAGAGAAAAGAGAGATACAGGGACATGTGATTGAAGAGCCCTGTCCTCAGTGGCTGTGCCCAGGTCATCAAGAACCCAGTGCTCCTACAGATTTATATCTTCCTTTCTGTGTTTGTAAAGTACTTTATCTGAAGTAATCATAGTGTGAGTACTGATGAGGAAACTGAGGCCCAGAGCAGTTTGAATAACTTGAGGGTGACGTCCTGGTCCAGTGGCCCAGGTGCAGAAGGGGGGTGACATTCCTGACTCTGTGTGTATGACTTTAGGAAATTCACTTCACCCCTTAACTGCATTTCTGTCTGTGAAATGAGGGGAGGTCATAGAGATGATCTCTAAGTTTCCATTGGGGTAGGTTCTGCAGCCATGATTTCATCAGTATAGGGAAGGCCCAGGTAAGGACGTGCCCTATGTTAATGCAGGCCAACACCTTCCTTTTCACTTAGAAAATCTTCTGAGGTCAGACTGGGTAAATGACTTGTCCAGGGTTACCCACCCAATTGGTATCCAAGGTGGGACTTGAATTCAGGTCTTTTTGGCTTCAAGTTTAGCTGTATGTCAGTAGTTCTTAAACTTTTTGGTCTCACTGCCACTTTACACTCTTAAAAACGATCAAGGACCCCCAAAGAGCTTTTGTTTGTGTGGGTTATAGGTATCCACATTTACTGTGATGATAGTTTTGACTTCCTGGGTCCTTGATGAGGTCTGAGGAACCTCCTCGGATTCGTGGACCATCCCTTGAGAGTGCTGTACCTCACCATCCTCATGCTAAAGTCCCAAGGGCCCAGCTGGACAGAAACCGAGGCCTCCTGATTTCAGTTGGAGGGCGATGCCTCACAAGGATCCCAGGGCCTTGTCTGCTGGGCTGTGGCTTACATGCTGACTCCTTCAGGCTTCTCCTTCTTACAAAGTGGGATTAGAGGAGAAATGTAAAGTTCAGGAGAGATTAGCCACTTAGTGTGTGCTCAAAATGGCTGTTATTTCCCTGTTCCAGAAGAGTGCAGGAAGCACCCACTATGTTAATTCTTGGTTCCAGTTAGTTAGTTACCAGACGATCTAGCATTAGTCACAGGCAGGTAGGTGATGGAGAGCAGGGCAGAGCGGGGAGGAGATATTTGGCAAAGGTGCGGCTAGGAGTGTGCTGGAAGAAACTAGTTCTCCTTCCAGTAATGTGGTTTTGACTCTCTCTACCTTGGTGTGTAAATACAGATAAAGATCTAGATTTGAAAACTGACATGCAGATTAGACTCAATCAGGGCTGACATTTCAACACAGATAACACAGAATATAACATTTGGGAGATGAAGAGAGACAGACAGACAGACAGATTCACAGAGATAGCAACAGAGAGAGAAAGGAAGAAGAGTGAGAAAGAGAGGAGAGAGAGAGGAGTAAGAGAAGAGGGAGAGAGAGAGGGGGGAGAGGGAGGGAAGGAAGGAGGGAAAGAGAGAGAAGATGAAGAGAGAAAGAGAAGAGGGAGAGAGAGAGATCATGTGTGAGAGGAAACTGGAACCTTACTGTGGCTTTGGGAGGATTCTCTCTCTGGCCATGTAAGGGGAGGCTCGCCAGGGGCACGCTTGACTAAGATTCTCCAGGGATGAACATCATTTAGGAGAGCCAGGAAATAGGCAGTGTGTTGGTGTCTATGTCAGGGGCTTGTTGGTCCTTGGCCAAGGTCCAGCTGTGAAAGTTGGAGCATCAAAGCTGGGCCAGTATTTATGGCTTCTCTGTGTGGATGTGTTTGACTTGAGAGAAGGGTTGAGCAGCGTTAGTAGGGGGGCTCTGCCCTGAGTATGGGGCCACCTATAGAATGGGCTTATTCTCTTTGCACCTGGTATGGTCTGTGGCAGTG
Source organism: Gymnobelideus leadbeateri (assembly GCA_011680675.1). Taxonomy (NCBI): domain Eukaryota; kingdom Metazoa; phylum Chordata; class Mammalia; order Diprotodontia; family Petauridae; genus Gymnobelideus; species Gymnobelideus leadbeateri. The sequence goes on along the minus strand of WOXC01009708.1, from coordinate 217,854 downwards.
TGTCCCTGTTTGCTACCACCCCTCCCTGCATATGCCCAGCATGTACCAGCACAAAGCAGAATCCAGCAAACAGAGTTGGAGGCTCTGGCGCTGTCTGCCGTGACTTTCCTGAACCATAGCCCCAGCTGAGCTTGGCTCCTGGTTTCATTTCTCATGCCAGTCAGTTTAGTTCAGTCCCCTCATTTTACAGAAGAGGCACATAAGCTCTTAGAAGAGACTTTCTGAAGATCACATAACTAGACCAGAACCCAGTTTCCTGATGACCTGTCCAGTGAGTTTTCTCCATTACGGTGTCTGCCATTTTTATGTTTCAAATATTGCTTCCTGTGATGCCGGGGCTGGTGGTGTGTGTGATAGGGTCTTGGAGACAATAATGAAGTCCTGGCCTATGACAAAGCATTTATGAAGATCTTTCCAGCAGTATAATGTATGTTACCTTCTATCAGTGAAATGAAATTACGCTCAGAATAAGGTTGGATAGCAAGGAAGGGCAGGTCTTTAGGAGCGTGGCCCACTGCAGAGGTATCATTCACATGACCTGAAACACTCCTGAGTTCAGGGCTGTACCAGATTAAAAAGGAATTGGGAAATATTTAACAAAATTAATAAAAATTCAATTACATAGATAAAAAACTTGCAAAAACACAGATGTTAACATGTGATTTTCTAAGTCCGGATATGGCCACAGGGACCCTTCTGTATGGTTTAATGGTTCCTATTTCTGTTTTTCCCCCTTTTTTATTGGTTTCTAAATAATATTTTCCCCCAGTTATATGTAAAGACAATTTTATTTTTTAAACTATATTTTATTCTCCCCAATTATATGTTTAAATAATTAACATTCGTTTAAAAATATTTGAGTTCCAGATTCTCTACCTCCTTTCCCTTCCCTCTCCATGAGATGGTAAGCAATTTGATATAGGTTATACATGTGCAGTCTTGCAAAACATATTTCCATACTAGTCATTCTGTGAAAGAAAACAGACCCCCCCCCCCAAAAAAAAAACTCACAAAAAATTGTAAAGAGTGAAAAATACTATGCTTTGATCTGCCTTCCAACACCATCAGTTTTTTCTCTGGAGGTGGATAGCATTTTTCATTATGAGTCTTTTGGAATGGTCTTGGATCATTGTATTGCTGAGAAGGACTAAGTCATTCATGGCTGATCGTTAGACAATGTTGCTGTTACTGTGTACAATGTTCTCTTGATTCTGCTCATTTCACTTTGCATCAGTTCATGTAAGTCTTCCCAGGTTTTTCTGAAACCATCCTGCCTGTCATTTCTTATCACACGGTAGTATTCCATCACAATCTTACACCACAGCTTGTTCAGTGATTCCCCAGTGGATGGGCGACCTCTTAATCCACTCTTTGCCAGCACAAAAAGAGCTGCCATAAATATTTAAGTTTTTATCTTTTGGGGATATAGACCTTGCAGTAGTGTTGCTGGATCAAAGGGTATGCACAGTTTGGTTGCTTTTGGACTTGGTTCCAAATTGCTTTCCACAATGGCTGGATCAGTTCACAACTGGTGGTCTCCTTATCAATTTGAGTTTGACACCACTGGTTTAGTGGAAAGAGCCCTGGGTTTGAATCCTGGTTCTGCTCCTCACTGCTGGGTGACTTTGAGTAAGTGGCATCTCCTCATCTGTAAAATGAGGGGTTTGGACTCTCATCACTTGGATCCCTTGTGGCTCTGATGGAATGATTGTGTGATCCACCAAGACCACCTAAAACCAAGTGAGCTGATATCCAAGTGAAGGAATAGGTGACCTTGTCAAGAAGTGATTGTTTTGGTAAGGCTCAGATGCAAATGGCCCTGGAATTTGAATGATCTTGACTTTCTAGTGAATGAATTGCCTGTGCTGGGAACATACAATATTCATTAGCTGGTGCCTTTTGGGGGCTTTGAGAGTGAAATTCGTGAATGGAGCAACTTCGAAGCTGCTGCTTATTCCTTGGTGAATAAAGTCTTCAATGGGGCCATTTAAACTTTTGCTTTCTTAAAACTGCCCCCTAGTCCTTTTCTGGGCATTTTGCTGCAAGTGAAGTTGCAGTAACACATTAGACTTTGACCCCTGAAGACACTGCTCTCTTGAATTCTCATGTTATTACTTAATTCTCCTCAGCTTTGAGGTGTAAAGTAAGACCTTGTATGCTTGGTGAGCTATCCACAGAATGGCAGGATCTTTGGTAAATATGCCTGCCACAAAGCACCTTTGGTTTCTGAGCTGTATTCAGTAATAGAAATGCTTAGAGCCAAGAAAAGTAGACCCTAGGAGCCCTCAGTGACCAGTGAACTGGCTAACAATGATTGGTGGCCAGGGACTGGAAGGCAGAATCATAATTAAAATGAAATAAATATACGAGAGATGACCTGAGTCACTCTTGACCATGGCTGGGTTTTGTGAGACTGGTAAATGCCCAATGGACTAAATCAGGGGTGGGGAACCAGCAGCCTCAAGGCTACACTAGATACTCAGTTTAGTCCTAGCAGATTTTTTATGCAGCAGAGTTGGCCACACAGGCATGCATTGTCTGAATTTTATATTTGCTTTTATGGAAACACATTTCTGCCTGTGCACTTGGCAGATTGACTGCCGGCTCAGGTGTGATTCTTTGGAGGCTTATGGAGAATGGTCCAGTTTTCACCTGCCACACCAAATGACATTCTAGCAAATGAATTAGAATGTGCTAATGAAGCTACAGCTATATAGGCTTTTCCAGATTTGGAATCGAAATTCGATAATATTGCCATTCAAAAGAATAATCTTTAAATAATTGACCATTATGAATGAATAACAATGAAGATAGCACAGAGAAGAAATAGCCTATTATCATTACTAGTTGAATTGCTAGTCTGTCTGTTGGTGGGCTACATGCGTTCCAAGTTAGTCAGTGAATGTGAGGCTGACTTTAAAACTGGCCATTATTTCACGTGTAACGTTTATTCTTGGCTTTCCTAGAAGAGAGTATTCCTGTTGGGGATTCTTCTGTAGGTGGCTGGCTGAGCTGTGCACACAGACCCCTTTACCCCATGCACACATGAAATAAATGTTTGACTGGGGGCAGCAGCTGCTGTTTTTCAGGCCCTGTTAGCTTTTGTGACTGCCTCCTAGATTCATAGTCAGCCAGAGACCTTTAACTCTCACCAAGAAAGTCCATTTATGAGGCCCAGACCCGAGACTTGTACAAAGTCCACAGGATAGCATGCTCTTGGGCATTGGTGCTCAAGGGTCTTGTCACCATATTTGCTCCAGTTGAACTTGTTAACTCCCACCTTTGTTCTCCACATGGGTCTAGAACATAAATGTTTGGTTCCCTGAATCTCAGAATCTTAGAGCTTGAAGAGACTTTGTTTGTCTCGCTCCTCCTGGAAACAGGTTTAGGGCTGATGGGTAGCTTGTTCAAGATCTTCCTATGAATCCTTTCTTACCATTTCATGGTGGGAAGGGGGGGAGCACATCTTTTCAGAGAGATCTGTGCAGGCCTTTGTTTGATTTGGACTTGGACATCCCATTGGTGTCTCTTCTGTTGGCCACATTCTGCCCTCTTGATTGGATTTTTCATTTCTTGATCAATCAAGGCATTACAGGACAGTGTGTCATTGAGTAGCTGAATTCACTGTGTCTTTTCAGGTCTGTGTTACTGATCTATGTCTTTGGGTTATAGATAGGCGACACACAGGCTGGTCTATGCCCTCAGTTTTCTTCAGGCTTATCCTGAATAATGAATGGGTCCTCCAGATGATGTGGAGGAGGCAACTGGGGACACAGTGGTTTTGTTAGTATGGCAAACTATACTGGCAGCAAAGCAGACAACACTTTGCCAAGAGAACATGCTGCTCCTTAGGTCCATCTTGGTGAAAGAACATGGGGAGGCAGCATTGGCATGGGCATTGGGAAACCCAGATGAAGCCAGTGGTGGGATGCCAGGTTGATATGATCCAGGGCTCATTACTAGACCAAGATCTTGGCTCTAGCCCAGAGTTAACTCAGTAAGCATCCATCATGAGGGGCATCATGTTGGGTGCAGGGCACACACAAAGGTGAACAGTCACTTCCCTCAAGGAGCTTTCATTTTTCTCCTAAGAGTTTCTAGGGGTCCAGAAAAGCTTCTGCTGCATCATTGAGGCATGAAGGTGACTCAGTCCCTTTTTGGTTGGTTGTTGTCCTTCGTTCTCGAAGATGATCAAAAAGACATCACTCTGCGAGTCAAGGTCCAGGGTGTCCGACTGTGGCTAATAAGACCAATATGAGCTTGGAATGTTCTACCACAGGTTAGGCACAAATAGTCAATGTGAACTTTTAGGGGGGACATTTCTATCCATTCTTACCAAGGACAGAAAAAAAAAAAGCCCGTATAGTGCTGCTGCTAAGTATGCTGAGTACCCTTGGGCTTCCATCCATAGCCAGGCGGCCTGCTACATTTGCTACATTAAATTGATATTTGCACAGGAAGCTGGGGAAATAGGTCAAACCTTTGTTCTTGAAGGTTTATTCAGCAAGACACCTGGAAAGGCTCCAAAGCACTTTGGTGTGAAACAGATGCAGTAGCCTGGAGGATGCCAGATCAGTCTTCTATGGCCACACACTCAGAGTCTTTCCCAGTCTTCCTCCTCATCAGCAATGATTTCCCAGACCCCTCTATTTGAGATTCTCTTGGACCCTCTATTTGGCTGCACTCACCTGTTCGGCCCCAGTGAGGTCACCTGGTTTTTTTCTCTTTTATTCAAATGCAAAAAAATGGAATTACTTGAAGAATTCTAAAGGCTTTCTATTTTTCAAAACAACCTCTATCTGATTTGTCCGTGATGCCCCCTCCTTTAGGAGCTTAGGTCATTTTGACTCTTCAGAGAAACACTGGAAACCTTTGTAAGTGGACCTTCCTTCTCTGGCGTGAAGGTCTTATAGAGAGAACTTCAAAGGATCATGTTTCTATCCCAGTTATCAAGTAGCAAGACAATATCCTTGACATAAGAAGAATGACCTGGTAAATCCCCTGCCTTTGAACTTCTATTTCCTCAACTGTAAAACAGAGATCATACTTGTCCGGTGCACCTCAGTGTCCTGGTGCAGAGTGTGTCCACTAAACTGGGAAGCCCTGTGTTGATTTATTATTGGATATTAAATATATTATTATATATCATACATGTATTTTTAGACAGCTTTTCTCAACCTTTAAAATCTTCAGTCTGTACAGTTATGATAATTACTGCCCCTTCCCACCTCTAAAATCTAGCCTTTTTTTTTTAAACACATTGTTTTCAGTGGAATATGAAATGAAACTCATTCAGGAACCTTCCCTGAAAAGAGTGAGAGTGAGCTGCTTTCCTTGAAATGCCATCCAAGCCCTGCGTGGAGACCTGAGACGCAGGAGCACATCCACCCCTGAGCGGACAAGTCCCTCTCCACACTTTTAGTCAGAACTGAAGGAGGAAGCACCTCACTTTGAATAGTAAGACTTAGGAGAGAATCGTTTCTGTCTGCTAAATGCAGTTATGGAATAAGAAGTCAGCTGAGTCCTTTGAAGGGATTACACATCATTTGATTTCAGCTGTGACCAAGTTTTTACCCCATTAATAATAATCCTTTAATAGCTACCCCCTCACATGCCCTGACATATTTCCTTATTTTCTAAGTAAAACAAATGTTTACTTGATTTCATTCATGTCAGCCCTCTCTTCCAACAATCTTTCCCTGCCTTAGTAGACAGACTATGAGTCAGTCACTCAAGCAGCTTTGAGTGTCTGCTCTGTAGTAGCATCATGCTAAGCATTGGGGCTAGAAAGAAAGGCCAAAGGTGGGAAAAACAGCCCTTGTTTTCAAGGGGCACATAGGCTAGTAAGAGACAACAGGCAAATCACTCTGGACAAATGGGCAGGAGAAATGAGGGCTGTCTCAGACTGAAGGGTACTAAGATTAAGGAGGAACTGGAAAGGCTTCTTGGAGAAGATGGGAATTGAGCTGACAAATGAAGTCACAGCAACCAGGAGGCAGAGAGGAGGGGGGAGAATGTTCCAGAAATGGGGGACAGGCAGGGAAGAGGCACCAAGACTGGAGCCAGAGTGTCATGTTTGAGGAATCACAAGGCAGTAACGGAGTAGTACATGGTGGGGAACCAGGTGTAAGAAGACCTGAGGGGCTTGGTCTTCATGCTGTCCCAGATTCCGTCCAATCCTGAATTTGTGGTCCTTAGGCCCTGTACGGCTCTGCCCCACCCAGTCGCCAGATTCCCTTTCCTAAAGCATGTCTCTAATCATGGCGTTCCTTTCTCCAGAAGCTGCTGGCTTCTGGGGTCCTGTAGGAGAAAACACATGCTCCACTGCTTAGCATTTAAAACCCTCCCAGTCTGGTTCAGACTGACCTCTTCAGATGTATCACATCATCCCCTGATACACTCTGTATTCCAGCTGGCCACTTGCTGCTCCCCAAACTCTGCATTCCCTCCTTCCTCTGGATCTTTGTGTCACTTTCCCCCAGGCCTGGAGAGAACTTACTCCTTGTCTTTACCTCTCTGACTCCTGAGCTCCTTCCAGACTCACCTCAGCAACCCACCTGTTCCATGAGGCCTTTCCAGCATCTCTCTGGTGTTGATGCCCTCCCTACAGATCATATTTACCTTGTGTTTACAAGAGAATGTAAGCTCTCTGAGGGCAAGAAATAGTTTTTGTCTTGTGTTCCTAGTGCCTAACACTGCCCGACACAGAGTTGTATTGAGTGATTGCTTTGTTGATTGAATGAATGAATGCACCTTTCAGTGAGACATGCCTTTTTGTTGTCAGCTCTATGGCTGGTCCTCTATGGCTTGATTCTGTCCCTGACTAGGACACTGAGGGATGGCTTACAGACAGTCACTGTTGTCCCCTTTACCTGAGCTTTAGAGGTTGGAGATAGGTATTAACCTCCCCGCCCCACACACACACCATTTGGTTTTCCTAATAATCCATTATACATCTGCCATCCATGAATTCCTCTAAACAGTTTATGAGGGGCATAAACTGACATCTGCTGGAGTGCTCATTCTCTCTCCAGGAGAGCAGCTGTCACTTCTTGACTTAATGATAATTTCATCCTTCAAATGGAAGAATGAGTAAGGGGAAATTCTTTTCTGGAGCTAATTCTCACTAATAGAGGAACTGGTTGCTGGGGTGGAAATGAGGGGTTCCTCCACTCCAGAGATTGTGGTAGTGAAGGGGAGGAAATCCTGGAGGAACCCATCATGGCTCCTTACCCTGCCCCCAGGTTTGAGGAAAACAGATTTCAGAAGTTTAGGGGGAAAAGAGGTACATGTGCCTTCACAGTCTATGGAGGAAGCCAGCCTGGGAGTGCTGAGATCTCAGTATCATTAGACTGAAGGTTTGGGGCTGGGAGGGACCTTAGAGAGGAGAACATTGAGTCCAGTCCCTCATTTTAAGGATGATGTCACAGAAGCACAGTCTCGGGTGGGATGTGAACCCACATCTTGTTGACCCCAAAGGCGGTACCCTATCTGGACACCATGTTGCTTGTCTGCCTACAACATGCTTCTGAGTGATGAAATTCTGGAGACACATAGGGAAACAATTCCAGTGGAGAGGAAAAATGAGATTTGTAAGAAGTAACTGATGTTGGTACATAGGAAACTCACCAACCAATTTAGATTTTAGAAGGAAATGGCCAGAAGAGTGAAGCAAGGAGAAGGAACAGAGGATGGGAACCAGAGGTTAGTCTGGCTTTATGAAAACAGTGTCAGGGCAAAAATATTTATAGCAGCTCTTTTTATTGTAGCATAGCAAAGAATGGAAACTGATGGGGTGCCCATCGACTGGGAAGTGACTGACCACATTATGGCACTTAATAGGATGGAATGCTGGTCTGCTATACAAAATGAGGGAGGAACGGATGAAGCAAAAAAAAAGCAGAAGCAGGAGAGCAGTTTTACAAGGACAGTTAGTAAATGTCTGGTGATGTTAGATAGACTTCAGCTACAAACAAAGATGTTTCTTGGACACAGCCTACGGGAGAATGTGTTTTCGTGTGTGTTACAAGGGTTTTGTTTTTCTTTTTTTTGTTTGTTTTTTTTTGCTTTTTGGAAGGCAATTGGGGTTAAGTAACTTGCCCAAGGTCACACGGCTAGGTTTTTGTTTGTGTGTGCATTAAGTGTCTGAGGTCGGATCCGAACTCAGGTCCTTCTGACTCCAGGGCCTATGCTCTACTCACTGCGCCACCTAGCCACCCCAAGGGTTTTGTTTTTCTTTCCTTTTTTTCTCAAAGCAATAAGTGGGTAAGAGAGAAAAATCAATTTTTGTTCATTTAAAAAGAAGTGAGGAAAAAACATATTGTACAGTGAAAACGACTCAAACTTGATATGTCCAAATAGGTCTTTTAAAAATATTTTTGATGCCTTTTATCTTTACATTACATCAGACAAATGGTTAATAGTGAAAATGGGATCTGGTGGAAGAAAGGACCTAGACAGAGGTCATGGTAATTTCATGTAGATGTCTAGCTGATGTTAATCAGTCATCCTAAAAAAGAGGCCAGAAGAGTCTAAAAAGTGCCTTAGCAAAGATTTGGCTTACTTGCCAGGAAGAAAGATGTGGCATCCGTGGGCTCTGCCTCTTTAGGATTTGCCAAGTCTTACAGAGAAGGACGATGAGTGATTGTGAGAATTAGCACCTAGAAATATTAGCGACAATTGATCAAGAAGCATTTATCACATGCTTACTGGGTGCTAGGCACTGGGCTGGTGCTGGGGGAAATGGTCTCTACTGGTAATGAGCTTACCTTCCACAGGGAGCATATAAAACAGTCACTGCTAAGCCAATTCAGTCTATATAGGATGTTAAAGAGGGAGTGATTAACAGAGAAGACACTAGAATTAAGAGGGGTTGGGAAAGGCTTCATATGGGGATAGCATACAGGAGGTGCTTAATAAATGCTTTTTTGTATCTTTCTAAAAGGCAGTTGATTATCTTACTGTCTTCTATTCTGGTAAGACTTCGTCTAGAGTATTTTGTTGGATGTTGATAAGTTGGAGAGTTTGGAAGAGGGCGACCAGCTTAGCTGAAGTCCTCGACTCTGTTGTTTGAAGGCTGTTTGAAGGAGATGACAGAGTTATCCTGAAGAAGAGACATTTCCTGGGGGCAGTTTTGATGGTGGGCCACACTGTTCCAAAGGGGAATGAGTTACCTCAGGGGAGGTGGGCTCCCTGGCCTTGAGGATCTTCAAGTAGAGGCTGGAGGTGGGGATTCCTTTCCTGGAGGTGGGGACTCTTACTCTGTAGGCAGCATAGAATAAGAGAAAAGACTGGGTCAGAAGACCTGGGTTCTTCTTCTGATCCCATCACTAGCAGGCCATGGGATCTTGGGCAAGTAGCTTTCTTTTTCCACACTTGGTTTCCTGATCGACACCCATTTCCTAGGAAGTAAAGAATTTCTGCGAGCAGAGCAGTGATGTTACCCTGCAGAAGGGATTCAGGGGCTCAGGATCCCATTTTCTATTTAATGATCAATTACTCTTTTGCTGGCATTTTACTGTATAAAACTGAAGGAGGCTGTGCCCTCAGGGAACTTACATTCTATCAGGGGAAAATGCATCTCCGTATATTGGATACTTTGGTTCAAAACAAATACCAGGTAATTTTCTTTTAGGAGTGAAGCACTAAGCAGTTGGGGGCTCAGGAAAAGCTTCATGCAGAAGGTGATGCTGGAGCCAGGAAGGGTCAGTGAGGAAGGAGGACAGCAAGTCTAAAGGGCCTGGAGGTGGGAGATGGAGTGTGGTGGGAAGAAGACAAAGGAGTCATAGTAGATATGGCCAGACCATAGTAGGGTCTTGAAGGGAAGTAATTTATACAAATAAGTCTGGAAAAGTTGGTTGAGCCCAGGGGGTAAAGGGCTTTAAAAATGCTGAGCAGAGGCATTTCCTTTTGATCCTAGATGTACTAGGGAGCCCGCTGGATTTTAGCGAGTGGAAATGGGGCTTGATAGGACCTAACCTTTGGAGAACAACTTTGGCCGCCATCCGAGGAGCCTTGATTCCAGTGGGAAGAGCCTGGAGACCAGGTGGGACCTTGGCACTTTAGGGGGCAGGTGATGAGAGTGGTGGTTTTGTGAGAGAGAAATTACCAGACTCGTCACCTTAAAGGGTGGCCTGGGCCTTCGGTGAATGGTCACGCAGCGAGGCAGAGGCAGGCCTTCTTGAATTCAAGGCCCAGACCCTCTCCACTTGTGTTACTTTTCTTGCTGTGGCTCACATTTTCCAAGTTCCTTCTCCTGTCTATTGGAGGGATGGCCTCCAGCTCATCAAAGATGATTAAAGGGCACAGTCTGTGGTGAAGGGACCCTGGGAAGGCAGGTGAGATCAGGCCTGGCGATGGGGATGCAGGTTGGTCCAGTCACTCAAGAACAGGAATCTCCTCTTTGCATGCAATGAAAATTACTTTCCTCCATGAATCCTAGATGAGTGTTTTTCCTGCTTGTTCCATCCATTTACACCAGTGGTTCTCCACCCTTTGTGAGTCCCAGGGACCATAGTGCTCTAGCTCATCGTACCTGGTGACAACATGGGTTCTGAAGGCAGAGGAAGGGTGAACCCTGTAGGGTTCAAGAGGAAGGCCCAGGACCAGGTCTCTGCTCATGGTCAGGCAGAGTCTCCATTTTTTACCACCTTAATTAGCTGTGTGAGCTCGGATGGGCACCCTTTCTTTCCTCGTGTGCCCAATGGGAAGACTCAGACCATATCAACTGCTTGACATTGTACATTATCAGTAGAAATGGTCCCACTTTAGAAGTCTGGGAATCTTGACTTAAAATATTGTCCTGAGGGGCAGCAGGATGGGGTAGAGAGAGGGCAGAACCCTTCCTTCCTTTCTGGGGACCTGGACCCCTTCCCACACCTATTAAAGTACCAGTGACTGACCCTCAGTAAAGCTGTTCTGAACAAATATCTCCCAGGCTGATGTGGCTGTGTGAATCCAGGCTGTGGGTTTGGGCTGCAATCTGGAGATCTGGATTTTCATTTTGCTGTAGTGACTTACTAGTTGTGTGACCCTGGGCAGGTCCCTTCTCTTCAGAGCCAGGATTTCTTTCTCCACAAACTTGCATTCCCTCCAGTTGTCATGAGGAAAGTGCTTTGTAAATGTCTTCCACCCTATGTAGATGGGAGTGGTTAATTCTTATTGTTAGGAGGTGAAATCCTATTTACAAGCATGCTCTTGGACTGGAGGCTAAGGAATTGAGTAAGTAAAGGCCTAGAAAAAATGAGATGGTGAAGGCTCATTGAGGTGCAAAGGATTCAGAGAGTTGTTTGGGAATGGGGAGGGGGAAGCTCTTTACTTCCCACCCAGCCTGGGCTTGGAAGAGCTGTGATTCCCAAGGGGGTCCTGGAGCCCTGGAGGTGCCAATGCCTTGGATTTGAAATCCAGGCTTAAAAAAATAAAGATGGTGTGAATGGGGGCAATAACGTGTCATTTTATTGATATCTTTTCTTTTTATTTTATTTAGATTTTCCTCTGTATCTCTCCCCTTACCCTATCCCAGATAGCCATCCATCATGAGTACTTTTTGAGAAAAAGAACAAAAGGAAGAGAAAACATTCAATGAAACCAGTCAAAAAATTATTTAACATTATATGCTGCCCCCCCCCCCACCTCCCAGCAATTATTAAGTGCCAAGATGTGCCAGGCTCTGGAGATTCAAATGCAAAGGGTAAAAATACTCCCTCCTAGAGGAGAGTTTGCATTCTAATGGGTTAGGGGGAGGGTGGAACAAGGGCACAGAAAAATATACACAGCACAAATGTGGGCTTGTATTTTAAAGGGATCTAGGAATTCTTTCTTTAGAATGTTGCTCTTTCTTTTTCTTTGAGAATCCTGCATGGAGCAGCAGAGGTCACTGGGGCTTCACTAGATCATAGCGAGGGGTAGCCTGCTTGGGGAGGGGCATGGAGGGGGGAGGAGAGATTATTTTTGTTCTCTGGCCACATATAACCAAATATAAAATACCCAGGACAGCCGAGTCGATGTATTTTGATATTGGGAGAATTCCTCTTAGAAAAATGAGCCAAGAAGAAAGCCAGTGGGCGACTTTCCCCGTTCAGACATCTGGAACAGCTGTTGCTTCCCCCTCTTGAAGTGAAAGAAAGAGCTATACATTACTGTAAGATTTAAGAAGGTACAAAGTGTGACCAGGGCATTAAGGAAGGGGGCCATACGACCCAAACAGGGTGCACAAGTTGGCTCTGGGATGGAGAGAATTCTGGTCAGGAGAGAAGGTTGTCTCCTCCCCCCCTCCCCAAGAGAAAACAAAGAATATAACCTAGGTAATAAATCTGTTTTATGGTTCACATGAGCAAGGGTGGAGGAACCCCCTCTGTGCTATCTTTTTTATCCCGAAATGGAAGGACTCTTGATATACAGCATGGGAGCCTCGGATATTAACCTAATGATACTCAGATGGATTAGACGTCCAGAATTTCTTTTAGCTCCACAATTGGCCTAACTGGGGAAATGACTACCTTCTGGAGGCTTTATTACTTTTGCCAGGAGTACTAATGTGTTAAGGCTTTGTGGAGAGCCTCGAACGTGGCCCGTGCTGGGGTGGAATGGTGCCCTTCTACTCTGTCTGCTAGGCATAATCCATGTCTTTCTGGAATCGTTTATTTGTACCAGGAAGGGGGCTTCAGATGCAGATCATTCATTCTACCCCTCTCCCCCCTTCTCACTGCCTCTCTCCTTTGTGACGCTGGCGCCTTCCCGCTGTTGATCCTTTCCTGGTTCTCCCCATTTATCTTGTTTGTATTGAGTTGTTCGTATATCCTCCATTGCACTGTGAGCACCTTGAGAGTTGGGTCTGTCTTCCAACTTTCTCTGTATGCCCGGTCCTTAGTGTAGTGACTGACACATAGAAGGTGTTCAGTAACTGTTTATTGACCGACTGGGGGTGGATGGGTGTTTAGGGAGGACCAGCACCTCCGGGGGGAAGGCTGCTCCTCCCCCTTGGGTGTCCACCTGGCACTCACCTCCCACCTGTGGTTCCAAGAAGCCAGAGCATGCCCATTGGCCACACCCAGGTGAGCCATCTTGGCCAAACCAGGTTGAGGGTAACCAGTGGGAGTTAGGGCAGTGACTATCCCAAGCATGTAAAGACTTTCCCCGGGGAATTGGCAGAAGAGAAGTTAGTTCCCACAGCCACAAAAGCGGCTTTCTCAGGTGTTATGGAGCGTTTAGAACTTGTTTAGACATCGAGGATGCCGAGATCATTCACTGTGTCACAGACCACCCCTAGTCATCCTAACTTTGGTCCTGCCACTGGACCTCGATGGTTTAGGAAGAGAGAGGGAGGCTGACAGCTTGGCACAGCCCTGCCTCTCTTAGATCTAGTCACCCATGGGTCAAGATGTCACCCTATGATGTCATCGTCCTCTTGGAAAATGCAGGACAGACACAACCACTGACTGACTGAAACAGGAATGCTTTATGGTCTGTTTGTTACCTCCATACCTGTGCCTGTGTAGTTCCTGTTGCCTAGAGCACCCTTTTCCTGATGTATAATTCTGATGATGACACTCTGCTCAAAAACCTTCAGCAGTTTCCTGTTTTATATATGATAAAAAGCATTTATTAAGCACTTATCATATGCAAGAAAAAATGGGAATATAAATAGGAAATCCATACAGGCTTGCCTTGCTCTGAAGGAGCTTATACAACACACCCAGGAGATTTCAGCTGCAAGTCAGATAAAATACAAACATGTTAGTGTGACATTCAAGGCTCTCTTGCCCATCCCTGATAGTCTGCTGCCAACTTACTTTTCCCAATATATTTGATAATCCATGTGCTTTACCCAGCTAAACTTGGGTATTGGCTGTTTCTTGACCTTGTTCTGCCCTTTCCTGCTCCTCTGCAGGAGCACAAGCCATTCCCCAGTACTGGAATGCATTCTCACCTCATCTCTGCCTGATGAAATCCTTCTGGCCCTTTAGGGCTGAGCTCCTCCATGAATCCTCCTCCCCAGCTCAGAGTCTCCTCTCTTCTCCTCTCTCTCCTCTGCTTGACTGTTTTTTCTTTATTCTGATCCACCTTATATTGGACTTCTTTTTGCACAGGCCTTTCTCCTCCCCCCCCCCCCCCCATGCTCCTGGGGTCAGGGGTTCTGTCCTTGTGTATCCCCAGCGCAGTTCAGTAAATGTGTTAAAGACCTGTCATGTGCAAGGTGCTAGCAGTACTGAGGTTGGACCTGGCCCTCTCCTGGGGGGAGATAGATTGCATATATGTGTGTGTCTATCTATACACTGAATATGCACAAAGACGGGTAGAGCTGATGCTTGGGGGAATCAGGGAGATGATATTTCTCTGGAGGGAGTGGCCCTTGACTGGAGCCGAAGGGATTTGAGGAGGAGGAAGAGGAGGAGTTAGATGCTCCAGGATGGGGACCAGCTTGTGCTCACCCTTTGAAGAGAAAGTATTGAGCCTAGCAGGAGTACAGGGGCAGGAAATAAGGTGGAGAAGGAAGGCTGGAACCAGATCGTGAGGACCTTCCATCTCCAGCACCTTGTAGATGGTGCACGCTTAATAAGCATTTGTGGAGTTGGATTGAATCTGGGCTTGGCCACATCCTACCTTTTCCCAAGGCTCAGGGCAGCCGCCACCTCCTCTGTGATCTCCCCAGCTGGAAGTGATTTCTCCCTTCTCTGATCTCTGCCGGCACTTGGGGTCTCCTGCTTTCTCATATGGCACTTATCACAGGCTTAGATGTTTAGTTTGTAGAAGGAATTTCTCTTCAGGTATGGGCTGGACTAACTGCCTCCCGAAGGCTGTGTACTCAGGTCTGGCCCAGTATTGATAAGTGATATGCTGTCACTGATGCTTTCAGTTGATTCATAGGACCTCCCCGATATTTTCATGTAAATTGCTGTCTAGCCACACCTCCACCAACACTATAAATAGGAGATTCTTCAAAAAAGGAAAGCAAGCTGTCAGCAGACATAGGAGAAAATAGGCCAATCACCACTACTAAGAGAAGAGAGTTCTACCTCACTCCCATCGGATTGGCAGAGAAGACCAAAGACAGTTGATGATGGGGAAATAGGAGGACAACACACTAATGCGTTGTTGGTAGAGCTCAGAATGTTCAAGCCATTCTGAAAAGCAGTTTGGAACTGTGCCCAAAAAGAAGCTAAGCTGTGCATACTCTGTGACCCAGAAATGCTGTTCCTAGGCATATCCCCAGAGAGACCAAAGGCGCAAGGAAAGTGCCCTCTGTATAAAAATATTCATAGTAGTATTTCTTTGTTGTAACAAAGAACTGGACACCATGGGGGTTCCCACCAATTGGAAAATGACTGACCAAATTATAGTGTGTGAGTGTAGTAGCCTATTACTATGCTGTGAGAAATGACAGAGAGGTCAGATTCAGAAAAGCCTGTGAAGATTTGTATGAGCTGAGGTACAGCAAGATGAAGAACCAGGAGGACCATGTAAACAGTGACAACAGTATTGTAAAGGAAAAAACCCTTAGAACTCTGATCAGAGCAGGAACTGAAGGTGAGGCCAGAAGGGCCTGTTGGTGATGGGCTAGAGGAGCACTGTCCGTGGCCAGGGAGTGGATTTTGTGTGACTGTGCTCTCACTTGATCCAAGGGAGGGGGTGAGACATTGTGGTGAAAAGGGAGGCTAGAGATTGTGATGCCAGAAAAAAGAAAAAGAAAAGGCCCAGGAGAGATCAAAAAGGAGGTTCTGAGCACAGCATGGACCCCCGAAGTCAGCTTTGGGCCTGATAAGCTGAATTGAATATATTCTTCTATAAAGCAGTCTGGATGTGAGGATGATATTCGTGGTTTTATAGGCTGTGCTCCTTGTCTGTTCTTTGTATATGGAAATGTTTATATCTGTGGGTATTTGCCAAGTCTAGAGTAACAAGAAATTTAAATTAAACAAACAAGCAACCACATGATTGTTTGAACCCAGGGGTAGAAGTTTCTACTTATCCCTGTTAAGGGATGTTAAGTTTCGTCTTTGTGTCCAGCTTCTGACGGGTCTGGACTGGGTAGCCCTGGGTGGGTCATTTACTTATCAGTGCTCTAGGCAAATTGTAGAGAGGGGACATTGCAGAGCAAAAGCCACCTGCATTGGTAGGGGGAATTTCCTCACCTGGAAGTTCCCTTTATCTAGGAAGTTGCAAGTTAACGACCAGTCTCAAAACCATACCGTTGTATTTGAGTCAGTAGTCTAGCCTGTGAGACCTTTTTGGATCCTGACTGTTTTCCAGGGTGACATTGGAGACTTTGACCTGACCTCTTAAAGTTGGAGGATTCGGAATTTGGGGAAGCCATGTGGACTGGTAAACTAAGCTGAGATTTGGCTTCACGGGGACCAACTTCCAGTGTTGGCAGATCTTTTCCTTCTCTTTGGGAAATGGGGCAAGTCACTTCTCTAATGAGTAGAATTAGGTAATTGGAGTCTTTAAGAATGAATCTATCAGGATCTTTCTGTCTATAACACTTGTGGTGGTCTGAGGTCTCAGAGTAAGAAGGCAGATTTCTCCCTGCCTGGGGGATGTTCCTACATTTTCAATCATCTCAGAGCTCCATCCCCTAGGATATTTTGTCATATGGATATTTTATGGCTGAAAAAGCAAGCATAGTTTGCAAAGGCTAGGATTTACTAGCCTACCCAGGGGCTGCCCAAGAAAAGCTAACACATTTGGGGATGTGGGAAAGCCAACAGCCCTTTTCTTTGCCTGACTTGGTCATAGAATTGAGACCATAAAATCAGTGACTGTGCTAGAAAGATTCTACTGTATTCTAATTAAAACAATAACAAATCAAATTAGATGTTTTATTTTTATGTATCTTGTGAGTCCTTATTAAAATTTTGGCTTGTTTATTTCAACAAACAGCCATTAAACTCCTGCTATGGCCCAGCCAGCTGTATAAACAATAAAAGCAGAATGCTCAGGGTTGGGAACAGTTTGAATAAACAAAAATCTAGCTTTTCATTCAATAAGCTTTTATTAAGTGTCTTCTATGTGCAGGACCCTTCATAAATGCAGCAGCAGAGAGGATTTTGTCCAACTGTCTTCTCTTTATCAGAATCAAGGGAGGCATCAGAGAGAGGTCTTTCTAGGGATGTTTGCCACTGACATAGAGGGTGGCCTATATAGAGTCTGAATGGAAGAAGGTTTCACTTTATGTGAGGAGGGACTCCTGTTTGTGGGTGTTGTAGGACCAAGTTCATCAAACCCTCTGTGAAGCCTCCTCAGTGAGATCCATGACCACTCAAAAGAGGTCAGCTGTTCCCAGTTGTTAGTGTGCTTGCCCTCTTAAAATGACTTTGTATCTACTTTATATCGACCTAACTCTACGTATATCTCTCTAAGTAGAATGTGACCTTGGGGAGTATGGCAACCTAGGTTGAGATCAAAAAGGGACGTTCAACCCCTACATTTCTGAGAGGGGGAAACTGAGGTCCTCAGAGGTTAAATTACCCATGATCAGTAGCCAGACTCAAATAGAGACTAAGCATATACGTATTGGCTTAGAATACCACAAATTAGCATTATCTCTGTCCTATTGCATTTTTATTTGCTTTGTTAAACATTCCCCAGTTATGATGAGTACTCTGGTTCAGGCTACACTGGCAGGACTGAATGCAGCCAGCAGCACTGCTTTCTCTGCCCAAGATCCCACAGGTAGTAAGAGGCAGAACCAGGGTTTGAGCCCAGGCTCCAGGTAGACACCTCCATGTTGTGTTAGGGGATCCAGTCTAATACAAACATTGCTTCTTAGTATGTCAGGCAGTTAATTGCTAGGGACATGGTTTTCCAGTATGCATTCTCCCTTGCCATTGACGAGGCTTTGAATTGGATTTGGTTGGGATGCCTTTCCAAGGGGTTTCTAGAGGGTTCTAGATTGTTATTGTCTACACCTCCTCCATTAATGTTGCCAAGCCAGAAACAAGTCAAAGCATTATGAGAAGTCATTAACATATTAACCAGTAACTCTTGAGGACTGCTGAGATGGGATGAAGGTATTTCAAGTCACAGAGATCCAGACAATTTAAAAATAATTAGCCAAGGGGCTGTTGTTTCTGTAATGTCATTGGAACACTCTGTTGCCTTCCCGGCACTTGGGATGTAGGCATATGATCTCGACTTGACCATTAGTGGCCCATGTTATTGGCCTGTAATACTAAGGGCTTTTATTTCTACTATACCTGTGAGTTTGAGCCTTGCACATTCAGCTTTTGCACCAAGTTCTCAGCCTCTGAGCCCAGTGTGCTGCTGTCTTCCTCAGAAGCCTGGGAATCCATGGGGTTGGCCTCTCTGTAGAGAAGGGGTGGGATTAGAATGATTTATCTGCTGTTTATTTTGCTTTTGTGGTTCCTTCTTGCTCCTTTTGGTAGGGAATCCCCTGGTGGGGGCTCTGGCTGTATCTGCCATTATTCCTATTAGCCAGGGGCCCCACCCTGACTAGGGAGTCACCAGGTGTTCTGAGCAGGACATCTCTATGCCTACCACTTATGCCTTGCACACAGTAAGGGGCTAGGTCAGCCTTTGTTGGATTGTTGAACCCGTACCTGGATAAGCATCTCCTCAGTGAGGGGTTTTTAGTAACCCATGATCCAGCCTTTGCCCAGAAGCCTCATCCCCAGAGGCAGTGGCTGCCTCCCACAGGAGTCTATTCCATCCATTGGATGACTCCACTTGCCATGTTCTTCTCCAGGCTAAGCACCAGATCCTTCAGCCACCTCTCCAGTGATGTGACAGCAGGAGAGTCCAGGTGCTCCACAGGTCCACACAGAATGTTCAGAGATCTGGGAGCAAGCCTCCCGAAGGCTGGGAAGTTCCTTTATGGAGGACATAGGCACGAAATGCCTGGGGTGGGGGCAGTGCCCCTGCTGGGATCTGTCTCCCCTGACACAATGTAAGCTTCCTGAGTGCAGGGAGAGTTTCTGTCTTTGTATTCCCAGAGTCTAGTATGGGGCCCGGCACATAGTAGGTGCTCAATACATGCTTTTTGAGTGATTGATTGTACTGTTGGAGAACCGTGGACAGGCAAAGGAGGAGAGCCTCGGAAGAGGGGCTGGTGGGCAAGGTCTGCCCTGCAGAGAGCTGGGGATGGAGAAGCGCGGGGGCCCCTTATCTGGGGTGAGATTATGAAGGGAGAAAGCCCTTGGAGTAGAGTCAGAGGGCCGGGGGAGCCACAGGAGGCTGCCGGCACCTACGAGGCTTTGTACGAGTGTGTGGGGAGAGGGGAGGAGGAAGGATCAGCGCGATGATCCTTGAGGGCCCGGCAGGCTCGGGGGAGTCTTTCATCCATTCCATCCCAGCCGTGTGCTGGGCAGTGTGAACAGAGGTGCTTGACAAATGACTTCCCTGCTGGCCATCCTGGTAAAGCTTCAAGCGGCTCCCGGTGAACTGTGCTCTACCATGCGGGACTGATACTAAAAGACATTCAGCGCTGCCTCTCTTTCAGCTTATTCACGGCTGCCGACGTTTCCTGATAACTCACTGGGGTTCAGTGCTTTTCAGCGTTCTCTCTGATCTCTGTTCCCTTCCCTTTTCTACATTAGTTCTCCCAGATATGGAATTTCAGAGGGCAAGCCCATGTGGGGGCGTTTATCAGGGTTTGTTCAAGGATACCTTTTGATGGAGGGCAGTTGGCAGGAAAACAAGGAGTCCCAGCTCCCAAGCGTGAAGGCTGCAGGAATGTTGGCAACATGTCATAGTCTAGGACGGGAAGTTGGGGGTGTGGGACTTTGGGTCATTCTGATGCCCCCGTTCCCTTTGGAAGTGATTCTCAGTTATCAGAGGCTCTGCTGGGAAAGGGTGGGCTCTGGCAGGCCTGCTGACCTGCAGAGGCCTTGTCTAGGGGCCTGCCCAGGGATTGTGGGTGCAGGTGGGCTGGTGCCTCAAGTGGGTTTTGGCCTCACGTCTCAGGGAAACATCTGGAAAAGCTGTGATGGGCATTGGTAGAGGGAGTCCTCACACCGGGATCCTCCCCTGTCTTTTGTTGTACTTCTTTGAAATTTGCTACTGACTCACAGAATTGTCAGGAAAGCTCTTTCTAAATCTTACAGCCCTAAGGAATTGTGAATGACAACAAGACAGTGTGGGTTATCTGTCAGAGGCCAGACACACACACGAGCATGTGTGCACACACACTGGAGGACTTTTCACCTTGCCTGTGCCTCTGTGAAATGAGGGGATTAGAGACATGACTTCTGTCCACCTTTAGTTCTGGGGTCCTCGAGCTGTGTCTGCTGTGTTAGTCTGGAGAGTCATATGAAAATCTGGAGCCATCACCGCTGGTCCCTATACCAGGGCTGTCCTTTTTAAATTCATCAAACATTTGCTGAGTACCTACTGTGTGCAGGGTACCCTGCTGGGGGATGGGCCCCCCATTCCTGAGACAGCCAGCTGGAAGGAACTTCTTAGAATTGGAGAGTGTGTCCCAGGATCCCAAAGGTGTATTTTCTGGAATTTGAAGCTGCCCTACAGCTCTATGTAAACTGTGTGTTAGAAGCCCAGGAACAAGAGGTCTGAATTCCAAGCCAGGAATTCATTTTTAGTAGGTTTCACACATGCTTTATTGGAAATTTATAATCAGGACTCTGTGCCACACTAAATATTCTAGGCTTTTAAAAACCAACTGTACTTGGAAAATGCCTAGTATTTAGGGGATCAGCTCGGAAGGTAAGGCAAGGTTCATGGTGGTTTCTAGGGAGCTGGCTAATTAGAAGCTGTGACTTTCTTTTTTTTTTTTTTAACAAATGCTTTATTAACTTCTGGTTTACATCATTCATTTCCGCCAGATTTTGAGTTAGAATTTTTTCCCCATTTTTCCCCTACCCACCACCCTAGAATAGCAGTCCCACAAGATATCCCCTCATCCAATCTGCTCTCTCCCATATCTTCTCCCATACCCCCTTCAACTTTACCATTAGGGCAAGGTGAATCTCTGTGCCCCAATGCCTGAACATCTTATTTCCCAATTACATGCAAAATAGTATTAATAATAGTATTTATATATATTTGAAACATTTAATTTTAAAACTTCGAATTTCAGATCCATTCCCTTCCTCCCTTGTCACCCATTCCCTCTGGGAAGATAACCAGTTCAGTATGTGTTGTACATGTATAGCTATGCAAAACATTACCATAGTAGATATATTGTAAAAGACTGCTTATATTTCCCTCCCACCCATCCCACCCCCCACCTGGTCCATTCCCTACTTTGATCCTGTCCCTCTTCGATAGTGGGTACTTCCAACCTCCCTTCCCCCCAGAATGCCCTCCCCTCCATCATCCCCCTTTTCATCCCCTTCCCCCTACTCTCCAGCAGGGTGAGATAGCCCATTTAGTATGTATGTCATTCTCTCCCTGAACCAAAATCAATGAGAATATGGTTTTGCCTTTTTGCCTTCCTGTTCTTGCCCTCCCCTGCAACCACTTCCCCTTGCCTATTCTACACGAGATAGTTTACCCTACCTTGTCTCTCCCCATCTCCTCTTGCCACTTTCCTCTCTCACCTCATAACTTCACCCTTTAAGTATCATCCTTTTGATAACTTTGATAAGTTCCTTTTGATTTTTTCCCTGATTACCTTCTCAGGCATCTCTTGCTTCTTGTGTCTGAATGTCAAATTTTCTATTCAACTCTGTTTTTTTCCTCAAGAATGCTTGAAAGTCTTCTATTCCACTGAATGACCATATTTTCCCCTGAAACAAAATACCCAGTTTTGCTGGGTGGGTGACCCTTGGGTTCATTCCCAGCTCTTTTGCCCTCTGGAATATCATATTCCATGCCCTTCGATCCCTCAGTGTAGAAGCTGCCAGGTCCTGTGCTATTCTGATTGTGTTTCCACAATATTGAAATTGTTTCTTCCTGGCTGCTTGGAGTATTTTCTCCTTGATCTGGGGATTCTGGAACCTGGCTATAATATTTCTGGGAGTTTTCTTTTTGGGATCATTTTCAGGAGGTGATCGGTGGATTCTTTCAACCTCTATTTT
This sequence comes from Gymnobelideus leadbeateri, assembly GCA_011680675.1. Classification (NCBI taxonomy): domain Eukaryota; kingdom Metazoa; phylum Chordata; class Mammalia; order Diprotodontia; family Petauridae; genus Gymnobelideus; species Gymnobelideus leadbeateri. The sequence continues at coordinate 195,862 of WOXC01009708.1, read as the reverse complement.
GCCCTCTGGATCTAAAACATCAGGGCAGTTTTCCTTGAGAATTTCTTGAAGGGTGATTTCTAGGTTCTTTCCTTGATCATGGCTTTCAGGTAGTCCAATAATTTTTAAATTGTCTCTCCTGGATCCATTTTCCAGGTCAGTGGTTTTTCCCATGAGATATTTCACATTGCCTTCTATTCTTTCATTTGTTTGGATCTGTTTAACAGTATCTTGATTTCTCATAAAGTCACTAGCTTCCATTTGCTCCAGTCTAACTCTGAAGGAACGAATCTCCTCAGTGAGCTTTTGAGATTCTTTTTCCATCTGGCAAATTTGGCTTTTTAAGGCATTCTTCTCCTCGTTGCCCTTTTGGGCCTCCTTTGCCATTTGAGTTAGTCTATTTTTAAGGTGTTATTTTCCTCATTCAGGCTGTGGACTCTCATTTCATACTTTTCCTGCATCCTTCTCATTTCTCTTCCCAATTTTTCCTCCACTTCTCTTATTTGGTTTTTGAAATCCTTATTAAGGTCCTCTATGGCCTGTAACCTGCTCGTATTTTCATTTGGGGCTTTTGGTGCAGGAGTTCTGACCTCACAGTCCTTCTCCTGTTCTATGCTTCCATCCTCTTTGCCTCCAAAATAGGAGTCTAATGTTGAATTTTTCTGTTTATTTTGTTTCCTTTGCCTAGGCATGTTGCCACTTAATTACTTGACTTTTGGACTTTTTGCCACAGTAGGACTCTGCCACCAGACGGGGAGCTTCCATCCCGAATGTTGGGGTCTTCACAACTTCCCATTCTGGCAAGTTGGATGCCCATCCCAGACCTCCCCTCCCAGATCACAATCCAGATCCAAGCAGGTTAAAGCAAAAGCGATTAACCCCCAAGACTGATCGCTGGATCTCCCAACAGTTCGCAGGCCAGGAGCTGGAGCTGCCACTGAAATTGCAAAATGGCGTGTCTCCTCAGCAGCTTCTAGCCCCTAGGGGAAGAAGCTGACGTGCTCCCCAAATACTGGTCCCAAAGTCCATAGGGCACTAACCTTTTACTTTGTCTTAGGCATGTCTGTGCTGATCATTTTGGAATCGCCACAGCTGCTGGTGTTCTGGGGTCCCTCCAGCCAGCTGCTGGCCCGGCTGTCCTGGGGCTAAAACCACGGCTCAGTTGGGCTTGGGTTCGGCTCCCCGCAGGCTGTGCTGCGCTGGCCACTCCCTGCAGGACTGCTGGGCTGTCCTCAGCAGGAGGTTAGCTTCTCTGTGTCATTCTGTGGGTGCTGGGGCTCCAGAAGTTGTTCAGAGTCCCCTTTTACATGGTTTCAAGGTGATCTGGGGGGAGAGCACCTTGGATGTGCTGTTTCTACTCCGCCATCTTGGCTCCGCCCCCCAAAGCTGTGACTTTCAAAAGTAGAAGCATCCCCTTTTTCTTTAAGGGGCTTTAGTGTTTGGCAAATGAAAAATTCTTCCAAAACAAAGGGAAAGAATGCTGGTTTTAGAAATCATTGTAAATTTGCCAAGTGTGGAAAGGGAAAAACCAAACTCCTAACTTATTTGATCCTGATTATATCTAGTCTGTGCTAATTACTTTCATACTTGCAAAGATATGAAATTTCAGTGATTCATCACAGTCACTCCCTCTGTGTTTGATGCCATGGCCCCAAAACTTATCCCCAAGTGACCAAACGTCTGGTAATAAGTGAGTTTTTGGACTAAGTTGGACTGTCCTGGTCTATCACACACATACCCGCAGCAGCCAGGCCTGTCCTCAAGGCTTTTCCAGCATGGTAGGTCCTCCCTGTCATGTTGAAGTGCCAGAATAAAACTTTAACAGAAGCTTTCTTCTCCATATCTTTGGAAATCAGTGAGCCCCTGGGGGGGCGGGTCCCTGAGGTCTTTGCAGGGGGTCTATGAAGTTAAAACTATTTCATAATCATACTGTTTTTGTTACTAATATGATGAATTGATAGATACAAGCCACATAAAAGCTCTTGGGGGGGTCCTCAATTTTTAAGAGTGTAAAGTCTTTAGCCTAAGAAAAGAATCACTGTTATCTGTGATCATATTCTTGTGATGATGATCACAGGAATGTACATGTAGATGGACCTGCCTATCCATAGTCTCAGCGAGAACATTCTTGTCAATGGGAAGTGTCTGATCCTAGAGCCCCAATGACAAAAGATTGTCCAGGGATGTTTATTTACTCATTTTTATTAATTGACAAGGATTTATTTTCTCTCCCTCCCACCTCATCCCCTTCTCCTCCCCTAAATCCTTTGGACAAATATTCACACAGAATATTCCCATAATGTTGACCATAAATGAAGTATGTCTGGTTATGGTAATTTAGTCTGCTGTTTCTGTCAAGAGGTGACTCTCCATCAGTGGCTCTCTATAACCAGGGCTGGTCATTTCATTGATGAGTGTCCTGAAGTCTTCCAGATTGTTCCTTCTTACATTGTGATAGCACAAGATGACCCTGGTTCTACTCACCTCACTCTGTGTCAGTTCACCCAAGTCTTCTCATTTTCCCTCCTTCATTGCTTACAGCTCAGGAGGATTCCATTACACTCACACACCACCGTTTCTTTTTGATTTTGCTTTTTCAGAATTTATTTATTTATTTTTAGTTTTCATCGTTCATTTCCATAAGATTTTGAGTTCCAGATTTTCTCCCCATCTCTCCCTTACATCTCACCCACTATTGCCCCCCACCAGTCTGCCCTCTCATATATCCCCTCCTGTCTTTCCCCTTCCCCCCTACCCCCTTACTTTCTTGTAGGGCAAGGGGGATTTCTATACCTCAGTGCCTGTATATCTTATTTTCCAGTTACATGTAACAATAATTTTTTAACATTTGTTTTTAAAATTTTGAGTTCCAGATTCTCTCCCTTCTTCCCTCCTCACCCACCCCCACTGGGAAGACTTGCAATTCAGTATAGGTTATACATGTGTAGTTATGCAAAACATTTCCATAGTTGTCATATTGTGAAAGACTAACTATATTTCCTTCCATCCTATCCCATCCCCCATTTATTCTGTCTTCTCCTTTGACCTTGTCCCTTTTCAAAAGTATTTGCCACTGACTACCCCCTTCTCCAATCTACCCTCCCTTCTATCATCCCCCCTCTTATCCCCTTCCCCCCTATTTTCCTGTAGGGTAACATATTCCCTTGTTAGGCCAAATCCAATGAGAATAAGGTTCACTCATTCCCTTTCACCTCCCTGCTCTTCCCCTCCACTGTGATAGCTTTCTTTTCCCTCTTTTATGTGAGATAATTTACCCTATTCTGTCTCTCCCTTTCTCCTCCCAATATATTCTTCTCACATTGTAATTTCATTTTTCAGATATCATCCCTTCATATTCAACTCGCCATGTGCCCTCTGTCTATATATATATATACACACACACACACACACACACACACACACACACACACACACACACATACACATACACATATACACACACACCTATAAATACATATATGTATATACATACATATAAATATATACATATATACACACACAAAAATATACACATACACACATATGTATGTGTATATATATATATATATATATTCCCTTCAACTATGCTAATACTTAGAAAAGTCTCATGAATTACAAATATTGTCTTTTCATGTAGGAATATAAATGGTTCAACTTTAATATGTTCCTTACGATTTTTCTTTCCTGTTTATCTTTATGCTTCTCTTGCTTCTTGTATTTGAAAGTCCAATTTTCTCTTCAGCACTGGTTTTTTCATCAAGAATGCTTGAAAGTCATCTATTTCCTGGGGGTTTTCTTTTTGGGATCTTTTTCAGGAGGTGATCTGTGGATTCTTTCAACCTCTATTTTGCCCTCTGGATCTAAAACATCAGGGCAATTTTCCTTGAGAATTTCTTGAAGGGTGATTTCTAGGTTCTTTCTTTGATCATGGCTTTCAGGTAGTCCAATAATTTTTAAATTGTCTCTCCTGGATCTATTTTCCAGGTCAGTGGTTTTTCCCATGATATATTTCACATTGCCTTCTAATCTTTCATTTGTTTGGATCTGCTTAACAGCATCTTGATTTCTCATAAAGTCATTAGCTTCCATTTGCTCCAGTCTAACTCTGAAGGAATGAATCTCTTCAGTGAACTTTTGAGATTCTTTTTCCATCTGGCAAATTCGACTTTTTAAGGCATTCTTCTCCTCATTGCCCTTTTGGGCCTCCTTTGCCATTTGAGTTAGTCTATTTTTTAAGGTGTTGTTTTCCTCAGTCAGGCTGTTGACCCTCATTTCATACTTTTCCTGCATCCTTCTCATTTCTCTTTCCAATTTTTCCTCCACTTCTCTTATTCGATTTTTAAAGTCCTTCTTAAGGTCCTCTATGGCCTGCAACCCGCTCATGTTTTCCCCTGGGGCTTTTGGAGCAGGACTTCTGACCTCACAGTCCTTTTCCCGCTCTATGCCCCCAAAATAGGAGCCTAGGGTTGCATTTTTCTGTTTCCTTTGCCTCGGCATGTTGCCACTTAATTACTTGACTCTTGGGCTTGTTGCCACACTATGGCTTTAAGGCCAGCTAGAGGAATTTTCGTCCCGAACGTGTGGGGGGCAACTTCTGTTTCTGGCAAGCTGTACACCCACACATGACTTCCACCCCAGATCACAATCCAGATCCAGGGAGGTTATAGCAAGAGTGATTACCCCCCAAGACTGATCTCTGGATCTCCATACAGTTAGCATGCAGGCCAGGAGCTGGAGCTGCCTCTGAAAACTACAACATGGCATGTCTCCTCAGTGGCTTCTAGCCCCCAGGGGAGGGAGCCAACGCATTCCCCAAATACTGGTCCCAAAGTCCATTGGACATTAACCTCTTACTTTGTCCTAGGCATGTCTATGTTGATAATTCTGGAATCTCCACAGCAGCTGGTGTTCTGGGGTTCCTCCAGCCGGCTGCTGCCCCTGCCGCCCTGGGGCTAAAACCTCGGCTCACGGGGACCTGGGCTCAGCTCGCCGTGCTCTGCGCACTGCACGCTGCTGGCTCCCAGACCACTGCGCTGGTCCTTCCTGCAGGGCTGCTGGGCTGTCCTCAGCGGGAGGTTAGCTTCTCTGTGTTGTTCTGTGGGTGCTGGGGCTCCAGAAATTGTTCAGAGTCCCCTTTTACATAGTTTGGGGGGAATCTGGGGGCAGAGTGGCTTGGATGAGCTGTTTCTACTCCGCCATCTTGGCTCCGCCCACGAAAGTCATCTATTTCATTGAATGTCCATATTTTTCCCTGAAACATTATACTCAGTTTTGCTGGGTAGGTGATTCTGGTTTTAATCCTAACTCCTTTGATCTCTGGAATATCACATTCCAATCCTTTTAATCCCTTAATATAGAAGCTGCTAGATCTTGTGTTATTCTCGTTGTGTTTCCACAGTACTCAAATTGTTTCTTCCTGACTGCTTGTAATATTTTCTCCTTGATCTGGGAACTCTGAAATTTGGCTATAATATTCCTAGGAGTTTTCTCTTTGGCATCTTTTTCAAGAGGTGATCAGTGAATTCTTTCAATTTCTATTTTGCCCTCTGGTTCTAGAATATCAGGACAGTTTTCCTTGATAATTTCTTGAAAGATGATGTCTAGGCTCTTTTTTTTTATCATGGTTTTCAGGTAGTCCAATGATTTTTAAATGGTCTCTCCTGGATCTATTTTCTAGGTCAGTGGTTTTTCCAGTGAGATATTTCACATTGTCTTCTATTCTTTCATTTGTTTGGATCTGTTTTATAATATCTTGATTTCTCATTAAGTCATTAGCTTCCATTTGCTCCAATCTAATTTTGAAGTAATTATTTTCTTCAGTGAGCCTTTGAAGCTCCTTTTACACCTGGCCAATTCTGCTTTTAAAGGCATTCTTCTCCTCGTTGGCTTTTTGGACCTCTCTTTTTTTGTCTTTTTGGATGGTGGAAGATAAGGCAATTGGGGTTAAGTGACTTGCCTAAGGTCACATAGCTAGTAAGTGTTAAGTTTCTGGGGCCAGATTTGAACTCAGGTCCTCCTGACTCCATGACTGGTACTCTATTCACTACACCACCTAACTACCCCTTTTTTGTACCTCTTTTGCCATTTGAGTTAGTCTGTTTTTTAAGGTGTTATTTTCTTCAGCATTTTTGGGGGTCTCCTTTGGCAGGCTGTTGACTCACTTTTCATGATTTTCTTGCCTCATTCTCATTTCTTTTCCCAAATTTTCCTCTACTTCTCTTAATTGATTTTCAAAGTCCTTCTTGAGCTCCTCCATGGCTTGTGACCAGTTTATATTTTTCTTGGAGGCTTTTGATGCAGGAGTTCTGACTTTGTTGTCTTCTTCTGGTTCTATGTTTTTATTGTCTTTGTCCCCAAAAACCGATTCTATAGTTTGATTTTGCTTCCTCTCTTACTCCTCTTGCCAGCCAGTTACTTGACTCTTGAGCTCTTTGCCACAGTAGAACTTTGCTTCCAGAGTGGAGAATGCTGTGTCCCCAGTTCATGGGGTTTTGCATTGCTGTTGTCAGAGCTTCTTCTAGGCACCTGCCTCAGAACTGTGAGGAGAACTCCCTCTCCACAGCCCGCACAAGCTCTGCCATGCCAGCACTCTTCACCCCAGGACCACAACCCAAGACTGTGACTCAGATCCAAGCAGGGCAAAGCAAAAGAATCCTGCCTCAGTGCCAGCAGAGATTCCTGCAATTGCTCTTTGGTCAGTTGCTTGGTCCCCCCATGATCTGTGGGCCTGGAGCTTCAGAAGCAGCTGCCCTAGTGCCAAAACCACCACTGCCACTCCAGGGGCAAGGGCTGCACTTTTTTCTCATCCAGTTCCAACAGAGTTTCCCCACTGACCTTTTACTTTCTCTTTGGTGTTTATAGGTTGAGAAGTATGGAAACTGCCAGAGCTGGCAGTGATTCAGTCCCCTGAGGTCTGTTCTGGCTGGTCTGTGCTGCTGGTCTGTGCTGGTGTGATGCACGTGGAATTGCACTTTGCTCCCAGCCCAGTACGATAGACCCTTCCTGTCGGCTTACCAGGCTGCCTTCAGCAGGAGATTTGTTTCATTCTGTCATTTTGTGGGTTCTGTGGCTCTAAAATTTGTTTAGAGTCATTTTTTTCCAAGTGTTGGAGGTGGTTGGGACAGGAGCTCAAGCAAATTCCTGCATTTACTCCACCATCTTGGCTCTGCCCCCACCACACACCACCATTTGTTCAATCATTTCCCAATGGATGGACCCTTGCCCTCCCTTTCCGATTCTATACAATCATGAAAAAGAACAACTATATTTTTGTACAGTTAAACTCTTTTCCTCAGTTTCCTTAACTATAAAATAGGGATAATAATAGCATCTACCCACCAGCAGGGCTGTTGTCAGGATCAAAGGAGGCAGTATTTATAAGAATTGTTCAGCACAGTGCCTGATGCGAGTCTTACCTTCCCCCCCCCTCCCCCTCCTCCCCAAAGAGGACCTTTTCCTCTGATCTCTTTGGAGGGGTCCCCTTGTGCGTCACTGGATCAGAGCATTCCCAGTTCAGTGACTTTTGGGCCATGGTTATCCAGAGTCACACATGAGCATTCCTCACTCTTTTCAGGAGTGAAGTTGAGGTTCATTTGGTTGCACCAACAAGACTCCATTCTTGACTAATGTTAGCAAGCACAGCATCATAACTCCTTATTTTGGCTGGTTCTGAAGAGCAGTTTTGTCCATGGTTGATAATCGCATATACTTAGGTGCATGTTTCTAGGTTAACTCTATGCTTTCATGACATTGTGGATACAGCAACTTACATCCTACGTTGGAGTCTTTAAGGCACATTCCTCAAACATAAATGAAAGCTGTTCATCAAAAAAACCCTCCAGCCTGATCTTTGAAGAGTTTATCATTCGTAACTCTTACCGCACATCTGGTACATGCTTGGTTGTTGTCCTTTGAGCTCAAAGAGGACCCAAGTGACATCACTATGTCGGGATCAAGCTTCCATGTGTCTGACTGTGACTGATCAGACCACTGTGAGGGCTCATAATATTTCCCTGAAAGACAGTGCAGAAACTCACACAGAAGTCTAGTTCACAGAATTATAGAATCTCTGGATAGAATTGGACCTACAAGACCACTGAGTTCAAGCAGTAGATGATTGGATGCCCTTTACAGCATTTCCAACATCTGTTCTTCAAGTGAAGAGCAGAGAGTGGGGGGAACCCATTCCTTCCCTCCAGAGTCAGCCCCTCCCACAGATGGAGAGCTCTATTGGTTCTGGCAAGCCAAAATCCACTCTTTCCCCTTAGTTCTGCCCTTTGAGGCCCAGCAGAATGCTGGGAGACATGTCCCGTGACAGTCCTTCAAAGACTGGAAGACAGCTATCCCATTGCTTCTGACTTTTTTCTTCTCTAGACTAAACATCCTACATTCAGTTTAATTAAACATTAAGAAGTATAATTGACATTTTAAAAAAATAGCCATAAAATGAATACTTTTGAAACCATTTAAAAAGAATTTTCTTCTTAGTATTAACAATTGTCAACAAACACAAATATTTCAGCTTAACCAAGAACAATAGAAAAGAATGGGACTGAACCTCTGTTAGAGTTTTAAATTAAATGAACATAATAGTAACAAAATTGCCCTGTTTGTGTCCCTTTATAAACTTTTTTTGTGTTATTCTATGCACTTTAAAAATGTTTTATTCTTTTTTTTTAGCATCTCATATGCTACCCCTACTTGCCACCTAATCCCTCCAGTAGAAGTCCTTCATTGTAGCAAATGAGTATCTGGAAATGGACATCTCGCTCTCTGGCCCGGCTGTCTGCCCAGTATTCTTCAGTGTTAGTCTTTTGAAGCCACAAACATTTGTTGTCAGTCGATCAGTGAAGCTAAACAGTGGAGGAGGAACAGTGGCAAGAAAAGATTCTTGAAGGTGCAATTTCAGGTGGGACTTGAAAGAAGCCAGGAGATGGAGGTGAAGAGAGAGAGTGAGGGAAGTGGGGCCCAGCCAGTGAAAATGTGCCCAGTGTGGTGGTGGATGACCAGCAGGGAGCTCAGTAGTGGCTTGCAAAGTGGAGTGAGGAGTAAGAACGCTGGAAAGGTAGGAGGTGCCGGATTATGAAAGGCAGAGGATCCTGGAGGTGAAAGGAAGCCCCTGTAGTCTGTTGAATAGGTGGTGCTATGGTGAGACCTGTGTTTTAGGAAGCTTAGTTTGATAACAGTGAAGGATGAACTGGGACAGAGATTTGAGGCAAGGAATGAGCTACCAGGCTGTTCCAGGTGTCTGGGTGTGAGGTGTGGCAGGTGGCAGCAGTATTAGAGAGAAGGGGGTGCATTGGAGGGCGGTTTTAAAGGTGGAAGTGATGGCACTTGACCACTCATTGAATCTGGGGGGTGAGAGTGAAGGATAGTATCTGGGCTTCCAGGGTTGGTACGATGGTGGTGTTGTCAGTAGTCACAGTAAAGTTCTGAGGAGGGGAAGCTTAGGGAAGGAGGAAGGTAATGAGTTTAGATATCTATGGGGCATTGAGTTTGAAATGTCAGATAGGCAGAGGGGTAGAGCAGCGCCATGGAAACCTAGAAAGAAAAGAACATTAAGGAGAAGAAGGGCGTCAGCAGTGTTAAAGGCTGCAGAGAGGTCAAGAAGGATGAGATTGGAATTGGCAGCTGAGAGATTGATGGGCAAGATGGTGAAGTGGCAGGGCGTACAGTGAGGTGCCTCCCCCCAAACAAAACACAAAACAACAACTCCTCCTCCCAGATCTAGAAAATGCACCAGCCTATATCCTCATCAAGAAATGGAAGAAAAAATCACAGCAAGTCATTTTTCCAGCCCAGGTCAGCAAGGGATATAGACAGAGAAGCCTGTGGAGGTAGGATGGAGAGTGGCCAGAAACATGGGAGCTTCTAGTGCTGGGAGAGGCCATGCATTAGCATCAGGACAGGTAAAGAGGAATTAAAACGATCTCTTTTTGCTGATGATATGACAGTATAGTGGGAAAATCCTAGGGAACCAGCAAAGCTACCCATGGAGAGAGTTAGTAGTATCAGCCAAGTTGCAGGCTATGAAAACAAACTCTCAAAAGTGACCAACATTTTCAATCCAAATCATTAAACATTTGTTAAATATTTACCTTGTTCCAGTCACTGTGCTGAGTGCTGGGGACACAAATAAGAAAAAGACAGTTCCTGCCCTCAAAGAGCTTCAGGTCTAACAGGGAAAGTCACAGGGAAGATGGCCTAGCCAAGGGAGCTGCAAAGGGGGAGGGTGAAGAGACACCAGAAGGCAGGCACCTGGCTCCAGAGAACCTTATTCTGGGCCGAGTTGCAGATGCAAAGTGGAGACATTGCAGAATGGAAAGATTTCTGTGTGATAATAACAAATCCCAAGAAGGGAAGTCTCATTCCGAATAACTACAAAATGCATAAAATATCTGAGAGTCAGCCTACCAAAGCACACAAAATATAGTCCTCATACCTAGGCTGGGGAAAGAGAAAACAGAGAAGGAGAACTATAGGTCAATGTCATGAATGAATATTTATTCACACTTTAAAAATATAATCCTGTCAAACAGACTCTAGTGATTTATAACTCGTATAGATTAAGTTACAAAGTTCTCCTTAAAAAAAAAATAAAGAACAACTCAAGCGGCAGGAAGAATATTCAGTTCTCATGACTAGGCTGGGCTGATACAATCAAAACGACAAAACTACCAAAGTTCATCTGCACCTTTAATGCTACACCAATCACGTTCCAAAGAGGATACTTTATCGGTTGGCTATTGGCCTTTGTTCTCAGAGAGGACCAAAATGCCATCACTATACTGGGGTCAAGGTATAGTGTGTCTGATTGTGGCTGATCAGAAAATGATTAAGTTAATGCTATACCATTTGAATTCCTAAGGGGATACATGACAGAACTTGATAATAAATTCACTTGGAAATTAGAAATTCTAGGATGTGAAAGGAAATGGTGAAAGGAAGTAAGGATGAACAGGAAAGAGTCCTTCAAGAACGCCAGCTTTCTTATAAAGCAACAATGATGAAAAACCACCTGGTATTGGTTAAAGAATATAGAGATCAATGGAACAGACTAGAGGAAGACTCAGAAACACTGGAACTCAGTAACCCCATGTTTGATAAAGTGGAAAATATAAATTACTTAAGGAAAACCCTCCAATTTGATATAAACTGCTGGGAAAACTGGAAAGCTGCCTGGCAGAAATTAGGCTTAGACCAACATGTTATACCAGACTCCATATATTCTGAGTATGTCATCTTAATATTGAAGATCATACTACAAAAAAATTAGAAGGGAGACAGATCATATACCTTTCATAGTTATGGGTAGGAAATATATTTTTAACCAAACAAAAGAAAGAAATAATTACCAAACATAAAATGAATAACTTTCATTACATGACATTAAAAAGCTTTTTTCTATACAGACAAAATTGATGCACTAAGATAAGAAGGGAGGTGATCAAATGGGAAAAAAATATTTGTATCAAATTTCTTTGAAAAGGGTTTGATATCCAAGTTATAGAAACAACATATATTTATATACATATGTGTGTATATACACATATAGTATGACCAATAACCATTTGCTGATAAATAAGTGGTCAAAGGATGTGAACAAGCAGTTCTCAAAAGAAGAATTTCAGAGTATACACAATCACATGAAAGAATATTCCAAGTTACTGATAGTAAGAGAAATGCAAATCAAACAACCCTGAGGTTTAACCTCACACCCTGCAAATTAGAAAAGATGTCAAAAACTGACAGTAGTCAGTATTGGAGGGTGTCTCGCCAAGATGATATTCACAGCATCAACAGTGACTATGAATGTGCCAGCATAGTTCTGAATCACAAAATATAACAGACTCTCCACATAGAAGAGAAAAGCAAAACATTTGTTCTAACACCAGAAAGTCGAATCCCAACACCAGGAAACTGAATCCATTGTAGCAACAAAGTGCCCACAGTCACTAGCAACACCATCCCAAAGCATTCTCACAAATAAACACTCACAAACCTAGCTGTCTCCTTGCCTGTGTCTTCTTTCTCCCACCATACTAACTGCTCTGACTCCCACCTCCTCTCAGTTCTGTTCCATCCTTTAGCAAACTCCTTCCACCACAGGCTCCATGTGATTACATTTGACCTATTAAGGGACAGGGAAAATCTTCAGATTCCCATTACCATTACAGAGGGTTTGTGGAATGATAGGCACATTAATACATTGTTGATGGAACTGTTCAATCCCATTTTGGAAAGCAGTTTGGAATTATGTGAACAAAATGATTAAAATGTTCATGACCTTTCAGCCAGAGACTCCATTATTGGACTTATACTCCAAGGAAGCCATTGATAAGAAGAAAGTTTCCATATATAGTAAACTATTTATAGCCAAACTTTTTATGATAACAAAGAATTGGAAACAGATGTCCATCAGTTGGGGAAAAGCTAAACAGATTGTGGTACGATTGTAATGGAATATTGCTGTGCTATAAGAAATGGTGTGAATGATCAATACAGAGAAGCAGGGAAAGAACTATGTAAACTGAGTCAAAATAAAGAGCAGAACCAAGAAAATAGTATACACAGTGACTACAATAATATAAATGGAAAGAACAACCACACACCAAAAATAAAAAAGGAATGCTTCAAAATTATAAAAATTAAGTATGACTCAAATGACAGGATAAGATACCCCCACCCCACACATTCACAGAGGTGGGAGGTTACACACTGTTCAGAGTTTTTCAATGTAATCATCAGTTGTGCTGATTTTTTCCTCTTCTTTTTTTTCTTTGAAAAAAAAACCCCACTAATTATTATTTGCAGTGGCTCTCTGGCAGGAACAAGGTTACTGAGGAAAACTATGATAATATAAAAAACAGAAGACATAATAATAATAAAAACCTTAGTGATTAGCATAATATCATTATGCAGCTCCTTTTAAATTCTCCTTTGTGCTTGCATTTCAAAATCCCTATTGAGCTCTTGTCTTTTCATCAGAAATGCTTGATAAAATCCTGTATTCCATTAAGGGTCCATTTCCCCCACCCCCACCCTCATCTCAGGGATTATATTCAACTTTGTAGGAAACGTTTTTCTTGGTTGTTAGCTTGTATGTTGTACCTTTTGGAATATTGTATTACAACATCTTCTCTTGTTTATGGTAGAAGCTGCCAGGTTTTATGTGATTCTAACTGTAGGTCCTTGAGGCACTTGAACGCGTTTCTGGATGTCTTCAGAATTTTTTTCTTTTCTGTCAGAGTTTTGGATTTTAACTGATATTCCTGGTACTTTTCCTTTCGGGGTTTCATCCAGTAGTTGAATTCTCTCTTTTCTACTTTACCATCTGATTCTAGTAGATCTGTGAAGTTTTTGTTTATGCTATCTTGAAATATAGGAGCTAGGATTTTTTTAAAAAATCATAGTTTTCAGGGAGTCCAGTGATTCTTAAATTATCTCCCTTTGACCTATTTTATTGGTGAGTGTAGTGCCAATGCAATATTCATAGCTCTCATGTTCACTATAAATATTCCTGCATAGTGCTCAATTGCAAAATATAACAGACTCTTCATATAGAAGACAGAAGCAAAAGCATTTATTCAGACATCAGAAAACCAAATCCATCATAGCAAAATAGAAGTTAATGCACCACAATGTAGCAGACAGCTGCACCATCCTTTAGCCTTCCCACAAACCAACACAAGCTTAGCGGTCACAGCAGGTGGCAAAAAATTATCTTTTACTCACAAGCTTGTCTATCTCCTTCAGAAGCCTGCTCTCCTCCCAACCTGCTAGTCTAGCTTTGACTTCCAGCTTCATTTGGGCTCTGTTCCACCCTTCAGCAAATTCCTTCCACCATAGGCTACATGTGATTATATTTAGCCTATTAGGGGGCAGAGTTTATTATCAAAGCAGGGAAGATCTTCAAATTCCCTGAGGCTTATTAAGGGGCAGGGAAAACTTCAAATTACCATTACCATTACAGTCAGTTTTTTGAAAAAAAGTGTGTCTAACATTTTCTCCTATTTTTCAGTCTTTTCATTTTGTTCTGATATTTCTTGATGTCTCCTAGAGTCATTGATTTCTGCTTGGACTGTTCTGTTTTTCAGGGAGTCCATTACCTGGGTAAGGTTTCTGTCCTAAGTTTATTGTCCTTTCACTTCTTTCCTCCAGATCTTATTTCATGCTTTTTTTTTTCTTGTACTTTGTTTCTTCTAGGCATTCATATAATTCTTGTAGAACTCTCTTTTTTTCTTTTACGTCTTCTTGCAATTGTTATAGAATTACTTTCTCTTTCTGGGAAGGATTTTGGGATATCTCTGAGTCCACAGTAATTCTTTATAGTGGTAAATGTTTTCTCTCCAGCCCTAGCCCCAGAATTGGGATTTGGTGCCCATCCAGGCTCTGCTACTTGCTTGGCTTTTGGGTGGGGTTATTAGTTCTTCTTGGTCACACCCCAGCTCACCTGGGTTCCTATGACAACCTCTCCCTCTCTAGGTTACTCCCCCCTCCTCCCTGCCACAACAAGATTATTGAGGTTCAGTGGGCTGGCTCTTCAGGGCCTATTTTGGCTTCTCAGGACAGAATGCCAGGGTATATTGGAGCCCTTGAGCCTAGAGTGTTATAGTCTTTTGTCTCTGCCACAGCTTCACTGGTTGTCATTACCTGTGGTTGCTTTCAGTATCCCCTACAGTGGGATTACGTTCCTGAAGCTTTCTTGGGAAGGCCTTCTGCTCTTCCTGCCTCTTGGCACAGAACCGTGGGTGCCACAATTGTCCCTGTCTCTGAAACGGCTCCAGGCTTGTTTGCCTATGATGGTACTAGCCTTTAGGGACTTCTGGCAGGTTTTTTGTGCTCTTCTGGCATGGAAGAAGCTATCATTTTCTCATTTGATTTCTTGATCATTGTTGACTCTGGTATGATTTTTAGGGTTTTTTTCCCCTATAGCAAGTATTATGGAATTGAATTATCTGGCTCCATTTATAAACTGCAAGTCTTATATTTTTTTCCTTTGTTTTATCTTACCCTAGTTTAGATATCAGGAACATAACTGATTCATGGAAATAGTTATTAATATATTTTTGTTTTTGCAAAGACTTTATATAGTGTTGAAGTGAATTTTTTTTAAATATTTGGTAGAATTCACTTATAAATCCATCCATGTCTCCACTCCCCTCCTCCCCTGCTGTCTTTGGAAGTTTCTCTATGGTTTGTTCAATTTACTTTTCTGAGATCAGGTTGCTTAAATTTCCTGTTTCTTGTTCTGTTAATCTGAGTATTTTAATATTTTTGTAAATATTCATCTGTTTCTTTTCTTGGCACATAATAGATTCTTCAATGCTTGTTGACTGAAGATATCAATTTTGTTGCCATATATTTGGGCAAAATAATGTTTAACAACTTTCTTTATTCCTCTGTTCTGCTTTTTCCTATTTTTCATCTTAGTAGGTTGATTTTCCTGTCTTTTTTTGTCAAATTAACTAATGAATTGCCTGTTTTATTAGTCTTAAACAACAACAACAACAGGGATGGCACCAGCCTTGGAATCAGGAGGACTTGAGTTCAAATTTGAGCTCAGACACTTTAGTAGCTATGTGACCCTGGGTAAGTCACTTAACCCTAATTGCCACCTTTCTCCTCCCCAAAAAACCCCTCCTAGTCTTCTTTATTAATTCTGATGATTTTTTGTTCTTAATTTTGTTTGCATTGTTGATTTTCTATTTTTTGTGTTTATTTGGGGTTTTTTTGTTATTTCATAGTTTTTAAAAAGCATATCCCTGATTCATGCTATATCATTTCTGTTTTGTTGATGACATATAAATTTTCTTTTAAAGATAGCTTTCCCACTTTTGCAGCCAACAAATTTTAATATGTTATCTCTTTTTAAAAATAAAATTTGTTGATTATTTCTACAATTTATTTTTTGATCAATACATCCTTCAGGATTATGTTATTTAGTGCCCATTTAAATCAGTTTTTTTTTCAAATTCTTCTAGATTATAATTTTTGTTGTGTTATGTTTAGGAAGAGATATGTTTAATCCCTGTGTTTTTCTGTATTCATTTATGTATTTTTAATGCCCCAATGCGTGTTTAATTTTTGTAAAGGTGCCATGCAAAGCCAAGATATAAATATACTTTTTATAATTCCCATTCATTTGTCACCAGAGGTCTATCATTTCACTTTCCTAAAATTCTAGCCAGATTTCAAATTTCCTTTTTATTTACCTTTTTGTTAGCTTTGTCTGAATCGAAAGGGGTACATTAAAGTCCCCAACAATTATTGTTTTCCTGTCTCTTTCTTCTTGTTCAATTAACTTTTCATTTAAATATTTAGATGCTATGCCAATTAGTATGTATATAGAGGTATATATTTTATTGATATTATTTCATTATCTATTATGCCTTTAAGCATAATATAGTTTCCCTGTTTTTCTTTTTTAGTTCTCCTTCTCCCTTTCCTTCTCCCTTCTTGCCTTGTTGAGATAAGCTGTTACCCTTGCTTTTGGGGATTTACCTGAAGAATTCTGTTCTAGCCCCTTATTTTAACTCTGTGTGAATCTTTACATTTCAACTTTTGCAAGTTCTTATAAATAGCATATTGTTGGATTCTGTTTTGTAATCCGTTTTGCTACTCTGTTCTGTGGGTGAGTTTATCCCATTCACATTCCTGAGGTGTAGTTTACCCTCCCTCATGTCCTATTATGATGTTTCCTTTATGTTTTCAAGAATTTGAAGAGGGATTAGGCTTATTCCCAGAGGGCAGGACCAGGAGGCCAAGAGAAGCTTCCTGAAGATTAGAGCCCTCCCGGTATGGGACAGGCTGCCTTGGGGAGTATGACAGGCTTCCCTCCTAGATGGCTGGACAGCCACTAGTCAGGCACAGTGGGGGAGGGTTTCCTTCAGATCATGGGCTGGCTGGGCACTCCTGACATCCCTTCCAGCTTCAGAATCCTGAGTTTTTCTAAATCTAGAGGTGTCTTCTCAGCCTTTATTGGACTTGACCTTTGCAACTTTAGGGAACTATTGGAGACCTCCTTCCAATGATTCTGTCCTCCCAAGGCTTCCTTCTGTGGCATCCAGGCCATTTATTTATTTATTAATAGTGGTTCTTATGGAGTCCAATGGTTCTCAGATTTTGTTTTATCCTTCAATTGTTTTCCAGGTCAGTTGTTTTTGATAAGAGGAGATAACTTATATTTTCTTTAATTTTTTTTCCAAACTTTTGATTTTTGTTACCTTGTGGAATCATTGGTTTTTGTTCTGATTTTCAGGGTCTATTGCTTGGGTAAGGTTTTGTATCTCTTCTACTAAGGCGTTCATTCTCCTTCCAAGTCTTTGTTCCAGAACTCTCATATTCCAACAATTTCTTCCAGAGTTCTCATTCCATTTGTGTGTGTGTGTGTGTGTGTGTGTGTGTGTGTGTATCTTATACATCATTTGTAATGTGTGTGTATATTCCTTGCATCATTTTTCTAATAGTATTTTATCTTTTCCCACTTAGAAGTAAAGACAGTTTAAAAAATAAATTTATTTATTTACTTTTAGTTTACAACATTTAGTTCCACAAGTTTTTGAGTTCCAAATGTTCTCCCCCTTCCTCCCTTCCCCCCATGGCGGCATGCAGTCCAATATAGGTTCTATAAATACCTTCACATTAAACATTAGTCAAATTATAAAGAAAGATTATAACCAATGGAATAAACAATGAGGAAGAAGAAACAAAACAAAACAAAAAGAGAGAGGGCAAGTAGTTTGCTTCAGTCTGCATTCAGACTCCATAATTCTTTCTCTGGATGTGGATAGCCTATTCCGTCATTGAGCCCTTTGGAGTTGTGTTATAACCCTGCATTGCTGAGAGGAGCCCAGTCTATCAAAGTCAGGTATCACAGATACAATGTGTCTGTGATTGTGTACAAAGTTCTCCTGGTTCTGCTCCCCTCACTCAGCATCAGTTTATATGTCTCCAGGTTGTTGTGAAGTCTGTCTGCTCCTTATTTCAATGGAATTTATTCCATTACATTCATACACCACAACTTGTTCAGCCATTCCCCAATTGATGGGCATCCCCTTGATTTTCAAGTCTTTGCTACCACAAAAAGAGCTGCTATAAATATTTTTGTACATACAGGGCTTCTTCCCACTTCTATGATTTCTTTGGGATACAGCCCTAGAAGTGGTATTACTGATCAAAGGGCATGCACATTTTTATAGCCCTTTGGGCATAGTTCCAAATTGCTCTCCAGAATGGTTGGATCAGTTCACAATTCCACCAACTATGCATTAGTGTTCCAGTTTCCCACATCTTCTCCAGCATTTATCATTTTCCTGTTTGTTATGTTAGCTAGTCTGACAGGTATGATATGGCACCTCAGAGATGCTTTGATTTGCATTTTTCTAATCAAGAGTGCTTTAGAGCATTTTTTCATATGATTATAGATATCTTTAATTTCTTCCTGTGAAAACTGCCTGTTCATATCCTTTGACCATTTATCAATTGGGAAATGATTTGTATTCTTATATATTTGACTCAATTCTCTGTATATTTTAGAAGTGAGGCCTTTATCAGAGATACTGGTTGTAAAAATTCTTTCCCAATTTTCCACTTTTCTCCTAATCTTGGTTATGTTGGCTTTGTTTGTACAAAAACTTTTCAATTTAATGTAATCAAAATAATCCATTTTGCATTTCATAATGCTCTCTATCTCTTGTTTGGTCTTTAATTCTTCCCTTCCCCATAAATCTGACAGGTAAACTATTCCTTGCTCTTCCAGATTGCTTACAGTATCAGCCTTTATATCTAGATTGTGAACCCATTTAGACTTTATTTTGGTATATGGTGTAAGATACTGGTCCTTGCCCAGTTTCTGCCATACTATTTTTCAGTTTCCTTAGCAGGTTTTGTCAAATAGTGAATTGTAAAGACAATTTTTAACATTCATTTAAAAATTTTTTTGAGTTCCCAATTTTTCTCCTTCCCTCCCCCATCCCTAAAACAGTTAGTAATTTGATATAGGTTGTACATGTTCTTGCTTCATTTCTTGCAGAAATTCTAGTTGAGGCTGTGACCAAGCCTCTGTTTGAGGTTTTGCTTGTATATTTGCTTGTGAAGTTATTTCTTTCTTCTGAAATTGTGTCTTAAGTAATCCTGAATCCATAGTATTTCTTTATCCTCAGTGTTATCTTTTGTTTAGTACTTCTTCCAGACTCACTTCTTGAATTTGAACTTTGGGTCAGAGCCAGCCTTTTTGTACTTCTGAAGGCAATGTCTTCATTCTGATTCTGACTGTGTATTATCTGGGGTCCTGCTGCTGTTTCCTCTGGGCATTGAACACTGTGTTCTTCGGGGACATAAAGGGTCCAGCAAGCTGCAAAACTTCAGTGCCCTGGGTGGCCCTAGGTCTCAGTTTGTGCTTTGACACCTCTTGACCCTGGCTTAGGTAGCATTGCCCTTGGTTTGAGGTCTAGTCTACTGCTGCTGGTCCCAGCCCCTGTCAGAGTTCAGAACAAATTAATTGTAGACTCACACCTGGTCTGTGTTCCCTGCATCAGGTACACAGCTGTAGGCTTCAGCCCCATAAACACACTAGGAGGCTCAGTTCCCCCCACTTCACTCCCCAGGTCAGAGTGACCCAGCTACAGGCTCATCTCTGGGCTAGGCTCCTTATCCTGAGGACTCAGGTGCAGACCCCAGCACCTGTCCCTATGGATGGGCCTTCATGACTGAACTCCTCCCATCCCAGTGTCCCTGTGCCTACCTGGGCTGGAGAAAGGCACCACTGTAGCTTCTGCTTGGGTTTTTCCATCACTAATCAGTCTGATGTGCTCCCTAGATCTTTGTGTCAGAACTGGGCTATATGCTGCCTCCCACCCAGTCCCCCATCTTGCCAGGCTTTGCCCCCTTTGCCTCTCTCTCTTAAGTATCTGACTGCTTCCTCTCAGTGTCTTTAGCTGGGCCACCATCGTCATGCCCACCAAGGGTGGGCTCTGTCCTGGGCCTCCTTTCTTCAGTCTTTCTCAATGATCTTTCCAGGTCCCTTGGGTTCATGGTCGTTTCTGAAGATGATGCCCAGTGCTGACCGCCAGTCCTGTGTTGCTGTTTGGTTTCTGGACGTTTCTACCTCAGTGTCCCATGCAACAGAGGACTTACCATCTTCCCCTGCACATATTTATCCCTAATCTTCCCTCCTGCCAGCTTCCCAATTATGTGAGGGTGGCAAAGCCCTTCAGTCACCCAGGTTCACAACCCGGGCATCGTCCTTGGCTTCTCACTCTTATCCAGCATAGCCAGTCAGGTGGCAGATCCTGTTTGTATCTTGAGGCAATGAGGTGGCCCAGTGGAGAGTGCTGGACCTGGAGTCAGGAAGACCGGAGTGCAAATCCAGCCTCAGACACAAGTTATGCAACCTTGGGCAAATCATTTAACCTTATTTTGCTGCCTCAGTTTCCTCAAATGTCGCCATCTATGTGAAACCTTTCCTGATCCCCGCCCCCCCCCCCAAATTGCTAGTTCCCATCCTTTCCAGATCACCTCCAGGAGTTTTCTCTGGCTATTTCCCATGCCTGGAATGCTCTTCCTCCATATCTCTGCTTCCTGGGTTCCCTGGCTTAAGTGCCGACTGAAATCCCATCCTTTACTCAAGCCTTCCCCAGTCCCTCTCTTTTTCAGGGCCTTCCCTCTGTAAATTATTTCCTTTTTATTGTGCATAGGGCTGGTTTGTTTACTTGTATCTCTTCCATTGGAGTGTAAGCTCCTTGAAGGCGGTACTGGCTTTTGCCTCTTGTATCTCAGGCATTCAGCACAGTGCCTGCATAGGCATATAGACGCTTAATAAATGCCCCATGCCTGGAATCCCTTCCCCTGCCCCTCACTCCCACCTCCTGGAGCTCCTGGCTTTCTTCAGAGCTTAGTGTAGGCCCCAGCTACCCTAAGAAGTATTTCTGACCCCACAGCTGTTTATGCTTTCTCCTCGTGGGGCCTTCTGTGGACTCGGAATCTGTGTACATATCCCTCCAGGAGCAGATTCAGCCACCAAGGTTAGGGAGAGAAGAGAAGGCTGTGTTGCAGAGCCTCAGGGGTCCTGCCCCGAGGGTGGGGAGGGTCAGCTGGTGAGTGTGGAGGCCAGAGCTGGGAGGTAGCCTCCAGCAGAGCCCCAGCCCAGGCCGCGGCTTCGGGGATCAGCAGCTTCAGGGAGTTTGGTTTCTTGTTGATTTTTGTTATTAGCTCGATTGCTTTTCATTTCTTGTTTAATCAGTGTTTTTCCTTCATTTATGCCCCCTTTCCTGCATGGTCTTGGAGAACAGTTTGCTTTCTTCCTCATGCCTTTTGGCTCAGATCTAATTCGCCTGACTTTTTCTTCTCTCCTGTCTCTCTGTTTTTGTCTCTCCCTCTCTTGTCTCCCTCTCCATCTCTGTCTCTGTCTCTCATTAACATAGAAGTGCTGTAACACCGTAGAGAAGGCCTGGCTGGACTTGGAGTCTTGGCATTGGAACTGTCCCTCCTCTCAGGGTTATTGTTTCCTTATCTGTAACAACAAGGGGCTTGGATAAGCTGATCTCTGGAAGTTCCTTCCAACTTTAAATGCTGGCCTCCTATGAACGAAGGGACGTGGATCATACTTGAGACATTCTTCTTCTCCTACTAGAAATCTGTATGTGTTTCTTAGCCTCTGCCACATTCAGCCAATTTTCAGTCATATCCAACCCTTGGTGACCCCGTCTGGGGTTTTCTTGGCAGAGATACTGGAGGGGTTTGCCTCTTCCTTCTCCAGCATATTTTACAAGTGATAAAACTGACGCAGACAAGGTTAAGTGACTTGCCCAGGGTCACACAGCCAGTAAGTGTCTGAGACTGGATTTGAACTCAAGAAGAGAGTCTTCCTGACTCCAGTTCTGGTGTGCTCTCCACTGCAGTACCCCCTAGCTGCCCCATGACCCTCTGAGGCCCACTTCAAATCTCATGACTCTGTGACTCAAGGAACCTTCCTTCCTTGTGGAGTGGCATGTCAACCTCTCCCATTAAAGTTCCTAGCCACAAAAGAGGAAGAAACCCCTCCCTCCATGGCTTTCTGCCCAGGTGACGCACTGTGCTATGACCCCCACTGGGGCTCAGAGTTTAAGCCCCAGAAATGCTGGAAGGACCTCTTCCTAGTATGGTTGTACACAGTATGACCGTGAAGACATGGGACTGACCATTTAACCAACAGAACTTAAATTTGGACATCTTAGAGGAACTTCATTCCTTCCCAAGTAGTCATCTTAGAAGTAGTCATACTTAGTCCCACTCTTCATCCATTGCTCAGAATGTTTTTTGGAGCTTTCCTTGGCAGACCACATTTAGGGGAGTTTTACACAGCACACAAGAATCCAGTCTGTTTCCTGTAAAATCATAACTTTAATCTGTGATGGTGTATAGCATCACACCCCTGCAGCCCCTCTGAGTGGCCCACTCTCCTTCCTCTGGCTGGCCCTCCGTTTTTGGCTCCACATTGGCGGTCCACTGTTGCTTCTTTCCCCACCACCTCCCTTTTGTCTGTGGGAAAGAGCCATTAGATAGAGGGGGCCGAGAAACAAGGGGCCTTAGAGCTTACAAGTACTTTGATACCTGAGGAAGCTGAGGAGGCTAACTTTTCTGCCATGATCCTGAAGTCAGCACTCAGAGCACCTTCTCCCCACATTAGGGGCTTAAGGGGTTTTATTACTAACCACTCTCAATGGTTGGACACCGCTGAACTGCGGTACTAGGAAGCCTGTAGAGGAATTAAAATGACCAAGGGAAGTGTTGCAAACACTTTAACAACTCATCTCTGAGCTGATGGACAAGGATGTAGACTGAGTTCCACAGAGGCAGCGTGGACTGCTGGGCAGAGCACTGGACGTGATCCAACAGCTGCGGGTCCCTGACCTGGTCACTTGCCCTCTCTGCCTGTGTCTTCCTAACCCTTGCCAGCAAAATTCCCCAAGCCTATGAGCTTATTAGGCTCTTTCTCAGTTCCTTTAGCTCTGTGGCCATGTGCAGCCCTCTAGATCCTCCACACTTGAGGACTTAGAGGGCTCCATGTGGCCTCAAGGCCCCAGGCTCCCCACCCCTGCCTTAGCTCCTGCCCAGCAGAAAAGTTCTTTCAGACTTTGCCTTGTCAGACCACACCTGTAGTCTTGTGTGGAGTTCAGGGCACTGTGTTTTAGGAAGGATTGTGCTCAGAGGAGGGCAGCTTTGGGGAGGGAGCGGACTAGAATCTATGCCATATAAGGATCAGCTGAAAAAACAGCCACTTTAGTCTGGAGAAGAGAAGACTTAGGTTAATGGGGGCCATGAATGCTGTCTTCTTGGATTTGAAGGGCTGTCATGGGATTAGACTTGTTTTGCTTAGCCTTACAGGTCAGAACGAGTCCTAATGGGTGGCGGTTACATAGCCGCAGATTTCTGTTTGACATAAAGCCGACCTTCCTAACAAATGGAGCTGCTGAAAAGTAGAGTGGGCCGCCTCTCAGGGTAGTGAGGTCCCCATCACCAGGCAGGATGACCACTTGTGGAGGATTTTGTAGAGGAAGCCCTGTTCTGGGATTCTGGTTTGAGCAAGAGGATTTGGGGGGGTCCCTTCCAGGTTCCCCAGAGTTAGCTACAGTCTCTCTGAGCTGGATACTTGATCGTAGGCTCGTGGGCAAGGATTCTTATTCAGGCACAGGTTAGAAGAGAGAGTTCCTAGGATCCTTTCCAGCCCCGAGATTCTGAAATACTGTGTTCAGGAAGGCTACTCTTATCTGGAAATGTGTTTCCTGCCATCCATGGGACGTCCTGACTCATGGAAGATTCTCCTTGTCAGCTGGTCTTCCAAAGATGTCCCCTTGGGACTCCAGGCCATTCCTTTACTCTCCCCCAAGATCCTGTGAATTTCTTATCTTCTCCCCCCAGCATTCTCTATAAGAAAGAGCCTTCTCTGTCCAGCTTTCAGAGTCCTCTTTTTTGCAGGGCTTTGCAGACTCCCATAGTTTGTCAGGGCCCTCAGAAGCCATCTAGGCCTGCCTGTACTTGGATGAGCATTCCCTCTACAAAGTGATGGACAGGTGGTCCTTTAGTTTTTTCTTGGAAGACTTCTGGGGCAGCCTCTGAGCCCTTTCGGGATGACTCTCATTTCTGGGAAGTTCTTCTCTTAGATCAAGTCCAGTCTGTCTCTCTACAGTTACAACAGAACACTCTAGTCCACATGTGACCCTCTTGGACCTCAAGTGTGGCCCTTTGACTGAATCCAAACTTTAAAGAACAAATCCTCTTAATGAAGGAATTTATCCTGTAAAACTTGGGCTCAGTCAGAAGGCTGCACCCAAGGACTTGGAAGGCCACATGTGGTCTTGAGGCTGCAGGTTCCTCCACCCCCCACCCTGTTCTAGTCCTTGCTCAAGCCAGCTTCCTTCATGTCCTCAAAGATCACTGCCACTTCTCCCAGGAGTCTTCTCTTCCTCAGGCTGAGCATCTGCAGTTGGTTCAGCTGATTCTCAGATGACATGAGCTCAGCCCTCCTGGCTGCCTTCCTTTGGATGGTCTATAGCCTCGTGATCTGTGGCAGTCAGCAGCAAACACAGTATCCGCTGTGTGGTCTGACCAGGGGGAGCAGAGCAGGTCTGGCCTCGGAGTCTCTCTTTACACACCCTTAGATCACAGGACCTTTTTTAGGCAGCAATATAATAGCATTGAATCAATCATCATGCCTTATTAGGCACCTACTGTGTGCCAGGACTGAGGACACAGTGCAAAGAATGAAACAATCCCCTGCTAGGAAAGAGCTTACATTCTCACAGGGGAGGACAGCCAGGACATGGATAAACACGAAGCGAATGAAGGCAGGGCAGTCAGGGAAGGCAAGAGGGCTTAGTACTTGAGAAGGTAGCAATAGAAGAAGGTGTTTGAGCTGCTTCTTGATGGAAGAGGGAGGACAGAGAGGAGAGATGGGAGTGTAGTGTGAGGATCAGAAAGCAGGCCAACATTGACTGGATTACATGTTGTAAGTCTTGGAGTAATTCTGTCTTTTTGTATGTTTTTTATTTCAGTTCCAAATTCTTTCCCTCCCTCTACCTCCTCCCCCACCTACTGAGAAGGCAAGAAATAAGATTTGCAACATTTCCATACTAGCCACCATTACAAACAAAAGCAAGAGAGATAAAGAAAGAAGAAAAATCTGTTTCTGTCTGCACTCAGGGACCACCAGTTCTCTTTGGAGGGGGACAGCATTTTTCATCATAAGTCCTTTGGAATTTCATGGGTCATGGCACTGGTCAGAGTAGCTGTGTCACTGCTGATTATCATCACAATATTGCTGTTACATGTACAATCTTCTCTCCGTTCTGCTCACTTTACTTTGCATCAGTTCATGTAAGTCTTCCCAGGCTTTTCTCTTTTTAAAAAATATAATATTTTATTTTCCCCCAGTTACATGTAAAGATGTCTTAGATTTTTCTGAAAACATCCTGTTTGTCATTCCTTATAGCACAGTAGTATTCTGTCACAATCATATACTATAATTTGTTTAGCCATTCCACTATTGGTGAACATCTCCTCTATTCCCAATTCTTTGCCACCACAGTAGGAGCTGCTCTAAATAGTTTTGTATTTCCTTTTTCTTTGAACTCTTTGGTGTACAGACCTAAGTAGTAGTATTGTTGGCTCAAAGGTTATGCAGTTTTTTAGCCCTTTGGGCATAATCCTAAATTGTTTGAAATAATAATGTCTAATGACACCAAGAAAGATAGATTTGGGGTTGGGTTACTTAGGACTTTAAAAGCTAAACAAAAGAGTTTATAATTGATCCTAGAGGCCGTAGGAAGCCACTAGACTTGACTGAGAGTCTGAGACCAATTAGGAAGCTAATGGAATAATCAAGGTAAGAATTGATAAGGGACTTAACTAAGGTTATAGTTGTATGAGTAAGGAGAAAAAGGTAGACCCAAGAGATTCTGTGTAAGTTAAAAAGATTTGTCAACTAATTAGATGTGGAGGGTAATCTAGGATGTAATGTTATGATTATACACCCAGGATATTGTAAGGCTTGTGATGCCTTCACTCGAAGAAAGAAAATTTGGAAGAGAATAGTTTTTGGAGGGGGAGATAATGATTTCTGTTTAGGCCATGTTGAGTTTGAAATGCATCTGATTTGAGATGTTCAGTAAGTGGTTGGTGCCTCGAGACTGAAGTGGGGGAGACATTGGGACTAGATATAAATATCTGAATAGAGGTGACAGTGAAAGTGATGGGAGCTAATGAGATTTCTGAGAGGGTAGAGAGAGAAGAGAGGAAGGCATAAGACAGAACCTTAGGGAACACTCATAGTTAGGGGGCCTAACCTGGAAGATGAGCCAACAGAGGGGACTAAGGAATGGTCACACAGGAAGGAGGAGAACCAGGAGAGAAGAATGCCGTGAAGACCCAGGGAGATGAGAAAATGCAGGAGGGGAGAGTGATCAACTATGTCAATGTAGCTGAGAAGTCAAGAAGGATGAAGACAGATAAAAGACTGTTCTACCTGCCTATTAAGAGATCATTTACAGTGTTTGATTAATTAAACATTTAATGAACCAGCCCCAAATTCAACACCATGATTAGAGAGAGAGGGAGAGAGAGAGAGAGAGAGAGAGAGAGAGAGAGAGAGAGAGAGAGAGAAAGAGAGGGAGGGGGAGAGAGAGGGAGAGAGGGGGAGAGAGAGAGAGAGAGAGAGAGAGGGAGGAAGAGAGAAATCATTGAAAACTGAAAATAGCTTTCATTTGGGAGATGAGGTCAGAAAACCTAGCTGAGGACTGAGAAGAGAGTCAAAGGAGAGGAGATGGAGGCAGGGCGGATTTGTGGAAGGCTAAGAAGTGAGGAGAGGTGCAGCTTGGGGGTACTGGCAGATTTAATGATTTATTTTAAGGATGAGGCATAACTGGTCACATTTTAAGGTATCAGAAGAGTAGCTAGTAGGTAGGGAGAGGTTGGAGATTTCAAGAGGAGGGATGATTGAGGGTACAGTCTACTGGAGAAGATGGGTGGGCATTAGGATTCCCCTCTGGAGGGGCTGGCTTTGGCAGGGATAAGAGCCAGCTCTTTGTCAGAGACTGGGTAATGCCTGGCACACAGTAGGCACTGAATAAATGCTTGTTGACTTTTTGGGAAGTGCAGTCAAAAGGCTTTGAGATAAAGAGAATGAGAGAAGAGGGGCCCTCACACAAAACACCTCCATTTTCTCAGTAACATAAGAGACAAGGTTCTTAGCTAAAAGGATTAGGGGGAGAGGGAGTTGTGGGAGGGAAGGGATGCTATAAATGACTTCTATGGGGAATTATTAGGGAGGAGTGAAAGAGCGGCCTTCCTGCAGTGAAGGCCCTGTTGGAGTTAGATGACATGGCTTTTTAGTGTACTTGGTCATCAGGGTTTGGAGACTGCTACAGCTGTAGCCAGAAGCCTGTGAGCCGGAACAGAAATGGAAACATAGATTCACATTGAGCTTGCAGTTGGTGAAAATCCTCAGATAGTATTGGAGTGAACGACTGTTCAGCCATGTCTCCATCTTGTGCTCATGGAGCTAGGCTTTTGGGGGTTTTTTGAGCAGAATTGGAAGATGATCTTTATCCCTATTCACCTATATCTTACTAGATTTGACCCCAGGCCTGTATGACCCCTTCTTTTTCAGCAGAGATGGAGCAGAGAGGCAGAAGGTCCTAAGACCAGTGTCTGTCAGCTTTCTCTTAGCTCAACAATCTTGTGCCGTGCCATACCATTGGAAGAACTGAATTCTATTAAGTTTGCCAGTCTCTCTGTAAATAGAGCTGAGAGAAGACAGGAGGAAGTGACCCCTAAATGGACAGCCCACTCAAAGGGACTGCTTGGAAATGCGGGATAAAAGAGGCAACATTATCTTGAGTCCAGCCTGAATAGGAGGCATCATTCCAGAGGCCCCTGGGTCACCTTGCCATGGTGCTCATGAAAAGTATGTGCAAAAATGTCACTTTGGAAGTATTGCAGCAGGTAGAGCAAATGCTGAATGGAGAGGCAGAGAAATTCTGTGAAGAGCTCAGCAGAGTATGTAAAAGTAAATCAACACGTGCTTGGATTCTCTACGGGAGAGTGACAAAGTCATGATTCGGGAGTAAGAAAAGCAAGGTCAGAGGCTTCGGGGCCTAAACTGAAGCATTGGCCCCATACAGATCAAAAATATTTTCTTCAAGAAAAGAAGTGAGGAGGTGCCGGATAAGGCGAACGCCAAGTAGTATGGCTTAAAAAATTGTTTAAATGATATTTTAACAGCCAGGAAACCACTCATTGTAGACGTAGGAGCCATTCCCAGATCAGTTGACTCTTTACAGCCCTGCCACTGACTGGAATAAATAGGAAAGTTGGGGTAAAACTAAGAGAAATCCTAAAATTTATTAAAATATATTATGTGAAAACCAAGTGTTGATTCTGAAAAATGGAAAGGAACTGGATGAACAGACTGCAGACCTTCAAGCCATCTCCTAGAGAAACTTAACCCATGTAAAATAGTCACCATGATGAAGAGACAAAGAATTTGGAAACCACCTCAGTCAGCAGAAACCTTGATCTCCCTGCCAGCAGACAGATGACAGCCAAGAGCAACACCAGTTCAGAATATAAACTCATTTGTAAAATGTTAGAGATGGAGAAATGGTGGGAGATGAGGGCAATGTTGACTCATAGAATAGCAGGAGCAAAGGAGGGAGAAGTGGATTCAGAGAAAGCTTGGCAAAAGACCCAAGCAAAAAATCCTCAAGGACGTTGAAGGATGAGACCAGAAGGAGACAACATGTGAATGAGAACTGGCGGGGAGAAAAGACCATTGTAGATTTTTTTCTTAATAAACTCTTTTTACCAGCAGCAACAGTTGAACCCCTATGTTTGGACTCTGGCATCGAGGAGTTAGGTCCTGCAGGAGGATGTAGAAATGTCACTGAAGGCTAGGGAGAAGAGCAAGCCAGCCAGAGCAAGTCCACACACATGAGCTTGGTCCGTACTGGAAGCCACACAGTCTTGAGGGGACTGGGGAAGTGAGCTTCAAGGCGTCTGAAGGAGGGAAGGATTCCTGGAAGCATTGGTACCTTACTACTCCCCAAAGGGCAAGCAAGTAAATGTTAGCAACTCAGATGCCCAGTTCCACAAAGTATTTACAAGAATACTCTACCCACAATCATTTAGTAAGTGGATGCTATGTCCCAGGGACCAGGCCAGGTACTGAAGTTACAAAGAAAACGTGAACCAGTTCCCACCTTCACTTTATTGGGGTGCAGTGAGGTGGGACATTATACAGAACAGACACACACAGTACAAGGTTGTTTGGGGGGATGGGGAGGTCACTGGAAGCAGGGGAAAGGAGTCAGTAAAAGCTTCAAGATGCTGCTTGAACTGAGTCTTGATGGGGATTCTCAGAGGTGGAGGTGAGGAAGGAGTGTATTCCGAGCATGGAAGGACAGCTAATGCTAAGACTCAGAGACAGGAAATAGAGTGTCAGTTATGTGGGGAGATGTGCCATCAAGCCAGTTTGGCTGTGCTGTTTGGGAAGGAGAGTAAGTGATGCCTGCTGTTGTGAAGGTATTTTGGGTCCAGGAAAAGACCTCCCAAGTCCACCTGGAAGACTCTGGATTTTTGCCTTGATACAACATTGAGCCACTGGAGTTTATGGAATAGGGGAGTTGTATGGTTGGGCCCTGCTTTAGGGAAATCTTGCTGGCAGCTGTGTGTAGGAAGGACTGGAGGGGGAGACCATTAAATTAGAAAGCTCCTGCAGTGACCCTGGTTATAGGAAGCCCAAACTGGGGTGGAAGCTGTGGGAGTCGAGAAGAGGGAAGCTCTAAAGGGCATTGTGGAGGGAGGGTTGGGGAGATTGAGCAACTCGGTAGAGTGGAGGGAGGGAGAATGAGGAGCCAAGGAAAAGGTCGGGTTATCAGACTGGGAGGTTACTGCCCTAGATAGAGTCAGGGGATCTTGGGAGAGTGAGGGCTCCATGGGGAAAGAGAAGTTCCCCATTCAGCATGACTTCTCATCCCCAGAGCTAGCCCAGTGCCTGGTGCACAGTGGGCACATGATTAAGGTTTGTGGACTGGCTCACCCAAGCAGTCTCCCGTGCTCACCTCCTCTGATTTTTTTGGTTTCTTTACATAGCATATCTTCCAATATAGAGTCTGACTTTGTCCCACATCTGCCAATTTACCTGTTGTGTTTCTTTGAATAAACTTGCCATTCTGAAGTCATATTCCAAAGAAGAGTCTCCTGGTTTTTAGTGATGCCTGTGAAGCCACCTTTTACTTCTTTCATTAAATTGAGTCCAGCAAGTTTTGACTAAGCACCTCCTACATGCTGGGCACTGTGCCAGGCACCTACTATGTGTCAAGCACTGTGCCTAGCACTGGGGATACAATGAAAGGCAAAAAACAGCCCTTGCTCTCAGAGAGCTCCCAGTCTGACAGGGCTGCAATGAGTAAACAGCTTTGTACAAGCCAGATAGAGACAAGATAAACTGGAGGGCAGCAAGAGAGGGACTGGGCAAAGCTTCTTGCAGAAATGAGATTGGCAGAGACGTGGAGGAAGCCAGAAGGTGGCAGTAGGAAGGGATGGAGTGCTAGGCATAGGACACAGCTCGTGGAAATGCCAGGAGTCGGGAGATGGAGCCCCAAGGATCCCAGCATTCCCGGATCAGAGAACCTGGAGAGGAGTCAGATGGAAGAAGACTGCAGAGGGTTTCATATCTGGTTCTAGAGGTGCTGGAGGTGCTGGGGAGCCCTGGGATTTAAGAGATGGTGGGGAGCATGGACATGGTCAGGAGGATGGACCATACCTATCCTAGTGAGCATAGATAAGCAACTTCCTCCCCTCCCCACTTCCCTTTCTGATGGAATTCCTGGAGGGTTAGAGGTCAAGGTTAATCCCCATTGAAATGTGAGCTTCTTGAGGTCGGGGACTGTGGGGTTTTTGTTGTTTTTTTGTTGTTTGTTTGTTTGTTTGTTTTTTGGTTTTTTTTTTTTTTGCCTTTTGTTGTATCCCAGGAGATTAGTAAGGTTCCTGGAACACAGTAGGTGCTTAGTAGGTGCTTGTCAACTTGATTTTTGGTTTGTGAGCCTCCTAACCAGACTCCCCATGAGTACATGAGTATAATATATTCCCAGCTTCACAACTGTTAGGTGTGCTTCATCCCTGGCCAGTGGTCGGTCATTCCCATATTTTAAGGCCTATTAAATGCATTAGACTACACTGTCCTCCCCTTTAAGTCTCTCTGGTTCTAGGCTCTGCAGGCTTTTTATGTCTCTCACTCTTGACCTTCGTCTTTCTTTTGTACCTCGCCATCTTTCTCCCCATTAACAGTCAAGCAAAACCAGCCAGTATGGCAGCACTGCCTTCCTTTGCAGCCACATTTGGCATATACTGTCTCCCTCTGTGTCTCGATCTTTATGCGCCATCTATCACCTTTTTTCCAGTTTTCTTGGGGTACTTTTAATTTACGTTTGTGTGTCTGTTGTTCTTTTCGTTCTGCTAATTTTGTGTGATGTCGGTTCATACAAGCCTTTCCCTGTTTGCTGCTTTCCTTCCTTGTCCTTAATTTACCTTTCCAACCACATTGTACATCACTCCACTTCCTATACTCCCCAGCACATCCAGCTTGGTCCTCACATACGGTATGCATGTCCTACCACTGTGCCTTTGCCTGGACTGGACTGCCTCCCCTTTGGCAGTACACTCCCTCCCCACCTTGGCTCCCAGGGTTCCTTGTTTCCCTGCAGTCCTAGCTCCAGGCCACCTTCTGCAGGACCACTAGTGTCCTCTCCCTAATCATTGTTCTTTATATTTTGTATCTGTTTCTATGTTTCCCCAACAAAATACAAGCTCATTGTCCCCCTTTCTTACAGCACAATAGTACTCGGCGGCGTTCCTCTACCATGCCTTGTTCAACCATTGCCCAATCAGGGGGCACCCTCTACAGAAAGTGTTGCTATGAGTATTTTCATGTATATTGATGGGACCTTTCTTTTTGTCTCTGGAGTGCCTGGCCAGCTAGGAGGGAGTTTGCTGGGTCAGAGGGGACCAGAAATGTAGCTATTTCTCTTGCCTAATTCTAAAACCCCTTTTCCAGAATGGTCCAGACCAGTCACAGTTCCACCAGGAGTGTGGCTTTGTGCCTTGGCTCCTGCAGCCCCTCTCCTGGATGGTTTCTCAGAAACAAATTCACTAGCTGTGATTGTTACTCTTTTTTGCCCATTAGATAAAACTTGGTAACATAGTAGTAGTAATAGAATCCCAGATTCTGTTCAATTGAGCCAACATTTGCTGCTCTCCAGTCAAAGTCCCCATTCTCAGGGCTAGGGACTCCACAGGCCAAACAGATGCAATAGGCTAGAGTTGGGGGTGACTTGGGGATTCAGTGTTAGACCTCTTAATGCCCAAGGCTGATTTTTTTTCTGCTGCAGATTGCCTTGAAGTGCCCCTCCCACCTTGCCTCACCTTGTTGTCCTTGTGGGAGGCTCCTGGACTTGGGGTTAGCAGAGCCCAGCTCCTGCAGTATCCTGAGCACAAGGATTGCCCTTTCCTGCCTCAAACTGGCAGCCTTAGTTTCACCTCCGACCAGGTTCCTGTTGGAAGATGTCACTGGCTGCTGGCTAATTGGATGATGAACATTTCATGTCTTCTGTAACCTAGCTGCCAATTCCACCTCTTTCTTAATATTCTCAGGATAACGTCATCATTCCGATACATCTCTTCGTCATCTAGTACTCAGGCCAGAGTCACAGCCCCATAAATAATTCCTCTGGCTTAGTTGCCAAGGATGACCTTATATTGAGGTGGTTGGTGGTTCTCTCCCTTAGAGATGGTCAGTGACTGCTGGGCCAGAATTACATTTTAATTTCTTATAACACAGCCTAATTGATTGGTCTGGCACAAGGCCTTTCCCCAGTGAGCACATACATTTTAATTAACAATAATGTTTGTAAACCCCCTTGGTATCTGTGTTCTCAGGGTGCTCAGGTCTTAATGAGTGTCATGTCTCAGCCTTCAGACCTGATGAGATGACAGATGGCTGCTGGTTTGTGCCTTGGCACCCACAGAGCCATGACTGCAGCAGGGGGTGGCAGAGAGAGGCAGCCATAAAAGGATCCTGTCTTGGGCCCAAAATCATGGGACAAGATGTCCTCTCGCCAGGGCCTTCTGCTTCTCTTCAGAGTCTATTTGCGCTGACGTTCTCCATGCTGACTCCCTGGTTTGGAGACTGCTGCTGTTAGTAAACTCTGCCTCCCTTCCATCTCCCACTGAGTCTTTGGAATTGGGGATTCTGGCAAACTTTGGTGTGAGCCCACATGGCCTCTGATATGTGTTGCCCAGAAGATTCTTTCTAAAGGTCCTGCTGACTGCTCTGCACCCCTGCATCTGCTCTTCCTTCCCCCCCAGCCTTGGGGCTGGGGAATCAATAGTCTGTTCAAGGTTGGTCAGTCAGACAGGCAGCAGGGGCTATCCCCCATGAATACTTTTTGGAATGCATTAGTATCTGCCCAGAACAGCTTTATATCTCAAGCCCCCCCACCTTCATAGACTGCTAGGACAGGGGTGGAGAACCTGTGGCCTTAAGAGCAGTTTGTTCTATGAAATTGGGATTTGGTCAAAAGGCTGCACCTAAGTATTTATAAGGCCACTTGTGGTCTTTAGGCTGCAGGTTCCCCACCCCAGTCCTAAGATGTTAGCACTGGGTAGGGCCCCAGAAGTCATCTGCTGCAGTGGGGTCAAATTCATACTGCCTTAGAAAGCACA
This sequence comes from Gymnobelideus leadbeateri, assembly GCA_011680675.1. Taxonomy (NCBI): domain Eukaryota; kingdom Metazoa; phylum Chordata; class Mammalia; order Diprotodontia; family Petauridae; genus Gymnobelideus; species Gymnobelideus leadbeateri. The sequence continues at coordinate 162,127 of WOXC01009708.1, read as the reverse complement.
AATTTACATCACCAGTGCTGGATTGTATTTTTATTTGCTTTGCTAAACATTTCCCAATTTCATTTTAATCTGATTTAGGTCATTTTATCTGCTTTATCCTTTGCATTTAACAGATGTGAAATTGAGAGTCAGAGAATCCCTACTGCCTTGAAACATGCAGGAGTCTCCCCATCCTTAAAAGAAATGACTAGATTCTACCATCTCTTCAGGCTATATCTATTGATGTCCCATATCTCTTTCTTTTCTTATCCAGACTCCTAGAAAAAGGTGTCTGACGTTCCACTTTCCCTCTTCCTCTCCTCTCATGTGCTCCTCAGTGTCCAGCTTCTTCATGCTACTGAGACTGCTCTCTCCAAAGTTACCCATGGTCTCTTAATGACCACCCCGCATGGCTTGTGTCCATTCTCATGCTCTTGGCTGCATTAGATGCCACTGACCACTCTCTCCTCCAGCATACTCTCACCTCTCTGACTTTTTGTGACAGTCCTCTCTCCTTCCACCTGTAGGACCACTCCTTCTCGGTCCCCACTGCTACTGACTCCGAATTCATATCATACCCCTAAACCCTAAGCCAAGGTTCTGTCTCAGGGCCTCCTCTTTTCTGGATTTAGACCCTGTCAGTAATTTTCTCAGCTTCCATCATCAGTTCAACGTTCATCCCTATTCAGATAACCCCCAGCTCTGCATATCCAGGCCCAGCCTCTCCTCTAAGCTTCAGTCCCATACCTCTATCTGCCTGTTGGACATTTCAAACCGTATGTTCCTGGAGACAGGTTAAACCCAGCATGTCCAAAACAGGACTCAGCTTTTCTCTGAAACCTTCGCTTTCTTTTGAATGTCCGTATTTCTGTTGAAGGTACCACCATTTTTTCTGGTCTCCCTGCATTCTCCTGGACGCCTCACCCCATCTCACCCCACATTCCAGTTTGATGCTAGATCTTAGCATTTCTGCCTCCATCTCTCACCTCCTCAGACCTCTTCTCCCTACCCTCACTGTCACAACTTTTATCAGTGGCCCTCATCACCATTTGCCCAAATTATTACAACAGCTTTAAAACCAACCGAATGGATTTCCTCGCCCTGCCTCTCTCTCCACTCTGGCCCATCCTACACATTGCTGCCAAGGTCATTTTCCAAATCTGACCCTGTCACTCCTCTGCTCAGTTAATTCCAGTGGTTTCCTGTTGCCTCTGGGATCAAATATAAACTCTTTTTGTTTGGCTTTTAAAGCCCTAAACAACCTGGCCCCTGCTTGTTCTCTGGCTTCGTTGGACATTATTCCAAGTCCTACACAATGTGGTGCAGCCAGCTGGGTCGTGCCTCTGTTTCCCACATAGAATATTCTGTTTTCCATTTCTGTGCCTTTGTGCCAGCTGCACCCCATTCCTGGAAGGTAATGCCTTCCTCACCTCCATCTCCGTGTCCACTTTTGCCTCATTGAGGCCTCTTCCTTTAAGATCCGGCTCAAGCACCATCTCCTGCATAAAGCCTGTCCTGATACTCCCCCTCCCAAAAGCTAGTGCCCTCCCTCCCAAACTGCCTTAGAGTTCACTACTTTGTGTATTTATATTTTATTTATATTTGTATTTATTCAGGTTATAGCCATGATACATTGGTATACATACATATACAGTTGTATGCATGCTTATTATTTCCCTTGTTAGAATATCAGCATCTTGTTGTTAGGGATTGTTTTATTCTTTGGGCTTGTATTCTATGGTGCCTGGCGCACAGTAGGCCCTTCATAAATACTTGTGGATTGCTTGCTTTCTTCATGACTATTCTTCCTTTCTTGGTCAGAAGACCTAGTGAATGACAAGGAGTGCCATGCGTGTGTTAAGGAAGGTCAATGAAATTTTAAAAGCCTGGTGAGAGCGGAAATGCCTTCTTTCAGAGTGGTTTTGGTTCTTCTGCTTTTAGACAGATTCATGTTGTTCCTTCACCTTCTAATTAGTGTCCACCTCCAGTGGGATGGTCAAGGAATGAGTTTTTCTTCTTTTTGTAAGCAGAGTATTTTAAGAACCCCAGATGTGTTCATCTGTGTCCCAGTGGTTTACAGGACAATGTGGAGGTCAGTGTGTGGCACTCCTATCTCATGCGGTGGGTGTGTTTCTCGATGCATCCCTGGAATTCCTCTGTGGGATCTGCATCTTTGAAGCTGATGCTAAAATTACTGCCTCGGCTCTTCCAAAGGCGGATACTGATGGAAGAGTCAATGAAATCGAAGGTCGCCAGCCTGGGAGGCGTTGAAAGATACCTGGCTATGATACTATTTCTGATTTAATAATGCGAATGGGAGGCTGGCCCTTTGTAATAATTAGGACTAATTACTGAAGAGGTGTTGACAGATGGGCTAAGAGGAGACAAACTGCCTTTATCCAGTGGCTTAGAGTCAGATTACCAGCCTTGTGTTATCTGTTTCTCAGAAGGTAGAAGCTTCAATCATTCACTAAGTCTTCAAAGGGGGAAAAGGATCCTGACAATGTGCGGGATTTGGAAAGGGGCTATGAAATACGTCTTTGATTCAAAATAGCGAAATTAATCCTCCATAAATTATTTTCTCTCTAAAGTTTGAATTATGGATGGTGAATCTGCTTTGAAGCCCCAGAGACATTGATTAGGTATGACTGGCAGGTTTTTGTTGTGCTCTCGCTGGTGTTTGTGGGGTTGCTGGTTTCTTGGCCTCCCCTCATTCACTTAAGGGAATGGGGCTGGGCCTGCTTCTTCCCTAGACTTGGCTTGAGAGGCATCTGGACTGGGGCAGGAAGGTGCCCAGGCCACTCTCGGTGCTTGCAGCTCCGATTTTCCCTGGCTGTATCTACGCCAAGTGAGGATTTGTGTGAGACCAACCAAGCTCCACACTGGTGCCTGAACAGGAAAGCGCAGTGTATTTTTATTGGCACTGACTATCATTTATCCAGTCTTTTATGATCATGAGCTGCAGGTAATGAGATAGGAATCTTTAATATCTCAGCAGGCTTGTACTATTTAATTTGTTTTCTTAATCTGGAATTTAACTTTTTCTCAAACATAAGCAAGCCTTCTTGAGCTCCTTCTGGAAGGGTACCATATAAATCCTGAGCAGTGACGGCGGCTTCATTCTTTAGGGAGGGACTTCTGCTCCTCAGCCATCACAGTGCCCCATCGGTGATTTCCATTCCTTCATCTGGGCCCGACAGTCAGCATCCCAGGCCCCTGATGCCTTTTCCCTGGTTAGCTCATGGGAAGGAGCTGGTTAAAGACATCTAAGGATTAATAACCTTTAAATGGAGAGAAGATTTTAGGAAAGATTGTTTTAAGCCTATAGTAGAGAACACTGGACTGGCCTTCAGATGGGCCCTACTTAAGTGTCTTGGTTTTCCCTCATCCGACCCTGGTGGTTCTGCATGATGGACTAGAAGGAGCATTGATTGGCTTGGGAATCTGAGAGCCCTTGTGCCAAGCCAAGTGACCCTGGACAAGTCACTTCCCTGCTCTGAGGGTCAGTAGTAATCCATGGGTCACTTAGAGCAAAGTAGGAATCTAATCTGATATGGATGCTGATATTTCTGTGGGAAGAGCTAAAGATGGCATTCAGTTACACGGGCGCCTTCCACAGCCAGGGTCAGGACTGTGTCTTATCAGAGTTTTGTATGCAGGAAGTGCTGCATAAGTGCTCCTACTTGTTGTGTTGTCTCCCATTTTTATGAGCATGAGCCCATTTTAAGTTATTCATTTTTCTTCACAAAGGGGATGGTTTAATTAACGTTTAAATATGTATACCAGTTTTACTGTGCTGTAAGATTGTTGTGCTTTGATCTGGATTTTCTGGTTTGAGATAATGGTGCCGGGAAATGTCTTCCTAATGAATTTGGTCAGAAAATGACATCTCTGGAAGAGCTGTCGAAAGATCGGCTCTGCAATTCCTGCCAGTGCCAGCGGCAGGACAATGTGTGGCTGTTCCCAGTACATTCCGAGGCCGGGAGTTCAAGTTCAGGTACTGTGGAGGCCGCACAGTTCCTGCTTCAGAGTGACAGTGTCCAGGTGGTGTTGGGTTTCAGCTGGCCTTTGATAGCACTTATGGCCCCTTTGCCCCAGGAAGGAGGGAGACAGAGATGTGAGTGATGTCCCAGCCGTTGGCCCCTTGGTGTCGGGCTGTGCCAGCCAAAGGATGCAGACAGAGCCTGTAGGGACAGAATGGCACAGGAATGACAGTCGTCCTTTGGTCGTCCCTTGCCCCTTGTCTTGCTGTGTTGGCTCTCTCTTGGCATATTCTGCAGGCCTTTCCATGGGAGAGTTCTTTGTACCTACAGGTGCCCACATGGAGAGTTCTGAGCATTCACAGCTCCGAGGAGTGGGGCACCTTGAGTCTCTGGAGGCAGTACCAGCGTCGGCCTGGTTGTATTTGACAAGCCCCCAAGCACATGGGCTCCCCTCCGTGGTCTCCAAAGCCAAGTGAGATGTTCAGAACTGATTTGCCGTCTGATAACTTGCCTTGTCCAAATAACGGCTTCCTTCCATCCTGAGGAAGAGCTCTGTCAGCTGAAGCCCGGTGTGTAAAGTATGCTCTATTGAAAAATAACCATAAGCACTTAACATAAGCCGGTGTGTGACACTAGAGGGGGAAATGGCCAGGGAGGCTTTGTCATATTCAGACACTGTGCTAGATATCTCTAAACGGAGAAAATAAAGCGTAAGCAGAGATGCTGATTGTGTGCATGTCCTATCATCACTGGAGTCAGGACTCTAGAGGCCTCCCAGCTGGGTGACTCTTCACAGTCCTGGGCCTCACTTTCCTCCTCTGTGACACGAGGGCAGTAGTGGCACCTGCCTGCCAGGACTGCTGTGAGGATCCGATGAGATGTCCTGTGAATGCTGCCCGTGGTTGGTCACAGCGGCTTTACGCACATCCTCTCATCTGATTCTCCCTGACTCTGCGAGCTGGGCAGCACCAAGATGGCTTGTACACAGATGAGCAGACTGAGGCCTCCCAGCTCATAAATGGGAGAGCCGGGCCTCTGGGTCCCAGAGACGTCCTGCAGCCTGTCGCTATGAAGTGGTCTGTTGCAGCCGTGGCTGGCTGAGGCAGGGCCCCTCTCCTTCCCCTTAGTCAACTCCTCTGCACCCACTCGGGTCTGTCTCAGCAACTGTGGTCTTCTGTTTCTCCACACACTGTCAAGCTTCCTTCCTCCTTCTCCCCGCCCAGGCCATGTATACCTGTTGAGCACTTGCTGTATGCCAGAGCCCTGGGCTGGGAATCTGTGGGAGAGAAGACACAGTCCAGGAGGGCATTGTCCAAGGGCAGCTCCAGGGACCTTTGGGCTGGGATGGGAGGGGGTGAGGGCTCTGTCCGACCCTGGGTGTTGTGAAATATTGTCTCCTCTGGCTGTCGACAGTCTCGAGGTAAAAGTGTTCCAGGGTGAAGCTCCAAATGCCTTGTCTTTGGATAATCCCCCTCACCCGTACTTTACTGAGCTCCTGCTGGGGAGCAAAAAGTGGGCCCTGCTTTGCCAGAGCTCAGAATTGTTGTTGTTCGAGGCCCAAGCCTTCTCTCCCATGATGAGAGCCATGGGAACAAGTGGGCAATGCCACTGCAGCTCCCAGCAGAGCCACTCTGTGCCCCCCACTTGTTTTGGGCCAAGTTTCCTCCTTCCCTAATGATAAGTCCATTTTTTTTTTTCAGAAGCAGAGGAGATTGAGAGGAAGGAGATGGGGGTGGGGCAGCACTAGAAGCAGCTCTGGGGTGGGGGGTGGGGGAGCTCATGACTCCATCCTTTATGAGGCCCTTGTTCTCCAAAGGGGGAAATCCACTTCTCAGGGAGCCTCTCTGGCCAGCTGAAAAGCCTTTGAAAAACAATGGGACATAGGAGATGTGTGTGCCACTTGCCAGGGGTCTGCTGGGCTAACACCTTGGGCTTTCAGAGAATGTCCAGAACCTGCGTTTCCCTAAGTGTCCTCAGTGACCCCTTTTGTTGTCTCCAAAGAGTCTGGGTCAAGACTTTCAGGGGAAGTGACCTCCTAGGAGGGGGATGGGGGCTCTGGGAGGTGGGCTGCCCTTCCAGGAAAGCAGCCCATCACTCTCCTCTCACTGTGACTGAGCTCATCTTATCTCCAGCTTTAGTCATTCCTTCCAGGGGTAGGGAACCGATAGCTCTGAGCCCCACTCAAGACCTCTAGGTTCTCAAGGGCAGCCTTTTGACTGAATCCATATGTCTTCAAGGCCTGCTTCTCTGTCTGCCTTCTGTCCTCTGAAGTCACAGTTAGCACACCTCAGGGTCCCTTGTATCTCTAGCATCATGTATGAAGCCCATGAGCATTTAAAGCTTTTCACAGCTTGGCCACTTCTTACCCTTCCAATCTTCTTCCAGCTGGGTTCTTTCCACAAACTCTGGGGTCTCACTATTTCTTTTATATGACCCTCCCCCATCTCTCCTCTTGGGGTCTTTGTATTGATTGTGGCCCCTGACAGGAATGCTTTTCCTCCTCACCCTCACTTCCAAGTTTCCTTGGCTTCCATCAATCCATCCAGTATTCAGCTTGGAGCCCATCTTCAGCCAGAAGCCACAGCTGGTTTCTACAGTTAGCAGGGCCTTCCTGTCTGAAGTGGCTTCCTATCTCCTCTGTATGTATCTTGTAGGAGCCTCATTCTGGCCTAGTGCCTGGCACATGGCAGGTCAAGTTGAACTTAACCACCTTTCTGCCTGGGGTTCTGAAGTTTCTCACTGTTGTTTTCCTTTCTATCATTATGGTAAAAAAGTGTCTTTTCCTCCTGCTTCTCTTCTCTTCATTCTTAATCAGTTCATATAAGTCTTCCCAAGTTTTTCTGAATTCTTTGTATTTTTCATAGCACAATAATATTTATAAACCACAGCTGGTTGAGTCATTCTCTGCAGTGTTACTATGAAATAATCTTACTGATAAGTAATTTTATATTTAATGGAATCTTTCTTTCTCTTTGTTGGTCACTTTTGTTGGTTTTCAGCATAAAAGGATACTGAATGAGGGACTTCTGGGTACGTGAAGTAAAACTGTCTTCGGTCAGCTTTTTTCCAAGGTTGACAGTCTCACTCCTTCCACTCAAGTCCTGCTGTGAGATGCCCACTTGTGCCTTGGAAGTGACTCTGGGCTCTCCAAGACTGTATCAGTGCAGGACAGGTACTGAGGGGCAGGCACTGCCAGACTGGGCTCTTTCTTCAGAGGCACCTCCTCTGTGGGTCTTGTAAAGCTTATCACCAGGAGGTTGACCACTAGGTATGAAGACTGTCTAGGGAGGCATGGGTGTGTTGGGAATAAATCCCAATTGATGAAATCATAGATCCTTGGAGTATTGAAGCTAACATTGTCCAACTTTGATCTTATCTAGACATCTGGCTACTTCTCCATCATTATTGCCCCAAGTCAGTGATGGTTCAGGTGCTGAAATAGGATTTGGTCATTTTTGTGGATTTTGTTGGTGTACTTTGCTCTCACAGGCAAGGCAGAACTGGCCATTGGGATTATCAGAAGTGAGATACTTTCTCTATAGTAAGAGTTCACATGTGTTCGGTGCTTTCTTATTCACCAACTACTTTCTTCACTACGACCTTGTGAGATGTAAGGAAAGTGAGGCTGTTATTTATCTAATGCCATGACTAAGATGTGATGGAGCCAGGACTTTGCACTTCCCCATCTCCTGACTGCAAGACCTCTTGGCTTTCAAAAAAACTAGTGTCAATAAGTATTATGAAATATACTATACTGTTTATATAAAATATTTTTATTTAAAAATTTTAAGACTGTCACAAACTTCTACCTGCCTTATATAGTGTATCCAAATAACAGATTGCCTTGATGTGGCTTGGGGCTGTGGTCATCTAGACAGGACGATGTATGTAAAATGCTTGGTCACCAGGGAAGTGTTCTAGAAATGGGATCATGTCCCTGTCCAGGAATGGAGAGGGAAGCTCCTTCTAGACTCTGGAGCCCAGGAGGCCTGGCTCTGAAGCCTCACCTCTGGTCTGGAAATTTGTAGAGTGATGGGCACAAAACCTATGGTTCTCTCACAGGCTCTGCCCTGTTTCTTACCCTGTGGGACACAACTTTTAAAGATTGAAAACTGTTTGCTTCCTGTCAGGGCACCATGTTTTTTTAATGTAAAGAAATGAGCTTCACTTTGACATTTTGAAGAACAAAAATAAAGAAGTTCTTCTGTGTGGATTAAGTTGCATGTTCCTTTGCCCTGTGGGAAGACAAGACAAGGGATAGAAGAGACAAATAAATAAAGCTGGTGTTGTAACTGATACTCCAGAATTCGACATTGCGCAAGCAGTGGGCAATCTGAAAGCATCTCAGCTGGCCCAGGGCCAAATGAGATAGCATAATAAGATTATGCTCAATTAGATTAATAAAGAATAATTAGACATCATAAGTCAAGTAATCATAGGATATTGTCATGGGAAAAATATGTAGCTAGAATTAATTAGTTTTCAAATAAAGTGTTTATTTTAATTGCTTGGAATGATGGAGTCCTTAATTGCCAATGCATCATTTTGGCCAGAGCATTACAGTTGTTGTAGCAACTTGAGAAGTGTGTTCTCTGGAGTTCGGGGATAACAATGGAGGAGAATTTGATTTCATCACTTTGAAATTACCTTATTCCTAGTAACAGCAGTATTCTCTTAGAGACCTGGTACATATAAGCCAGGTTTGGTATATACAAGCCAGGGTGAATTCTGGAAATCCATGCTGGAAAAGTGAGCAGGGAGGTGGGGGAGTCTGGCCTGGGGGAGGAAGAGATCCTGGGACACTCTGGGAGCCTGGGCCCCTAATGAGGGAGGCAGGCCGACTCAAAGCGGTCTCCTCATGATCCTGGACTGATCGATTTTCTGCTAGATTGCAATGATTTATCAAGGGTGAGCACTCGAATTCAGCCCTAATCCCGAATGGTGTGGTTTAACACATAGTGTGTGAAGCCCTCTTTTGTGACCGTTTTGGCCACCTCTGGTTCCTCCAGAAGCTTTGGCCTCTGCAGGTTTGTGTCATTCTGCTTCGGCCAGATGACCACCAGCACCATCTCGGTTGGCCCAAGTGTGTGTCTTTTTCCTTGTACCAGCAGCAGCCTCAGCTATAATGTTATCAGCATGTTTCACCAGGCAATTAATGGCTTCATAAGGCCAGACAGCTGGTTCTCTTAGAACTTAATCTACAAAATCAACCTGTTTATACAGTTCTGCAATTTTATCGGCTGAAACCACATTTCCATGCAGCCTTAGCCTGATATATGGAAAGCAAGTGCTGGGACACACGATCCCAAGCAAAAAGGGGACTGGCCCGAGCTTGGGGCCCCTTGTCAGGGGCTTTAGCACAGCGGCCCCTTTGGCCCTTCCCAAAGTGTTTATGAGGTAGCCTCCAATGGCCAGTGTTTTAACGGCTCTGGAAAAGGTCAGCCAGCTGGTAGCTAAAGGCAAGTGTGTCGGGCAGAAAACTCCAAAGAGATTATACATCTGACACTAGGGAAGTATTAGAATGATTAATGCTTACGTTCATTTATGGGTTTTACATATTGATTAATAGCTTTGGTTTCAGCAGCTAAAAACGTGGAAGTGGCAATGAGATCCATATGCTGGCCTCGCTGTGTCCCAATGAGATCTGGGCACTTCTTAGTTTGCTTTCCGTTTCAATTTTGGATTTTCACAGGGAAAACCATGTCGGTGAAGGCTTTCAGAAGGGCACCCTTTGGAATGTTCCTCAGCACTTGGCAGATTGCACATTTTCCCGGAACCGCCGGTTTTTCACTTACACGCTTTGGTGCTGTTTCCATTGGATATCCTTGGTCATGGGTGTGGGGTAGTGGTCAGTGTTCTCTTTTCCCACCTTTGCTCCTCTCGTTCCCCTCAGTGTGCTGCAGGAAGCTGTCCTTGACTATAAGACCCATCTTCCTGCTCCTCTGATGACTGATGCCACCACTCATTCTGACTCCCAGATGTGAAACCCAGAGATTAGATCGACTCTCCCCATTCCTTCCTTTGCCTCTCATGTGGAATGAGGTAGCTAGAAGGTGTGGTACCTGCCCCCTTATTTCCAGTTCCACTGCCCCTATCCTGGGATAGGCCCTCATTTCCAACTGCCTCGACTATAAGAATAGCCTCCTTAAAGAGACCTTGTTTTTTCTACTTAAATTTTTGTTCATCTGAACTTAACAAAAAATAAAATAAAATAAAATGAGCATTTCCATATATCTTCTCTTCCCCCCAAATTCCCATAAAATTGAAAGAAATAAAAACAGATCCACACATTGGCTATATCAGAGAATGTTGGCTCATTCTGTACCTCTAGTTCATGACTACTCTGTCAAGAAATGGGTCACACGTTTAATCACTGGTCCTTTTGGAATCATTATTCCATAAATTGTCACTCCAGGTCCTATGTTCTTCACTTATTGAAGTTCATACAAGTCTTCCTAGGTTTGTCCCAAACTGTCCCTTTGGTCATCTCTTACAGCACAATTAGAGTGATAATGGGCTCAGTCAGAAAGAACAGCTATCAATATCTTTGTATTTGGGGGTCCTTTTCCTGTCTTTGATCTTTTGGGCTTATAGACCTAGCAGTGGTGTTGTTGGGTAAAGGATAGGCATGGTTTAGTTACTTTCTGAGCAGAGTTCCAAATGCTTTTCAAAATGGCTGAACCAATTCACAGTTCTACCAGCAGGGTATCAGTGTGCCTCTTTTCTTGAAACTCTATGATTTTCTTGAAAGTCTGTGATTTTCCTTTTTTTGTCATCTTTGTCAATTTGATGTGAGTTGTTTGTATTTCATTTTTTCTAATTATAATCATTTAAAGCATTTTTTTCAATCTGTCCCTTAATAGCCTGTATTTCTTCCTTTGAAAACTCACTGCCTGTTTATATCCTTTGACTATTTCTCTATTGAGGAATGGCACTTGTTCTCGCATAATTTAATTATGTCTTTATATACCTTGTTTATCAGACCTTCATCAGAGAAACTTTTGCAAAGTTTGGTTTTTTCCCCCATCTAACTGTTTGTTTTCTAATTTAACAACTTTGGTTTTGTGTGTGCAAAACCATTTCAATTTTATAAAATCAAAATTGTGCACTTTTATCTTCTATGATTCTCTGTCATTTGGTTATGGACTTTCTCTATCCTCTGCTGAACAGCTATATCCTTCCTTGCTCCTCTCATTTGTTTGTGATAGAATTTTTTTCTATCTAGGTCACATATCCCAACTTAGCTTGGGAAGATGGTGTGAGATTTTGGTCTAAATCTGATTTCCGTTGCATTGCTTTCTAGTTTCCCTAGCAGTTCTTGTTAAATATTGAGTCCTTGCCCCAGAAGGCGGGGTCCTTGGGTTTATCTAATATTCTTGCACTCTATTTATTTACTTCTATATGGTGTCTATTCAGTCTGTTCTGTTTATTAAACTCTTTGTTAACCATTACCAAATACTTTTGATAATTACTGATCTGTAGCATAAGTTAAGGAAGCCTCCCTTCCTTTCATTATTTTCTTGGAAATTCTTGACATTTTGCTTCTCCAGACAATGTTTATTATTTTTATAGCCCTCTAATACAATCTCTTGGTAGTTTGATTCAGTATGGCACTGAATAAGTAAATTAATTTAGATAATGTTATTTTTATTATATTAACCCAGCCTACTCATAAGCAATTAATAGCACTCTGATAATTCAGGTCTGTCTTTATTTGTATAAAGACTGTTTTGTAGTTCTATTAATACAGTTCCTGTGTATGCCTTGGTGGGCAAACTGCCAAGTGTTTTATATATTCTGTAGTTATGTAGAGTGGAATTTCTCTATTTCTTCTGCTGGCTTTTGTTGTCTAGTTTTTCCTGCGTATATTGATATAATTGTGATTCATATTAACTTTGTTATTAATGAAGTCTTTTTTGTTTACAATTTTCCCAGTATGGAAAAAAAAAACCCATGTATTCTTGATATAAACCAACCTTGTGTAGCATGTCCTCTTTCTCACGTATTGCTGTTGTTACTTTGCTAATATTTTATTTAAACTTTTTGCATTGCTCTTCATCAGGGATGTTGCTTAGTGGTTTTCTCACTTTTGTTGCAAATATCAAGGCTATCATAAATGGAGCTTCAGAGGATCCCAGTTTTAGACAATTTATGTAATAAGAGAAATTAATTGTTCCTTGAATGTTTAAGAGGACTTACTTGTAAATCCATCTGGTCTCAGTATTCTTTTCCTTTGGGGAACATCATTTTATGACTTGTTCAGTTTCTCGTTTTAGGAGTAACTCTATTAATTTCTTCTGATAAGGTGAGTATTTTATTTTTATGGCTATTCATTTTACTTAAGTCATTGGTTTTTATTTATATATAAAATTTGGCACAATAGTTCATAATAATTTTTTTCTTTGTTGTGAATTCTCTTTTTTCTCATTTTTGACACTGGGCAATTTGGTATTTCTCCGTCTTTATCAGACTAGCTAATGGCTTGTCTGTTTTCTTTCAGAAACCCTGCTATTGGTTTTAGTTATTTGTTTTGGTTTTGTTTTTTGCTTTTTGGAGGGGGTGAGGGCAGGGCAATTGGGATTAAGTGACTTGCCCAAGGTCACACAGCTAGTAAGTGTTAACTGTCTGAAGCTGGATTTGAACTCAGGTTCTCCTGATTCCAGGGCCAGTGCTCTATTCACTGCATCACCTAGCCACCTCTGGTTTTGGTTATTAATTCAATCATCTTCTTGCTTTCAGTTTTGTTAATCTTTTATTTTCAGAATTTCAGAATATTTTCAGAATTTCTGTTTTGGCATATAATTTGTGTTTTGTTTTTGTCTTTCTGAGATTATGATTGCTGTTCCTGTGTTTTAGAATTTGAGTTAAAGCATGATAGCTTTTACTCTAGACTCTTATTTTAGCTCTCTGTGAATCTTTGTGTTTCTTATAAATGGCAAATTGTTAGATTCTTCCTTCTTTTCCAATCTGCTTGCTACCCTCTTCTGTTTTTTCAGTGAGTTCATTCCATTTACATTCACAGTTGTGATCACTGTGTGTTTCTTTCCATCCACTTCCCTTATTTTTTCCTCTCTTTGTCTCCCACCCTCTTATTTACAAAGAAGGAGATTGTGGTGAAAGGAGTGGGCTCAGTACAGTGATCTATGCTCAGTGTGGTCTTTTTTACTTCCTTGTTCCTCTTCTCTTCTCACCCAGACCACGATCACGGTTCATACCCTTTCTTTCCTCTTAACCAGTCTTCCACCCCATGCCACAGTCTACTTTCCGAGGTTGGAGTTTGCTTTGCTTATGACTAATTCCTTCCTGAACCTATCTTCTCTCCACCCCAGCCCACCCCTGGCATCTCCCTTCTCTTCATATCCTCCTGTTTGCTTGTTGAGTTGAATCTATTGAGAGAGAGAGAGAGAGAGAGAGAGAGAGAGAGAGAGTGTGTGTGTGTGTGTGTGTGTGTGTGTGTGTGTGTGTGTGTTTTCTGCCCTCCTTTGCCCAATTTAGGTGAAAGTGAAGTTTAAATATTGCCCACTTCCTCCATCCCTTCCTCTATATTTGTTAATCTTTTTGTGTATCCTGATTATATGAGATGGTACATTTCCCCTTCATTCCAATCCAATCCAATAAACATTTATTAAGCACCTACTCTGTATCAGACATGGTGCTAAACTATGGGCATATATACTTAATAAAAATACAGACTCTGCCCTAGGAGCTTGTGGTCTAAAGGAGTCATGAAAGTTGGGATGGGCAAGTGAAGAAACCAGACGTACCTAGAACAGGGGCATCTTGCTCTGTGGAATTGAAACAAAGCAGAGCAGGAGATGGAAAGTGGAGTGAATTGAGAGCTCTTCCTCTCTTCCTTCTCTGCTCCCTTCTTCCCTTTCTTCTTTCTTCTTTTAAGATGATGAAAACATGACTTCTAGGTGTTCTGTCTTATTTAATTCCCTCTAGGGCCCTTACTGGCCTTAAGGTTCTGAGTTTTCTCTAGAGCTCTCTTTTCTTTTCCAGTTCTTTGTCTAAAACTCTCATTTCATTTATAATGTCATTTTTGAACGCCTGCTGTATTTTTTCTAGGAGTTCCCATTGTCCTTGTGACCAAGATGTGTTTTTGTTTGGAGTTTTACATGACATTGTTGTGGACTTCCTCTCTTCATCTGGGTTTTGTGTCTCGGTGTCCTTGGATGAATAGTATTTCTTTATCATCATCGTCTCCGTCTTGTTTACTCATTTTTCCAATCTTACTTCCTCTTTTGAGACTTTCTGTCAGGGCTAGCCTCAGTATACATCTGGAGGGAATGTTGAGACTTTGTTTGACTCTGATCTGTCTGTTTGGGGTCCTGCGGTTCCATTTCTGTTATTGAGTTCTTCCAGGACTTCAGTAGCCGCTTAGACTGCCATCAGCATCCTGAGTGGCCTCGTCTCTGCCCTCCCTCTCTGAGATATGCTGGTTCATGATCCCAGTTCAGGGTCTGGGGGACATAGCTACAGTTTAGTCCCTAGTCAGAACTCTGGTAGAGATATGCTGGCCCAGGACCTGTCCACCTCATCAGAAGGCTCTTTCAGACTCAGAAGGATGTAATTTGACGCACCCTTGCTCTTCAGCCACAGTCCACAGCCCCACTCAGAGGGCTGTGAGATGAATCTGGACCTCTGGTCAGTGACACAGGACTTCAGGCCCACCCCTGGTCTGTCCTAGCATGGCCTCCCAGGTTGAACTCTTTTCTCAGAGCCTTCAGGCCTCTGTCTGACTCCTCATGCTGACCTGGGCTGGAAGAAGGGCCTGTTCTGGTTTTCTTGTTTCCTCTCACCATTTGGCCTGATCTTCTTCCTTGGTCTTTTTTGAAGTCTCTGAGGGAGAGAGCTGGGATGTGATTCTTCCTTTTCCTCCATCATCTTTGCTGGTCTCCCCCAATAGGCTTTTCTTCCTTCTGTCTCTCCACCAGCACCATCCATCCTTCATTCCATTGCCAAAATAATCATTCTTAGGCACAGATCCACTCTTTCTGTGGCTCCCGATTGCTGCTTTATGACTAGAGTTCATATTCTAGTCCCTCAGTGTTCCAGTGCCCCCTCATCCTTACCTTTCCAGAAGACACACTTCATGTGTCCCCCAAATAGGACTGCTCTTTGTCTCTTGTTCTCCCCCTGTCCTTTCCCTCCTCTGAGCCTTTTTTCAAGCTCTTCTAGAATGTCTTCCTTCCTCCTCTTTGTCTGTTGAATTCCCACCATCCCTTAGAGCCCTGCTCAGAGGCTGCCTCCCAGAAGCCCTCTCTACTTGCCTCATCCCCAATGCCTTCCCCCAACTTTCTGTCTTTGGCCCCACTAGTGGACTTGGTCATACTGGGAGTGACAGTGATCTGAGTTTGTGTCTTACCCACTGGGCAGGTGTTAGGTGTCACCTAAATTTTGTCAAAGAGTTTAACAAACACCCTCTTGTCTTTCTGATGACGAGCTTTGTGTTAGCAGGAGGAGAAGAACTTGTTGGAAGTCTCAGAGCTGGTGAGGACTGAGCTGTTCCCAGCAGTTTGGAAGCACGCTGTTTTCTAATGGGGGTGGGGGGGTGCAGAACAGTGTGGCCTATTCAGCTTCCCTGCCAGTGGCATAAGCACCAACTTCACTTTATTTTTTAAAGAAAAATAAAACTTACTCCAGTAAAACAAAAAGCACCAAAAGCCCATGGGACAGTGGGAAGAGTCTTGGATGTGGAGCCAGATGGCCCTGGTTTGAATTCCACCTCCACCACTTGCTTTTATATGTGACCTTGGGCAAGTCACTTAATCTGTGTGTGCCTCAGTCTCCTCATCTGTAAAATAAGGGCTGGAGTTGATGGATCCCTGATGGCCATTCCAACCCTAAATCTGTGATCCATTTGTGTTTTTCTTGGGTCCTGTTTAAGCCAAGAGAATTATCCTTCTTGGTCTCCCCCATTGTTTAGCAGGGGACTGGGCTCGTAGCTAGCAGCAAATAAAATATGTTGATTGATTGAATTTCCAAGCATCTGTTTTGTCCATTGGGGTGAATTGGGAGACTCTGGGTTCCCATGCTCCCTCTGCTTTGTCACAAAGTCTCTTGGAAGCTGGTTGCAGGGATTCAGATTCTGTTTTTTACACTAACCTGCAGAATCACTGCGGCTTTATTAATTGGCTGGTATATTGCAAAACAAAGGGAACTCCTCCCAGCCAATGTTTCCCCACAGAAGGGTCTAGAGAGTCAGTTGTTTGTCTCTGATTTTGTTTTGAAGCGTTCTTGTGAGCAGACAGTCATCGCTGATAATTAATGGCTGGGCTGTAGCCAGTTAGAGTGCAGGACCAGACAGTATGTGGTATTTTCCACCTTATTAAGAAGAGGCTGTTAGGAGATGTGGGTAGGATTTGTGGCAACAGGCTCAGGGCATCAGTTAGTCATTGTGTTGTCTGGGACTGCCAGCATGTGAGTCGGAACTACTGGGGAAGAGCTTCCCAAGCCCCGTGATTCTGTTTCTGTTCCTGAAGTTGATCCAGTTCAATAAGGGTGGGTTAATTTCTCATTCTCTGTCAGAGACCAGGGAGGCAGGCAGCATGTGTTCATTAAGTGCCTAGTGTTTGCCAGGCCCCGGTGAGTCAAAGCCAAGAATGAAAGTTCCCCTGCCCTCAAGAAGGGGGCATGGCTTATAGGCAGTAGGGAATCTCTTGACCTTACCCTGGGATGTTCTATCAGTCATCAGTTAATTTTTTTTTCCAAACAAATCCTCAGGTTCAAATCAATCCTTTGCTTCCTCTCAACATTCATTCTCTGAGGGAGAAGTTGGGTAAAGAGCGCAATACAAATAAACCATACAGTGTTAAGGGAAGGTCCTTGATTCCCAGAGTACAGTCCTTTTCTTCGGGTAGGCATTGTTAGTCAAGTCATTCCGTTCTCTTGATCCCAGCTGTATTTTCCCAGGTGACCCTTTGAGTTGTCACGGAGCTATGATATGGTTAAATATTATATATAAAGAGAGATATCAAACAACGTTTAAGAAAACACACACCAGGGACTGTTTGGTGCCTTTGTTGTATTTGGCTGATAAGTTGAATTTCATATGTTTCTCTTTTTAAAAAAAAATGAAGTTGAAGGCAGTGCTTGTGCCTTTGACTTTGGGTTGAAAAAGACCTCCTCATCCCCCTTCTGGGTGGGTGGTGGGAGCCATTGGACAAGGAAGCTTCCTAGATCTTTCACACTAGCCTCTCCTCCACCCCATTGGCCTTGGTTCCTTGGTTTCCAGGAAGAATCTGAGCTCATCTTTGGTGAGCACTGTGTTGGACACTGTCTATCCTCACAGCCTCTGAGTCTGAAGGGACTTCAGATACCATCTAGTCTAATCCAGCTGAGAGCCAGCACTTTAAGTGGCTTGTCCAAGACCACACAAGGAATAGATAGCAGAGTTAGGATTCATCCACACCTGGACAGGAGCCCCTTCAGAATCCCAGAGAAGTGCCCAGCCAGCCTTCTGAAGAACCCCAGTGAAGGAGCCTCCTTTCCATTGTGGCCGGCCTATTCCAGTTTTGACTAACCCTAATCCTAGGAAGATATTTCATGTTGGTAACCATCATCTACTTCTTTGTGACTTTGACTCACTATTCCAAATTCTCTCCTTCCATCCCCTCCACCACTATTCTAGGCCCCCCTCAGAGGTTGAGAACAAAGCTAAATCCAGATGGCAGCTCTCCATCTCTTTGAAGATAGTGATCCCCCTCCCAAACCTTGAATCCTAACTTTCTTCCACTGAACCCAAATGGCTTGGTCCTGCTCTGTGTAGGCACCATCTTGCTATTGTCCTTCCTAAAAAGTGGTGCTCAGGGGCGGCTGGGTGGAGCAGTGAATAGAGCACTGGCCCTGGAGTCAAGAGGACCTGAGTTCAAATCCGGCCTCAGATACTTGACATACTTACTAGAGTGTGACCTTGGGCAAGTCACTTAACCCCAACTGACTGCCAAAAAAAGCAAGAAAAAAAAAAGTGGTGCTCAGAACTGAACCCAGTATCCCACATGGGATCAAGAGGATGGTGCCTTGGGGGGTGGAGCCAAGATGACAGAGTAGAAATAGCACGTCCAAGGTGCTCTCCCCCCAGATCACCTCCAAAAAATGTAAAAGGGGACTCTGAACAATTTCTGGAGCCCCAACACCCACAGAACGACACAGAGAAGCTAACCTCCCGCTGAGGACAGCCCAGCAGCCCTGCAGGGAGCGGCCAGCACAGCGCTCTGGGAGCCGACAGCACAGCTCGCTGGGAACCTACAGTGCAGCGCTCTGGGAGCCGAGCCCAGGCCCTCGTGAGCCTCGGTTTTAGCCCCAGGGTGGCTGGGCCAGCAGCCCACCAGAGGGACCTCAGAACACCAGCAGCTGTGGAGATTCCAGAATTATCAACACAGACATGCCTAGGACAAAGTGAGAGGTTAGTGCCCTATGGACTTTGGGACCAGTATTTGGGGAACGCGTTGGCTTCCTCCCCTGGGGGCTAGAAGCTGCTCAGGAGACAAAGCACAGCTGCCATTTTGTAGCTTCAGTGGCAGCTTCAGCTCCTGGTGTACAAACTGTAGGGAGATCCAGCAATCAGTCTGCAGGTTAACCGCTTTTGCTTTAACCTGCTTGGATCTGGATTGTGATCTGGGGGGGAGGTCTGGGATGGGCATCCAACTTGCCAGAAGCAGAAGTTGTGAAGACCCCAACATTCGGGACAGAAGCTCCCCTGTCTGGGTGGCAGAGTCCTACTGTGGCAAAAAGCCCAAAAGTCAAGTAATTAAATGGCAACATGCTTAGGCAAAGGAAACAAACAGAAAAATGCAACATTAGACTCCTATTTTGGGGGCAAAGAGGATGGAAGCATGGAACAGGAGGAGGACTGTGAGGTCAGAAATTCTGCTGCAAAAGCCCCAAAGGAAAATATGAACAGGTTACAGGCCATAGAGGACCTTAAGAAGGACTTTAAAAATCAAATAAGAGAAGTGGAGGAAAAATTGGGAAGAGAAATGAGAAGGATGCAGGAAAAGTATGAAATGAGGGTCCACAGCCTGACTAAGGAAAATAACACCTTAAAAACATAGACTGGCAAAGGAGGCTCAAAAGGGCAATGAGGAGAAGAATGCCTTAAAAAGCCGAATTTGCCAGATGGAAAAAGAATCTCAAAAGCTCACTGAGGAGATTCATTCCTTCAGAGTTAGACTGGAGCAAATGGAAGCTAATGACTTTATGAGAAATCAAGATGCTATTAAGCAGATCCAAACAAATGAAAGAATAGAAGGCAATGTGAAATATCTCATGGGAAAAACCACTGACCTGGAAAATGGATCCAGGAGAGACAATTTAAAAATTATTGGACTACCTGAAAGCCATGATCAAAGAAAGAACATAGAAATCATCCTTCAAGAAATTCTCAAGGAAAATTGCCCTGATGTTTTAGACCCAGAGGGCAAAATAGAGGTTGAAAGAATCCACAGATCACCTCCTGAAAAAGATCCCCAAAAGAAAACTCTCAGGAATATTATAGCCAGGTTCCAGAATCCCCAGATCAAGGAGAAAATACAAGCAGCCAGGAAGAAACAATTTCAATATTGTGGAAACACAATCAGAATAGCACAGGACCTGGCAGCTTCTACATTGAGGGATTGAAGGGCATGGAATATGATATTCCAGAGGGCAAAAGAGCTGGGATTGAAGCCAAGGATCACCTACCCAGCAAAACTGAGTATTTTGTTTCAGGGGAAAATATGGTCATTCAGTGGAATAGAGGACTTTCAAGCATTCTTGAGGAAAAAACCAGAGTTGAGTAGAAAATTTAACATCCAGATACAAGAAGCAAGAGATGCTTGAGAAGGTAATCAGGGAAAAGAAATCAAAAGGAACTTATCAAAGTTGACCTATTTACATTCCTACATGGAAAAACAATAACTGTGACTGATGAAACCTTTCTCAGTATGAAAATAATGGGAGAAGGGCATATGGGCATATGAATACATGTGTGAATGTGTATATATATGTTTACAGTTATACATGGATAGAGGACACAGGTTGAATTTGGTGGGAAGGGATGATACTTAAGGGGTGAAATTAAGAGGTGAGAGAGGAAAGTGACAAGAGGAGATGGGGAGAGATGGGGTAGGGTAAACTATCTCATGTAGAAGAAGCAAGGGGAAGTGGCTGCAGGGGAGGGGTATAACAGGAAGGCAAAAAGGCAAAACCATATCCTCATTGAATTTGGCTCAGGGAGAGAATGACATACATACTAAATGGGCTATCTCACCCTGCTGGAGAGTAGGTGGAAGGGATGAAAAGGGGGATGATGGAGGGGAGGGCATTCTAGGGGAAGGGGAGGTTGGAAGTACCCACCATCAAAGAGGGACAGGATCAAAGTAGGGAATGGACCAGGTGAGGGGTGGGATGGGTGGGAGGGAATTATAAGCAGCCTTTTACAATATATCTACTATGGTAATGTTTTTCATAGCTATACATGTACAACACATACTGAATTACTTATCTTCCCAGAGGGAATGGGTAACAAGGGAGGAAGGGAATGGATCTGAAATTTGAGGTTTTAAAATTAGATGTTTCAAATATATATAAATACTATTATTAATACTATTTTGCATGTAATTGGGAGATAAGATGTTCAGGCATTGGGGCACAGAGACTCACCTTGCTCTAATGGCAAAGTTGAAGGGGGTATGGGAGAAGATATGGGAGAGAGCAGATGGGATGAGGGGATATCTTGTGAGACTGCTATTCTAGGGTGGTGGGTAGGAGAAAAATGGGGGAAAAATTGTAACTCAAAACCTGGCAGAAATGAATGATGTAAACCAGAAGTTAATAAAGCATTTGTTTAAAAAAAAACAAATTTATGTAAAACAAATAAAATTTCACTCTCCACTGAAAAAAAAAAGTATGGTGCCTTTCTCTGTACATCATGAGCCTACCATCATTATGGTCACTACTTCATGGCTCCTTCCACACTCTTCTCTTTTTTTTAATATTTGTTTACTTAACATTATTTTTTTTAATTTTGAGTTCCAAATTCTCTCCCTCCATTGAGAAGGCCGGCAATAGGATATCAGTTATACATGTGAAATTGTGCAAAACATATTTCCATGTTAACCAAGTTTCTCTATCTCTGTCCCTCTCTGTCTCTCTCTGTCTCTCTCTCTGTCTCTCCCTGTCTCTGTCTCTATCTCTCTGTCTCTCTCTTTCCCTCTCTCCTCTCTCTCTCTTTCTCTTTCACACACACACACACACACACACACACACACACACACACACACAACGGTAAGTATACAGTGATCTTGTTCTGCTCACTCCATTCTGCATCAGCTTGTGTGAGTCTTCCCAGGTTTTTCGGAAGCCATCCCCCTCACCACTTCTTACAATACAACAGGGCACCATCACATTCATAGGCCACAACTTGTTCAGCCATTCCCCAATTGATGAGCATCCTCTCGATGTCCAGTTCTTTGCTCCATCAAAAGAGCTGCTAAAAATATTTCTGTACATAGAGGTCCTCTTCTTTTATCTTTGGTCTCTGTGAGATACAGACCTGCTAGTAGGGTCAAAGAGTGTGCACAGTTTTATATTCCTTTGGGCAGAGTTCTAAGTTGTTCTCCAGAATGGGTGGACCATTTCACAACTCCACCAACACTGCATTAGTGTCCCTATTTTTCCACATCCCTTCCATCATTTCTTATTTTCCTTTACTGTTGTGTTAGCTAATGTGATAGGTATGAACCCCAGAGTTCTTTTAATTTGCATTTCTCTAATCAGTAGTGATTTAGAGCATTTTTATGACTATAGATAGCTTTGATTTCTTCATCAGAAAACTGTTCATATCCTTTGACCATTTATTAATAGAGGAATAGCTCACGTTTTTATGAATTTAACTCGGTTCCCTATATATTTAAGAAATTAGGCCTTTATCAGAGAAACTTGCTATAAAAATTTTTGACAGTATTCCATTGTCTATGTGTAATAGTAATGGTAATTTGAAGATCTTCCCTGCCCTTTAATTACCCTAAGGGAATTTAAAAGCCTTCCCTGATTTGAAGATCTTCCCTTCCCGCTAATAGGCTGAATGTAATCACATGGAGCCTGTGGTAGGAGGAGTTTGCTGAAGTGTGGAGCAGAGCCCACAGGAAGCTGGGAGTCAGAGCAGTTAGAGATGGAGGGAGGAGAGGATACATCTAGGCAGACAGTTAGGCTTGTGAGTAAATGTTGGTTTGTGGGAAGGCTAAAGGATGTTGTGGCTCTCTGCTACATTGTGGAGTATTAACTTCTATGTTGCTATGATGGATTCAATTTCCTGGTGTTGGGATTTGGTTTTCTGATGTCCGAATAAATGTTTTGCTTCTGTCTTCTATATGGAGAGTCTGTTATATTTTGCAGTTGAGCACTATGCTGGCATATTTATGGTCCCCATTGGTGCTGTGAATATTGTATTGGTACTACACTATGCTACTTTTTAGCCAAAAAAAAAAAAAAAAATCAAACTGAGAGGGGAAGACCCTCAGGGTTCCTGGCCAAAAGAGAAAGAGTTACAATTTAGTTTGTTGTTGTTATTTTGCCCTTCACTGGAAGTCTTTGAGCACAGGCTGGATAACCGTCTCTCAGGTATATTTTTACCCAGGTATAGAAAGAAATAAATGGCCTTTAAGGTCCTTTCTCTGAGATTCTGTGAGTCTCTATACTATCAAATTCATGTTCTTTGAAGCCAGATTTATACTCCTCCTCCTTATTAAAGAAGAACAAAAATACCATTGGTTGATGAATCAATAAATGTTTTCATTCTCTGCTTTTTTGTACTTCCCAGTTTTATACCACACACACGCACACACATGTTGTCTTTTTTAAGTGCCCTGAGTTTAGACAGCTTTAAAATTTGCTTAGGATGTGGGCTGATTCTTCAATTAGCAAATGAGAATTTACTTAAGCCTTCTGGGTTAAGAATTGCTCCCAGTTTGTGTCTCTGAAGCTCATGGCTTCAGAATAATCATATAACTAGTTTTTTTTTTTTCCTGAGGGATTGGAATGGAAAACATGCTTATTAAATTTGTGGGTGACATCAGCTTGGGATGAGGGACTAGAACTTTGGAAGGAGCAATAGAATTCTAAGTGATTGTGACAAGTTAGGGAATCTCAAAAGGGACAACTGGATGATCTACTAGAAGAGGAAAAACATAACAAAAATAAAAGGGAAAAAATCTAAATGGTTATTTATAGTTATGGCCAAAAGAGATCATCCAATTAGATGACCCAGAGTTAAAAGAATCTTAGAAGCCATTTAGCTGTGGGGCAGTGGAAAGTGAACTGCATTTGGAAGCAGAGGATGGGTTCACATTCTTCTACCTCCATTTCCTACCTGTGAAATTTTGGATGAGTAACTTAGCCTCTCTGGGCCCCAGTGTCTTAGTCTGTGGAATGAGATTGCTTTCACAACTGTGGGTAGAGAAGAGTTCTTGACCAAACAAGGGATAGAGATAATCATAAGTGATAAAATGGGCAATTTTGATTACACAAAATGAACAAGTTTATGTTCATATAAAATCAGTGTAGTTAGAATGAAAAGGGAAGCAGTGATTTGAAAAAAAAATCTTTGCAACACATTTCTGATAAAGTATATGCAAACAAGAGCCATTCCTCAATAAATAAATTGTCAAAGGATATGGCCATTTAGATGAGCATCTTATGCTGTGTATCACAGTAAGCGCCAAATGGATACATGACCCAGAGGTAAAAGGTCACATCATAAACACAGTAGAGGAGCAGGAGAAGAATTTTTGACCAAAAGAGAAAGGCTCAGTAGTAAAATGGACAGTTTGGATTACATAAAACTGAAATGCTTTTGCACAAATAAAATAAGTGCAGTTAAAATTAGAAGGCAGACAGTTAACTGGGAAAAGAATCTTTGCAGTAAACTTCCCTAGTAAAAGTTGAAGATATCTAGGGAGTTGGTTAAAACATATTAAAAAGGAGATAGATATCTCCAATAGATAAATGGTCCAAGAATATGAACAAACAGTTCTCGAAATAGAAAGGCAGGCTACCAACAACCATACAGAAGAAATGTTCCAGATCACTGATAGAAAGAGAAATACAAATAACTCTTGAGATTCTATCTCACTATCAGATTGGCAAGGATGACAAAAGAGGAAAGTGACAGTTATTGGAGAGGATGTGGGAGGACTGGAATACTAATGCATTATTGGTGGACCTGTGATTCAATCATTCTAGAAAGCAATTTGGAACTTAGCCTGAAAATGACTAAACTCTACATACCCTTTGATCCAACAATGCCACTGCCAGGTACATATCGCCCCCCCCAAAAAAATGATAAAGGAGGTCAAGAGACTTGGTTAAGACTGTGCCTGAAAGCAGGCAGCAAGAGGAAGTATGTATCCACAATAATGAAATCATTAATTTTTGGAAGAATTTGAGTACTATTATATATAATACTTTATTATTCATTAATTACTTGAGTTATGACTTGTTTTCTTCTCCTTGTGAATTGGGACCTTGTCATATACAAAGTATCCCCAAAGTCTTGGTGCAGTTTGAAACTATTGGTGCCAGCTAGACATGGTGTCCCTGATGGAGATGAGCACATAATACATCTGCAGTGTATGGCTCCTGGATTATTCTCCTTAGGTGTTTTCTTAAAAAAAAAATC
The DNA here is from genome assembly GCA_011680675.1 of Gymnobelideus leadbeateri. Lineage (NCBI taxonomy): Eukaryota > Metazoa > Chordata > Mammalia > Diprotodontia > Petauridae > Gymnobelideus > Gymnobelideus leadbeateri. The sequence goes on along the minus strand of WOXC01009708.1, from coordinate 137,506 downwards.
AGCCATTGGCTTATTTTATTATTTGCCCTTGTCTCATGAAAGCAGAAAGTTAAAAAAAATCATCACAACTTAACCACAGGTTAACTAATCTTCTCTCTGTCTCTTCTTTCAACTTTTGCTACTGACCTCCTTGTTCAGGACTTCCTGAACAGTCAGAGTAATGTCCCTAATGCACTTCTGTGATCATGCCAGCCCCTTTCCTTCATCTGTAAAATGGGCATGATGATAGCCGACTTATACTATTGATCTCACAGGGTTGTCAAGGTTATTGAGTGAAATATTGATTGAGTTAATATCTGTTTACTGATTTTGATCAGTAGGTCTCATTCTGATTATGGAAATAATTAAGGAGCATTTAAAATGGAAAATGAGAAAGAGGTTAGGAACTAATGTTAATGAACCTGGGGAAGACTGAATGGTGCCTCAGTAAGAATTCTCAGATGTAACAAAACATTGATAAGCTGAACCTAGCTAACAGAGAGACAATTGACTGGATTTTCTTTTAACTTTCTGCCTTCATGAGATAAAGGCAAATAATAAAATAAGCAATTTCTGGGATTTATTTTTTAAAAAAGAAAACACTTAAAGAAACTGACCTGGGAGCCATAGTGATTTACTCTGGCAAGATTTGGAGTCACAAAGACCAGCCCCTTGCTACTTTCCCTGACTCAGTTTCCTCATTTGGGAAATGATGAGATTTGACCAAATGGCCTCTAAAGTTCCCTTGTAGCCCTTGATCTATGATTCGAGGGTCCCTGTATCTCTGCCACGAATAGCTGAATTTCTGGGGAATGAGACTGACAAGAACCACAGGAACAATTGTCTGCTTACTATGGCAGGGAGTTGCACAAAGAGGTGTCTAAAGATAATTTCAGTGTTAGGGTTGGAGCAACAGAGGGAGGAGGTCAGTAAACTCCAGCAACTTATTGCTTCCATAACCAAAGAGAAAAAAGGTGAAGCCCTTCCTGCTCCTGAAGTCTTCTTGTATTCAACTCCCCCACATGTACATTGGGCTACTTACTACTCTCCAATCTCCTGTCTCTGAGCCTTTGCCCTGGGGATCTCCTGTTTCTGAAAAGCTCTGCTTCTTTGTTTCTTCGAACTCTTCACTTCTGGCTCCTTTCAAAACTCAGCTCAAATTCCCCCTTTTCCAGGGGGAATCTGCTCCCCTGCCTTTTAATTCCTTCCCTTTAAAGTTATCTTCCATTTTCCTTGTATGTTCTCAGTTATTCAGAGGTCTCTCCCATTTATACCCCGTGTCTTTGAGGATGGGAGCTGTTTTTGCCTTTTTTTAATGTCTCCAGGTTTACTAAATGCCTTGTACTTAGTAGGTGCTTAATAAATGCTGTGGACTGACTGTGTCAAGATTAATTTACTCTATTCACTAGACAGCCTGTTACTCAGAACTTTCCCCTGGTGAAGACTTAAATTAATTGAAGTGTGATTATAGGTAAAGTCATTATTCTAAAACTATCAACTGGGCTATTCATCCCTACTGAGGACACACCAAGGGGCAGCTGGCTAAAGCAGGGGTGGGAAACCTGCGACCTTAAGGCCACATGGGGTCTTCTAGATCCTTAAGTGAGGCCTGATTCAGTCAGAAGTCCAGGACAGACACTAGGAAGAGGTGACTGTCATCAGCCAAGGTGCTTTCATAGGATACAGTCGATGTCTGTGGGTGGCCATCCCCTGATGTGGCCTCCTGCTTCTGCTGTATCTCAGCTAGTCTCCCCCAAGCTTTCTCCCTTCATTCCTGCCTCTGCTCTGAGAGGCACTCCCCCCACTCTCCCCACCCATCTAAATCCTACCCAGCCTGCAAGGCCAGTTCGAGCTGCCTTTCCATAAGCCCTCACCTGACCATTCGGGGCCTCATCCAGCGCCTCATCCAGCTCCATCGGGGGCTCTCAGGCTAGGGAGGAAGGAGCCTGCGGGGGCGGGGATGCCTGGAGTCATCTCCTTATCATTACATATTATTGTTATCCTACCACTTACTTGTTGCTCTGTTAACGACTCTATCATTGACATCTTCCATACTGCTATAAATCTATCGGCAGACACCCAGGGATGAGCTGGAAGGTGCCGGGCCTTGGTGCTCAGTAACCATCCTGAGGCATTTGGGAGCTGACACCTGTTTCCTGTTCATGTCAGATAACAAGCATCCCAAACATGAAGCTCCACCATGAAATGTTGGAGGCACAAGGGTGACTGGCAGCCAGCATCTGGCAGGGCCCTCAGAGCCGGTGCCTCCATTGTCTTTGCCCTCCCATGGAAAGGGAGGCCCGAGGAGGGGCTTGGTGTGGAGCAGAGGGGCAAGAGTGAGGGGTGGCTGATTTTTTACTGAGTAATTCTTTAATCTTGCTTTACTTTGGGGAGAATGGCACCTGGTAGGCCAGGAATTTCCAAAGAATAACAGAGCCCTCGCATATTTGGTCAGGAGCACACCTGGTTGTGCTGAATGCTCTGTAGTAATAATTATGTCTGCGCACCTGTTCGCTGAAGTCAGCCAGACATGCCCAGGGAGATTTATTTCTGATGTACCTGAAAATCTCTTTCCTACTCTTAGTGACTCTGAGGGTAAACACACACAGAAAGGCAAGGAGACTCTTAAAAAAACACCCCCCAGATCCCTTTGCTCCAGCTGTCGGCCTGGCAGATTCTGAGAGATAGAAGGGGGTGGGGGGCGACATTTTCATAACAGTCTGTTTGGGGTTCAGAGTGTGATGGAAATGCAGATGACAGGAGTGGGGAAAGGAGAGTGGCTGGAATTTTTCCTGTGGGAATCTTAACATTTTGAGGCTTCAGAGAGCTTGTTGGAAGGTAATCTTTCTGACATTTACATTCTTTATGTGACAATTATTAATTGAAATCTATGCTGCAGGGACGGCCCCGCCATCTTGCCGAACAAAGTTGAAATGGCTTCAGAAGATATCTGTGCTGTACTCACCCCCAGGCAGTACCTCCTAATGGATATTGATGGCTGTTTTTAAGGGGAGTGATTCCCATGTTCACTGAAGATCATGCCTTGTGCTTCCAGCCTCTGGATAGACTTACACTAGAATGTCTGTATGAGAGACTGGTGTGTGGGACGTGGGGGGGTGCCGTGTGTGATCATAGACAGATAACCCTGTGTGAGCGTTTGCACGAGACTTCCTGCTATGTCTGTGTGTGACAATAACATTACCTCCTCTTTTTTTTACTCAAACATTTATTAGATTTCCAGTCAGGGAAAGATGTTTTGGGCCAGCTAAATGGCGTACTGGAAAGAATGCTGGACTGGGAGCCAGGAAGCCTCATCTTCTTGAGTTCAAATCCAGCCTCAGATACTTCCTAGCTGTGTGACCCTGAGCAAGTCACTTCACCCTGCTGGCCTCAGTTTCCTCATCTGTAAAATTTCTGCCAAGAAAAGCCCAAGTGGGGTCACAGGGAGTTGGGAGGGAGAGAGCTGAGGGATTGTAAGAGGTGGAGGTGAGGAGGGAGACATGGGAGGCGCATGGGGGTGCAGCAGCAGTCTACTGATGAGTAACCATCTGTTAAGGGCCTGCTGTGTGCTGGGCACTGTGTTCAGCACTGGGTGCAAGAGGAGGCAGAAGACCGTCCCTGCCCTGAAGGAGGTCAGTGGGGGAGACGACATGAGGCCAGCCAACGCTGTACAGGAGAAATAGGAAATCTCTGAGAGAGGGCAGGCCCTGGAATTAAGAGGATGGGGGAGGCTGAAGGAAGCTGGGGAGGTCAGTAGTAGAAGCAGAGGAGTGAGAGCTTTCCAGGCTTGGAACAGCCACAGAAAATGCCCAGAGCCAAGGGATAGAGGGGCTTGTTCACTGAACAGCCAGGAGGCCGGGGCACTGGACCAGAGAGTCGGTGTTGGGGAGTGATGTGTGAAAAGGTAGGAAAGGGAGGAGGGGCTCGAGGGCTTTAAGGACAACCAGAGCATGGGTTTGATCCTGGAGGCCCTAAGGATCCACTGGAGTTTGAGGAGGGGGTGATGTGATCGAAGCTATGCTCTAGGAAGGCCCTTTGGTTGCTGAACAGAGGATGGACTGGAGTGGGGAGAGACCAGAGGCAGGCCAACTCCTCCCCTCCCCTCAGCAGCTATTGCAGTGGTCCAGGTTTGAGGTGATAAAGGTCTGCACCAGGTGGGGCCTTGTCAGAGGAGAGAACAGGGGGAGCCCTCCAGACATGTTACAAAAGGAGATTTGACAGACCTTGCCAGAAGTAGTGAGGAGCCAAGATGACCCTTGGGTTGGGTGCTGAGGGAGCAGGAGAAGGTTGGTGGCCTGGACAGCCCTAGAGAAAATGGATGGGCGTGGCTGCACCTCAAAAATGGGAGGGGCCAGAGAGGCAGGTGGGAGCTGTCCTCAGGGCCATCCAGTGCTACCCAGGCTGTTTGATCCTGGAGGTAATGGGAATCATTGGCAAGAAGTGGAATGAGTGCCCAGACCTGTGCCTTTTGGCCAGTCCTTAGTGGGGAGAGGTTTGAGGCAGGGAAGCCAGGAGCCGACTCTTGCTCTGGTCCAGGTGTGAAGTGAAGGGCATGGACTGAGGTGGTGGATTTATAAGGGGAGGAGAGGGGGTGAACACCAGAGAGCTTGTGGCCTTAGAATTGGCAGGAGTTGGAGGCTGATCGGATTTGTGGGGCAAGCAAGAGGGAGGGAGGGAGCAAGGGTGACCCCTATATTGTAAAGCTGGAAGCATGATGGCACCCCTGAAAGAAAGCAGGGTGTTGGGAAGCAGAGAGGGTTTGGAGGAAAAGCAGAGTTTTGTTTTGGATGTCTTGAGTTTGAGACCCAAGGAGATGTCCAGGAGACATAGAGGTCTGAGAGTCATCTGCATAGTGGGGAGCCTGGGGAGCCCGCATTTGACTTAGAAAACCACAAAGGCACGTTCTCAGTATTGTATTGGTCTTTACCTTGTTAAGAGTTTCCCCGTCCCTCTTCAGCTGGTTCAGGCCCTTCAGGAATGGGGCTGTCCTTGCCAGTTTGACTCTTCTGATTTGAATGGTGAACTAACAAGGCTGACTGAGGAGCAGATGGACAGGGTAGAGAACTAGGAGATAGCCAAGTCAGAAAAGAGAGAGCACCAGAAGGGCAAAGGGCAGGGTTAAAAGCCTGTGTTGTCCGCACCATCAGTAGGTGGCTTGGCCCTTTCTGTAGAGGCCTAATATTCACCAGCACAGTCGTGTGGCCTTGGGCTTCTAGGACAGCAGCACAGAAGGATTAAAAAATAAAGTAAAATTCTGTTCCTATCCTTCCGGTAACTAAACAGGACTGGAGCACGGCCTGGCATCCCTCTTTGCTATTCTCAAGGGCAACGTTTTTCATTCGGCTCCTGAGCATTGGGTTTGTCCTGAGGCCAAGGTGCCCATGGATTTACTAAACTCTTTACTTGCCCTTGAAACTGAGCTTAGCAAAGGCCGGCTCCTTGAGGAGGGAGCAGGAGGAGGGTGGGCAGGAAGCTGTGGAACGGGGATGGTCTCTTGGCCCCTGGCCTCTGTGCTCTGGGACTGTAGAATTCGACATGGCCTGGGTGTGTTCTCTTGGGACCACTTGGACCTTTGGGTTTCTTTCTGGGAGAAGGGGAGGGGGCAGAGCTTCAGGGTCCCTCTGAGTGTGTTTTGTCCTGAGGCCCTTTGAAAATTTGAATAGGAGGGAAAATGAATGAAGGCAGGAATGCACCAGAGGGAGATTTGGTGAGTGGCCTGAGGTAGTGCCAGCCTTTCCTTGTGATGAGGTGCATGGGAGCCCTAGCTGATAGAGCTGAGAAGTCTTGAAAGGAATCGGGCAGGGGCATTGACACTGGCAGTGCTGGGGGCTTGGGTGGTCCTCTATACACTGAGGGGGTGGGTGGGTCAGCTATTCTTGTAACTGACTTTCTCTATTTGTCCATCAAGCTTCCTCAGAAGAGACGTGTCTCTTGGGCCTCCATCAGGCGCGGTATGTCTGTCTGTGGGGCTTAAGCTCCTCTTTGGGCCGACCACACCATGGTCCCTGTAAGGACATGCACCGTTCCCAGTGCTTTAAACCCTTCACTCTCCTCATGTACAGACTTTCCGTGTGCTGGTAAAACCTGTGTCTTCAATTAGAAGAATGCCATTAAAGCCTGCCTGGCTAATCCTCGATCACCTCTGGGCTGACGCCTCCCTCTGCCCAGGTGCCTACAGCAGGCCCTGGGCTGGGTGGGCCATGGGCCATGGGCAGTCAGGCATGGACAGGGTGTCTGGGGAGGTGTCCAGGATGGCAGAGAGCTTTGCTAACAGACAGCTTTGTTTGCACTGAGTCAGGGAAGACTTGGGCTTTACACAGTCTGGTCTCCCAGCCAGTGAATCAGTCAGCCAGCACCGATTAGGCACGGTGCTAAGTGCTGGGATACAAAGAGGCAAAAAACAAACAGCTCCTGCTGTTGGGGCGCTCCTGTTCTTCCGATCTAATGGGAACAACATGTAAACAAGCTATGGGCCTGATGTATGGCTCTGTGTAGCCACACTGTGTGCAGGATGCATAGAGATCATCCCAGAGGGGAGGCATTAAGCTTAAGGGGGACCTGGAAAGATTTCTTGCCAAAGGTAGACCTTTAACTGAGACTTGAAGGAAGCCAGGAGGTTGAGATAAGGAGGGACAGAGCACCAGGCAGAGGGGACAGCCAGGGAAAAGGCCTGGAGTCAGGAGATGATGTGTCATGTAGAGTTCATGGGAGAGACTGAGAAGGGGCTTTGGACACCACACAGAGGATTTTCTGTTTGACCCTGGAGGGCATAGGGAACCACTGAACCACTCTGAGTAGAGGGGTGGTATAGTCAGACCTGTGTTTTAGAAAGATCTCAATAGTCCACATAACTCAGTCTTCAGTCCCCATTTTGATGTTTCCTAGCTGTGTGGATCTTGAGCAAGCTCCCTGCCCTCTCTGGGGCTCAGTCTTTAAACAAGCACAGGGTCTTCCTGCTACCTTGCCACTCTGTCTGCTGTCAGGCCTATCAATGAATAGCTGGGTGTGAGTCCGTCCTTGAGGTGGGGGCTTCAGCTGTCCCCTCACTTTGTGCTCCAAGGGGTTTGGGCAATGTCTTTGGGTGTTCCTTTTGCCTTTCAAGCTTGGTGTTTGTCTTCTTGGGGTAAAGACTGGATTATTACAAAGGAACTTGGTTGTTACAACACTTCAGTTGTGTGCCAGTCTTGCAAACTCATTCAGGATCACCCAGAAGCCCCAAGATCTTATTTCAGGCTCCTTTTTTGTGGGCTAATCTATTTCCATTTTTCCCAAAGTTGTTCTGAATGACGTACTTGTAAATACCCACCTGATTTAGGAGATGGGGAGATGACACTGTGAGGCCCCTCTCCTTTTCTCACAGAATGACAGGGCTGAAAGGCTTCTGCCACCTTCTGCTGAGGACGGCCCTTGGTCCTCCCTCAAGCATGGCTGCTGAGACGTTGGTAAATGGCTGGTTAATTGAGATCTGTTGAGTGACGTTGGTTTCAACCAAAGGCCTCTTCTAAACCAAAGGCCTCTTCGTGTTCAGCCTTCTGACTCCACAATGTGGGGAGGGGCCAAGAAGACACTGGGAGGAGGGAGAGGAGTGAAGGTGACCAGAAAGGCATGACTGCTGATTTCACAGGAAAACTGGTAGAGCGCAGGCTATTAAAAAGACAACCTGCCCCTTAAAAGGCCTTTGAAGAGAATGTCCCGGTTGGGAAGAATGCCAGATGGACAGACACACAGAGAGGTGAGTCCCTGTGCTCAGAGTGGGCAGCTGGTGCTGTCCCCATGGCTTGACCCAATGAAAAGAGTGAACATCCACAAGTTCTGGGAGAACCATCTCCAGACGGAAGGCTAGTCTAGAGCCTCTACCTGTCTGGAACAAAGGGAGAATATTTTTTAAAAGATTGAACTAATGCATATTAGTTGTTTTTTGGTTTTTTTGCTTTTTGGAAGGCAGTTGGTGTTAAGTGACTTGCCCAAGGTCACACGGCTAGTTTTTGTGTTAAGTGTCTGAGGCCAGATTTGAACTCAGGTCCTCCTAACTCTAAGACCGGTGCTCTATTCACTATTCCACCTAGCCACCCCAATGCATATTAGTTTAACTACCCCAGGATTATAGGCTATAGATTGGTCAGGAATCTTAGAGATTGTCTCATCCAACCCTACCCCCACCCATTTTAACAGATGAGAAAACAGGAGACCCATAAAGTGGAAGTGATTTGACAAAATTCAAACCCAAAATCTCTGACTCCCAGTTCAGTGTTTAACCTCTCCAGGAAAGTACATAACCAGCTGCAAAAAAATCAGAAAAAGGTGTCATCTTCTTACTATTGGCTTTTAGAATTTTTCTAGAAATTATTTGGCTGTTAGATATCTGTAAGGCAAGGGGGTACCCCAACAAATGTGAGGTTGGGAGAAGTGGGGTGGGAAAGGAGGAACTTGGTAGACAGAGGGTCCTGGTGAAGGTTCTTGGGAGCTGCCTATGGGTTGTTGTGGACCAGCCAGTGAGCCCAAGCCAGGGACCAGTCTGGGATGCTTGGTGTCTCTGCCTGCTCATCTTGGACTAGAAAATCCACCCTCTTATGTGCAGAGATCATGTGTCAGTTGAGCTTTATATTAGTAAATCTAGCCTAACTCCTGCTAGGGATTGGGGAGAAGGACTGCTAAGCCTGTTCTCTGTCTCCTCTCCTCTTCTCTCTCCTCTTCTCCCTCCCTTTAACTCTTGTATCTTCCCTAAACCTCTCCTCATCTGAGCTAAAATATCCCCAGTTCCTTCAGTTGACCCTCATATAGGATGAGCTTTACACCTTTTTCTGTTCTTATTACCTTCCTCTGGACAATCTCCAGTTTAACAGCATCCTTCCTAAAATGTGACACAGCAATCCAGATGGGATCTCACCAGGACAGTTTAGTAAAACTGTCATTTCCTTGTTCCTGGAAATCCTGTGCCTCACTCTTTTTCTGTTTTTGACATTTAATTTTTTTCTCAATTACATATAGATTAAAATTTTTAACATTCATTTAAAAAATTTTTGAGTTTCAAATTCTCTCCCTACTTTCTCTCCCCCTTTCCTGAGACAATAAGCACTCTGATACAAGTAATACATGTGCAGTCCTGCAAATAATATTTCCATATTAGTTATCTTGTAAAAGAAGACACACAGACAAAAAAAAAACATAAAAAAACAAGAAAAATAAAGTTAAAAATAATATGCTTCAATCTATATCCAGAGACCATCAGGTCTGGAGGTGGATAGCATTTTTCATCATTATTCCTTTGCATTGCTGAGAAGAGCTAAGTCATTCACAGTTGATCATCATATAATATTGCTGTTACTTTATACAATGTTCTGGTTGTACTCATTTAACTCTGCATCAGTTCATATAAATTTTTCTAAGTTTTTCTGAAGTCGGACCGCTCATCATTTCTTATAGGACAATAATAGTACTCCATTAGAAGCATTGTTCAGCCATTCCCCCTTTGATGAGCATTTCCTCAATTTCCAGTTCTTTGCCACCACAAAAAGAACTGCTATAAATATTTTTATACATATAAGTCCTCCCCCCCATTTTAAATCTCTTTAGGATATAGACTTAGTATCGGTGTTTATAGATCAGAGGGTTAGTTTGATTGACCTTTGGTCATAGTTCCAAACTGCTCTCCAGAATGATTAGATCAATTCACAACTCCACCAGCAATGCATTAGTGTTCTAATTTTCCCACATCTTCTCCAGAATTTTTCATATTCCTTTTCTATCATATTAGCCAGTTTGATAGGTATGAGGTAGTGCCTCAGAGTTGTTTTCATTTAAATTATGCCTCTCTTGAAGCAGCATGACATTGCCTGCCAGGTCAGTTTGACTCATCCCTAGCCTTGGAGTCCCTCAAGGCCATGCCTCCCCCCCATTTTCAGAATAATTACTCTCTAGTTGCACTTCCTCTGTCTACTCATAAAATTAATTTTTTGAATCCAAATGTAAGACTTTACATTTTTCTATATAAATTTCATCTTAATAAATTGGGCTCAATATTCTAGATAATGTTTTGGATTCTAAGCCTATCCATCCAGTATACTGACTATCCTTTTCAGCTTTGTGTCATCTGCAAATGTGATGACCCTGCCATTTATGCCTTTATCTCAGTCATTGATATGGGAGGAGGAGGAGGAGGAGGAGGAATGGGGGTGGTGGTAGTAGCAGTAGGAGTGGTAGTAATGTGGTGCTGGTGGCAGCAACTGTGCCAGTTTGTAGTTTACAATGATCATCCTCGTTTTACAGTTGAGCAAACTGAGTCAAAAAGTTAAGTGATTTGGGCAGAGTTATGAATTTCATCTGTTCCTGCTCCACCATTGCTGTTACTGTCTACATCCTGCCTTAAAGTTGCCATAGGGAGTCTACCACACGTGCCAGGGCCTTTCTCTGGATGCTGAGAAATTCCAGTGGTGCCCATGGAGCACAGGGGCTGTCTGCCAGTCATTCTTGTTCTTGGCAAGTAACTAGACAGTCTCTCCCCTCTCTCTCTCTCTCTCTCTCTCTCTCTCTCTCTCTCTCTCTCTCTCTCTCCCTCTCTCTCTCTTCCAGGGTGAGAGATGGTCCCACTATTCTTCCATCAGACTTTATCTGGAACATAGAATTCAGTTCTGGGCATCACATTTTGCCCATTAGATATTTCACGTCTTCTATTTTTCATTCTTTTGATTTCTCATAAAGTCATTGGGTTCCACTTGCTCCATCCCAATGTTTAAGGAGTTATTCTCTTCAGTGAGCTTTTGGGCCTCCTTTTCCATTTGGCCAGTTCTGCTTTTTAAGGCATTCTTCCCCTTGCCTTGTTGGACCTCTTTTACCATGTGGCCTAGTCTCTTTTTAAGGAGTTACTTTCTTCAGTATGTTTTTGTGTTTCCTTTACCAAACTGATCACAATTTTCTTGCATTCCTCTTATTTCTCTTCCCAGTCTTTCCTCTACCTCCCTTACTTGATTTTCAAAATTATTTTTGAGCTCTTCCATAACCTGAGACCAACTCAAATTTTTCTTGGAGGCTTTGGATGTAGGAGCCTTGACTTTGTTGTCTTCTTCTGTGTGTGTATTTTGATCTTCTGTCACCGTTGTAACTTTCTCTAGTCAGAGTTTTTTCTGCTATTTGCTCATTTTCCCAGCTTACTAGTTGACTTTGTTAAGGTAGGGCTCTGCTTCTAGAGTGTGTACTATCCCAAGCTTCAGGGGTTTCGTGTACCTGTTTTCAGCGATTCTTCCTGGGACCTGTAAGTTTTCAGTTCTTCCAGAGTGGTATGATCTAAGGAGAGGGGATTACTCCTTTCCTGGTCTGTGAGTGACCTCAAGCACTCTTTTCAATGCCCTGTAACTGTGAGGAGGGTCCCTGCTCCACTGCAGTCCCAAATTCTGGTGCCCCTCCTCACCCTGGGACTGCCATGCAGGCTTGGGAGTCAGGTCTGAGTATGGACAAAGCAACCGAATCCTGTCCTCAGTGCTAGCAAAGAGACCCTTGTGATCTCCTTCTGACCAGTTGTAAACCCCCTAAGTCTGTAGGCTGAGAGCTCTGGAAGCAGCCAATGCAGCTCCTGATTCAGTCACTCCCAGTGCCTCCACCTGCTTTGTGGGGGCCAGTCTATGTTGGACTGCGCTCTTCTCTCACCCAGGTGTGACAGACCTTTCCTGCTGACCTTGTCTTGGGCTGGAAATTTGTTTCACTCTGTCTTCTTGTAGGTTCTGCTGCTCTAGAATTTGTCTAGAATCATTTTTAAAGGTGTTTGTAGGGGTTTGGGGGAGAACTCAGGTGAGTCTCTGCCTTTACTCTGCCATCTTGGCTCCGCCTCTCACTGAAGCCAGTACCACATTTTAAGGAGGAAATTCATGAGTGAGAGTGTCATGAGAGCAGCTAGTCTGCTGTAATAAATTGTTAAGTCTGTGACAGATAAAAATTGGCTAAAGGACCTGGAGCTGTTTAACCTGGAGCAGACAGGACTGTAATATTGGGCTTCAGGCCTGTGAAGGGCCATCACTGGGACGAGGGATTAGAAGCGTTTGGTCTGGGGACTAGACTCAGGAACAATTGGAAGTTGCATGGGGCAGATTTGGGTTTGATGACAGGACAGACATCCCAAGGAGAGCAGTCCCAGGATGGGATGGGGAGTCCTCCTCCTGGGGCAGGGGAGCTTCTGAGTGGGATTCGGTACCCCCTTGTCAAGGATGTTATGGGAGCTTTCCTTCCACATGCAGGTTGGACTAGGTCATTGTTGAGTTCCTTTCCAGCTCTCAAATTTTGTGATTTTTGTGACAAAAAAAAAAACCTCTCTCTTCTTTCAAAGAGTTTATAAGAGGAAGAAGCTTTAAGCAAAGATGGACAGAAATAAACATGTTATTTTGTTCTTTCTTGAAAAGGTGATGGTGGATTTGTCTTCCAGTCATGGCTCTTCCCCCTCCTCCACCACAGTTCGTACTCCGAGGTTCACAGTCAGCTGTCAATACCCTGCATTTCTCTTGCAGAAACGAGACCCAAAGCCCCCTACTGCTGTTCTCTGGGTAAGTGACACCTCTGATTTCCAACTAATGGGAGAGAGCTGTCGATCTGAGTTGTCATCAGCCTTTTCTGTTGGAAAATACTTTTGCAAAAAAAATGTTATTTTTTGTTATCTTCAAACATACATCGTAATTCAAGGCTAACCAAGTGCTGATAAGTAGAGGTCTTTCTGACCTGTCTTAATGAATAAATAAGAGTGCTTGGTAATTGGCCTTTCAGTTGTATGAAATAGATGTTCCTGAAGTAGTTGAAAAGCACTTTGTTCATTTAAGTAGGATTAAAATTTGCCTTCTGCTCTGGATTTCATTTTAAATTTTAGAGGCCTGGTGGTCCAGGGAAAGGAGCTAGAAGTTTAGAGTCCTTGATGGACATGATGGATGTGGGCAGAAGGGCAAGACCCTTCTGCTGTCCCAGGTTGTTTCCTCATATGAAAATTGGGGATTATACTACTTGTCCTGCCTTGCTGATTGGGTGATTGTGAGGAAGGCCAGTCTTGAGACTCTGCATTTCCTCAGACCCATGGGGACAGGTCACTCACTGCTGCAGGTCTTTCTCAGAGGTGGGGGAAGTACAGACTAGAGAGAAATGAGAGTACAGCTGAATGGCTCCTTTGGGGTTTGAGAGGCCGTCTTTGTTCACTAGCACATTAGATCTCATTCCCATTTTCTGCCATATTATATAGAGGCCACCTCTTCCTGCATAGCAATGGTCTCTAGATCCCGGGGGATTTTTTAAAAGGGGGAGGGGTGTGGCAATCACCCTTCCAAGGCCAACTAAAACAACATCCAGGTATTGTTTGACAGGTCACTCAGTGGACTGATACATGTCTGGAACCTGCAGACTCGAAGACCGGCTGCCATCCTGGATGGCCATGCAGGCCAATCTGTGTATTGGGTGAAGACTCTGGAAGATCAACACTTGCTCCTCAGGTGAGTCAAGGGACTGAACAGGAAGGATACCTGATTCTGGGTTCTTCTTAAAACTTGCAGAACAACGCTTCTCAAAATTATCTTCCAAGCCTCACTCACTGAACATTCCTCCAAGTCCTGTATAATGTGATCAAGCCAAATGGGCCATCTCTCTGTTCCTCACACACAACATATATCTCCCATCTCTATGCCTTTGCACTGGCCATTCTCCATGCCTGGAATGCCCTCCCTACTCACCTCCACCTCAGTTCATTTAACTAAAACTGATGAGATGAATATGTCAAAGAAAATACTGACCAGTATCTGAAATTATCACATATCTAAAGATCTACCCAAAGAAGTAGAGAATGATTCCGTAACAACTACAAGCAGGCCTCAAAAGAAAAACATGGATTTTCTATACAGACCACGTAAATACTTAGAGAAAATGAAGCAAGGGGCAGCTAGGTGGTGCAGTGAATAGAGCACGGGCCCTGGAGTCAGGAGGACCTGCGTTCAAATCCGGTCTCAGTTACTTAACACTTATTAGCCATGTGCCCTTAGGCAAGTCACTTAACCCCAGTTGCCCTGCCTTCCTCCCTCCAAAAAGCAAAAAGAAGAAAAAATAAAGCAAGAGCTAAAAATAAAATAAGAGCTCTTAAGAGAAGACTTTGAAGAAGATTAGTATCTTAGAAGAGAAACTGTTAAAGTTTACCCAGATAATAGACTCCTTGAAAACTAGAATAGACCTAAGAGAAAACAATAATTCCATAAGGTAGCAAGAAATTTTAGAACACTAACAAAAAGATAAAATATCTGATTAAAAAAAAATACCTGGCCTGGAAAACAGATCAAGGCAAGATAATGATTTTTTTAAAAAGCCCTGGAAATTATATTTCAAGATATTATCAATAAAAACATCCCAGATCTGTTAGAACCAGAAGTCAAAGTGAAGATATAATCTACCAATCATCTTTTGAAAGAAACCCCAAAAGGAAAAGTCCCGGGAATAACATAGCCAAAATCCAGCACTTTGAAGGAAAAAGTGCTCCAGGCATCTGGAGAGAAGCAGTTCAAATACCAAAGAAGCAAGGTCAGAATGACACAAGACCTTATGTCTTCTGCTTTCAGCGAGAGAACTTGGAATACAGTAATCCCAAAGACAAAAGATAGAGGCTTACAACCAATGATAACTTACTTTGCAAAGTTTAGTATAATCCTATAGAGGAGGACAAATTTTTAATGAAATAAAGGACTTTTAAGTATTTCTGATTAAAAGACCAGAGCTGATTAGGAATTTTGAGATGCAAATACAAGACTCAAACAAAATCTAGAAAGGTAAATTTATCTAAGTACTTGAAGGGGAGGGAATAAGCATTTATTAAGTGCCTACTGTGTACCAGACACAGTGCTGAGCACTTTACAAATAATATCCAGTTTGATCCTCACAACAGCCTTGTGAGGTAGGTGCTTTTATTATCCCCATTTGACAGTTGAGGAACCTGAGAGTTTAAGATAAAGTTTAAGTGACTGGCCAAGGGTCACTCTTCCCGACTCCAGGTCGAGCACTCTGCTAGCTGCCTTGGGAAGGGACTACATGAGAATGAAGGGCTAACATTCTTACTAGGGAGAAGAGGAAACCAGTCTCTTTTCAGAACTTCAGAGCTCTTAATGCAAAGGTATTGAGGGAGTTAAATGAGAAAAACAGGGGTCCTGAGGGTAGATTGGTTCTTCTTTTTAGAGTTCCAAGCTGTAGAGGGACGAAGAAATTCATTAGTGTAGAAAAGAGAAAGAAGGGAATGGAACTTGGAATTTCTTATAGATGGAGTATGTAAAGCTGGAGGAAGGGGCAAGGTGAGGGGGCAGTAGAGTCACCTCACTCTTAATTGAGTTGGACAGAGGAGGACTGAACACACTCAGTTTGGTGTGGAAATACATAGCAGAGAAAAAAACAGGGATGAGGAAAAGGAGGGGGCTTAGAGGAGGGGATGGTACCGAGTAAAACAACCTCCTATTAATGAAGTGAGGAGTAAAAAGGGAAAGAAAGAAAGAACTCGAATTTAAAGGGGTGCTTCAGATTGCCTGTCAGACGATTAGGGACCAGCTGGACAAATGGTGGCATGTGAATGTGATGGAATAGTATTTCACCGTAAGAAGTGACCAGAGAAGCTGGCATCTAGCTTCCCTGCTGCTGGGAGCCTGAGGCTGGTGGATCTCCCGAGTTCAGGAGCTCTGAGCTGCAGTGACTCTCTGTGAAATGTGCGCCTTCTCCTTGCCCAGACCAAGCCCTCTGTCTGTGCCCTTGCTCCCGCCCCTCCTTTCTTCAGCAGCTCATTGGCACCACTGTCACCCGCCTTACTCCCTGCTCTTCAGCTCTCCCTGATCACAGGCCCCTCCTCTGCTGCTCACGCATGCACACACCTCCCCCATCCAGAGAGCTTTCCCTGTACCATTATTCAATATCTGATCCCCTCTTCTCAGCTGAACTCCTGGAAAAAGCCATCCATCTCCACGATTCAGCTTTGTCTCCTCCCTCTTTCCTGACCTCTCTGCTTTCCTCCCATGTCATTCAGCTGAGACTGCCCTCTCCGGTCCCCAGGATCTCCGGATCCTTCTGAACTTCCCCAATGCCATTGACACATTGATCACTGCTAGCTACTTCTCTCGGTCCTCCTCCTTGGCTGACCTTAATTCTTTCTCATCCTCCATGGCTCCGTGTTGATCCACATCAAATACCTTCACTCTGGGCATCGCCAAGGTGCAGTCCCAGGCCTCTCACTGGATGATCTCATCAGCTCTTCTGAGTCTGGTTCTCCCTACACAATCGATTCCCAGATTGATCTGTCCAGCCCTAACCTCTTCCCAGGACCCCCACTCCACAGCACTCTGTTTACTTTACATTTCTAGCTGGACGTTGTCTAGGCAGCTCAAACTCAACATCTGCAAAGTAGAGTGTTTGATCCTTTACCCCAAACTCATCCCCTTCTGACCATCCATGCTGCCATTGAGAGGACCATCATCCTCCCAGTCACCCAGGCTTGACACCTCCCGTCCCGCTCAGCTCGTCATTCTCATGCCGCATGTATAGTCTCTTTCGGGGACCTGTTGGTTGCACCTTCTCTGCATGGCTTCTGGGTGCCCCCTTCTCTCTTCTGCCCCTGACCCCACCCTGGTTCAGTCCCACATCCCCTCACACCTGGTATTGCTGAGGGTGGGGGTGGGGCTCTGCCCCAGCTGTACCACGCTTGCCCTTTGCAGAAAGCGACAAACCTAGCTGAATAACTCTTGGAGTATGTTGCCTGCCCCCAACGTGCACCTGAAGGCAGGCCCTTGGGCTTTCATGAGGAGGAAGTACCAAGTGTGGTGGCTCAGCTTCTCTACAAGACTAAACCTTTCGGAGCAAATATTTGGGAAGAGGTGACCCTGGTGGGTGCGGCAGCTCTGCTGGCTCTGGGGGTGGGATGTGCACACATGTGCCAAGGGCCATCGGCCACAAGTGCCCATTGTCCAAGCAGGAGATAGGAGGTCGGGGCTGCTCAGTCAGCCTCGGCACTTGGAGGGTGACTCAGTGCTCTTGGCATTTGTCAAGTGGGGCTGAGCAGCCCTTGGAATGTCCAGGTGCAGCCAGATTGTGCTGAGAAATGTTGCTGGGTCTTGCCTTGCCTTCTGAGTGGATCACATCCCATTTGTTAGCAACCCAAGGCTCTGAAAGTTGGGCCTTTTTAAAAAGAAAACCCAAGGCAGTGTTTATAAAGTACCTTTGCTGTCAGTGTCTGGAGCCCCACGGTTCGCCTCTCATGGATCACTGTGAAACATAGCACCTCGAAGGGGCTGGAGAAAGAATGGTGGCCTTGGAGTCACGGAGTCCAGCGTAGAACCAGGTTTTAGAGAGAAGGAAACCAAGACTCAGAGAAGGGACAGTGAGACTGCCCAGCGTCTCACAACTCTTAAGTGTCAGAGTCAGGATGCAAAGCTAGGACCTTCAGCCTACCACCTCCTCTACCACAGTCAAGAGAACTGAGTTTGAAATCTGACAGAGATGCCCAAGGCAGGGTAGGTAACAGCAAAGACTCAGCTTCCCCTTAAAATGACGTGGTCACCCTTGTTCCCCCAACCTTCCAGGGTTGTCACGAGGAGTCACACAACTACAGCCATGCCACGAAAGTTACTAAGGCAGTTGTTAAGACACAGCCTCATTTTGCAGCAGGAAAGGTGGCACAGTGGATAGAGTGCCAGGCCTGGAGTCAGGAAGACCTTGGTTCAAATCTGATGTCAGACACTTGCTAGCTGGATGAGTCACTTCACCCTGTTTGCCTCAATTTCCTCATCTGTAAAATGAGTCCAGCACTTAGCATGATCCAGAGATGTGAATAAGAAATGACCAGGCCATGTGGGTGGTTCAAGGAAGAAGGATGAACTCCATTTATTGATTCTCAGGCCAAGGATTTACTCAAGTATTCATATTATTATCTTAGTCTGTCATATCCTGGAAGTAGCAGGGCAGTGAGGCCTTTTGTTGTCTAGGTGCCAGAAAGCCTTAGGAAAAGTCAGTTACCTCCTTCCATGTGCAGTCACATTATAAAGGATGCTCTTGAGAGCTGGCTTCAAGGCCTGAAGCCAAAGCCACATTATCAAGTACATCTGCTTAGGAACTGGCCACTAAGAATTCAAATATTTTGGTTTTGAACAACTAAAGTCTTGGGGCAGAGCCTGTTGGTCTCAGAACTCAAACACCACCTTATATGTGTAACCCATATCAAAAGAACTCAGGAGCCGACTTGAGGAAAAGTCGCTTCTCAAAGAGGTCTTTGATACTCGGGTCCACTGATATCAAGGTAATTATCTTGGCTCAGGCCTCTTTGGCTCCCAACAATCCTTGAAGTCCCGAGGTTGCTCCTCCCGACAGAGAAGTGATGATGACACAGAAGGAGACACACATTTTTGGTGAGGCTGATGGGGGGATTTGTTTTCCTTGGCCCTGCATCTCTGTTATGAGAGTTTTTTTTTCTTTTTCCATTGGGCAGGGAGGTGTAAGGGAGAGAAATAAATGCTTGTTAATTGAAAAAAAATGTAGTGAAGAAAAATTTTAATCTAAAGAGTTGGCCCAGATGATCACTGCATCCCTTCCTGTCCTGACAACCCGTGAGTCTGTTATTCCTAATTTCACAATGAGGGAAATGAGGTATGCAGAGGGAAAGTGATTTGCCAAGGTCATGCATAGATGAGGGGAACGATAGTACTGGGAAGCAAGTCCACGTGTTCTTTTACCACATCTGGTGTTTTTTCTGCCATCAGGAACCCCATTTTGTGGATGAGGAGACCCTGAAGTATCAGAGTCAGACCTCCAGCTCATGGGTTTAAGGGCCATCTCTTTGTAGATGGAGGTCTCGCACCACCACCCTGACAGATATAGAACCAAGCTCTCTCCAAAAAAAGCTCCAGGCACATGGCACCAGTTGGCCATTCACTATTTCAAACTGGATGCTCCCAGTTATTTCAAATCCAGCATATCCCAAATGGAACCCATACTTTCCCCTCTACTTCTGCCCCTCTATCAGACCTCCCTGCTTTCTCTACTTTCCATCCAGTAACTCTGGATCATAGGGTCACCCTCAACTCCTCATTGGCATGCCACGGATGTAGTCACTTGCCAAATCTCATCTGTCACTGTGGCTACCACCTGAGTTCAGGACCTGATTACCTTGCCTGATTGGTCTCCCTCCCCTAAGCCTCCTCAAGTTCCAATCCATCCCCTCTTCATAGCGACCCTCAGAGTGCAGCAGAGGCAGGTGGGGAAACTCTGGCCTCAGTTTCTTTGTCTTTAAAATTGGAGAGTTGCTCCTCATGACAGAAGTGGCATTTTCTAAGATCCATCCTTTGGTGACAATGCAAAGGAATTTCCTTCACTAGGGTCCTTCCTAGCATTCCATGTATGACCTGGTGCAGAGGAAAGGGAACAGAACCAGAACAGTGTGTGGAATAGTGATCTTATTAAGACAAACAGCTTTGAAAGATCTGGGAACTCTGATCAACATAATGGCCAGCCACAGCTCTTTCTGCCCTTGGAGCCCATCCCACCTGTCTCAAGGCAGATAGCGTGTTTCATTAGGAGTCCTTTGGAATGGTGGTTGGTCATCATGTTGGTCAGAGGAGCGAAGTCATTCACAGGTGATCATCATGCAATATAGCTGTCACTGTGTGCAGCCAGGGTGCTCCATCAGTTCACGGGAGTCCTCCTAGGCTTCTCTGAAGCTGTCTCCCTCATCACTTCCTATAGCACAGCAGTATCCCAGCACCACCATCTACCACTTTTTCAGCCACGCCCCAGTGGATGGGCATCCCCTCCGTGCCACAGAAAGAGCTGCTATTGATCATTTTGAACTTCCAGGTGCTTTTTGAAAGCCTATCCTTCACCTGAATTTGAATCCCTTTACTTGCTGTGTGTCCTTGGGGTGACTGAACCTCAGTTTCCTCATCTATAAATGGGAATACTAATCCATGTACTCCATATGTCACCAAGTTTTTGTGAGGAACACACTTTGTCGGTGCCCATTGATGAATGAAGTGTGACCAGCATCAGATTTGTAACAGGATGTGGCCTTTCAGATTTTAGAGATTCCTGAACCTTAAAGGTGAAATTCCATGCTGAAGTATACACTGTACTGTACTGTACTATACTATGCCATTCCATACCATACCATACCATACCGTACTATAATATTATATAAATATTTTTTAATTTTGCAGCCAAGGACGAGACCTAAAGCTGTGTCTGTGGGACCTCTCAGAGGGCCGAAATGCCCCGGTGGACTCCCTGTCCCTGGATAGCGTAGGCTTCTGTAAAGGATCCGTCCTCACTTCAGGGACCCAGGGATGCTGGCTCCTGGCAGTGCCCGGGAAGGGCATGGATGAGGTAAGAACCCCAGCCCTGTGACCCTGCCATGAGGGAAGATGAACTATTCGAGTTCTTTACTGTCAGTCCAAAGGTCAGGCCCCATCTGACCTCTGCAGTAGGGAGGACCCTGCTTTCAGGAGGAGCCCTGTGCAGGCAGGAGGTGCCAGGTGGGGACAGAAGCCCTCTTCTGTTCTCCGCTTAGTGCTATCAGCCGCCATTTTCCACTAGTAGTGAGTTTGTGGTCCAGTGATACCCCCAGATATTTTTTTTACATGAGCACTGTGGTGAAAACCTTTGGGAGCCAAGGAGTGAGGGTGGGGTAAGGAAGTAGAAGCTTCCTTAACTGTCTGTTAAGATCATTTTCAAAATTGCTGATGAGAAGATCTTGGAGGAGGGGGAGGTGGCGGGGCGATAATCAGAGTCCTTAACCTAGTTACCTTTCTTGTATCTTTCGAGGAATCTTGTCTGATTCTGATCTGTGCATGGGAGACCCATTTTTGAAGGGGGGCATTTAAGGCGTCAGTCTGCATTTTTATAAAGGAGAAATGGGATGTACCATAGGGTTTCCATCTTGCAGCCACCTGTGTGACGGCTGAGAGGGGCCTTGTGAAACCCTGCCCAGTCCCTGCTGCTCCCCCATCGAGGCTGCCCTCCATAGGTGTGTGCGAATTCTGCTTATAAAAGTTGTCCATAGATGGGAAAGTTAACTGCAGGTGCAGAGCCTCTCCAGCACCTTCTTTTTTGGTAGTAATAAGATTTGTGATTTTTTCTGCCTCTCTGGTTATTCTCTTCGGGCACCGTGAGGATCGCTCCTCATTGTTCTCACAGTTGTGTCTTTTCCAAATGGACATCTGTAAGTTCCTGGTCTAGTCCAGTGCCTGTTCCTGTCTCGGTTTTCCTGTTTCCACCATTCCCACCTACTTGTGAAGCCGCCCAGGTCTGATTGTAGAATTTCCAAAGAAGCATGTGGTTGGCACTGGCCTCCCTTTCCCCTTTTCTTTGGCATCTTCCTTCTAGATGCTTTGGCATCTTCCTTCTAGCTTTATCCCTGAGTGCCCTCCAGAAGGCTTTGCTTGCTTGAGTCTCCAGCCCAGCTTTCTTTCCACTTTGCTTCTCTCTGTTTCATGAGGACCGATGGTTCATAATCCTCCACCGTACTTTGCTTGAGGGATTTACAAACAAGTTTCTGTTACTCCCTGGTGTTGCTCTTGGCTGCCGAATCTCTGATTGGCAAGGAGACCCTGTGTTTCCTAACGAAGCTGCTTCTCAGGCCTTCTTGGTCTCCTCGTTATGGCAGCTCCTTTACATTGGTGAAGTGACTTCCTCTTTGTCATAATAGAGTCCATCTCATTGGGGGAGGGGGCCTCTTTGGCGCTCCCCACGTCCAGTGCTTCTAGTTGTTTCCTGAGCATCATGTCAAGGTGCATGGCCTCCTTGTGGTCTGCAGCCCTTGGCTGCTCTCCTTCCTTCCAGTCTTCTTTCCATTGCTGACACCTTGCAGTAATCCCTCCCTTGTTGCAAAGTAGAGTTATGCAAAACAAACCAGCTTCTCCACCTTGTCTGACAACTTCTGCTTCATTCTCCACCTAGATCCCCCCAGGGGAGGGGGAGGGGCACTTTACCATGCTAAACAACATTTTCCAGCATGTTGGGGTTTTTTGCCATCCTTGCTTACGTCCACCTCTGCATTAAAGTCAGTGAGCACAATATATGTGTGTATTTATCTTACCGAGTTCTGTATAGAATTTCCTCTCCTTGGCACCAAAGGGTGGCATATTAGCTGCAGTCATTTTCATGGTGGCCTTTTTACAGGTGCTTACCAGGAGCACTGCCTGATACAAGATGACCCAATGGCCTCTGAAATGATGGCTCTTTTTTCCCTTTGCAGGCACAATCTAACCAAGTCTGCCAATGCCTTTGGTTACCTCTCCAGTGAAAACCTGTGAGCCAGCCCCTCCAGCTGTAGCTTCCTTTGATTTATAACAGGCTTTTCAAGCCCCTCCAGGAGTATGTCCCATCACTGGCACATTTGAAGTACCAGCTGCTAAGCTTATGTTTCTAGTCAGAGTCCCCTCTTCTCCCACTCTGCCACCACCCATACCTGAGTGAAAGGAGCCCTTGCATACCATTGGGTTTGGTGACTTGGGGGTCTCCGTGACCTTAGGGAGAATAGGGCTGCTGGAATAGATGGTTCAGAAGCCAGATTTCTGGGAGCAAAAGAGCAAGTATGGGGTGACAAAGTAGAAGAAATAGAGGCAACTCTGTTCAGAGAACGGTCAAGATTTCTGAGGGAGCTAGTCCCTGGAGGAGGGCAGGAAGGGGGCTGAGAGCACAGATGGAGGGAGGAGCCCAAGAAAGGAGGGAAATGGGCAAGGATGCAGAGAAGCTTACATTGATGAGAAATGGCTCCCTTCTTTGCTTAGAAAGGCCCTCCTTCCCAGTCACCATCACTTGTACCACCATATGTGGAATTTAAAGTCGACGTGAGCTTTCCAGCTCCTGAGATGGGCAGCAGCATTGTGGGAAGGGAGACCGTCAGACCCCATAAACTCCTCTAAGATTTTGTATTACAAAGAGACAGGTTCTGTGAGAGCTCGTACATTGGCGGCTCAGGATGAAAACGAAGACTTCAGATGTGTTTACACTTGGCCACTTCCCAAGAAGAGTAATTTTGTCTTGAAGCAGGTTCGGTTCATAAATAATGAGATAGTAACAGGCATTTATTTGTTCGTGATTGCATTTAAATCACCAATTATGAACTGCACACATTCTTCTTGCCAATTTGCCAAAAACATCTTAAAAGCTTTATTAATGTGTAAAAGAAAAAAAGGCGTGCTTTCCGGGCCTGCTCCAGCCACCCATGAACACGCGGAACCCCAGGCAAAAGCAAAATCTTTTTCCTATTAAGCAAAACCAATATAAACACATAGTGTGGAGGCTTAGATTACAGATTGTCAGACTTTGTGAAACAGTATTTGGTTCTGAGGCTTGGTGGTCACAGCTCCCTCCTTCCTCCCATGGCCTCCCGCCCTTCCTAATGGAAGCATCGGTTTGACTCTGGAAAGGGCAGCTCTGACCGGGTGCAGCTCAGCAGGGAGGGCTCGATGCTTCTCTGCCCATGATACTGATAACAAACATTTCTGATCACTTCAAGGTTTCCTGGGTGTTTGCCTCACAACCTTATCAGGTCTCTATTACATGGATTCTTAGACCTGTTTAACTGATGAGTACTGAGGCTCAAAGTGGGACTTGTCCCCATTCTTACAGTTCTTCGGCCACCACGGGCCCCCTCCTATCACAACTGTTCCAGAGAATGAGAGGGTGCAGAGCTTTAGGGCATCCTTGGCAAACGCAGGTTTTGTTTTACTTTTTATTTCATGTATTTCTATTTTATTTTTTCTGTTTATTTTTGTTTTTTATTAACTTTTTAAAAAAAATCACATTTTTTTTTATTTTGCTTTTAGTTCATCATTTCTGAATGTATCTCTGCATGTACCCCACACCCCACAACCAGCCAACCCATAGAGCAAAGATTTTAAAAGGAGAGAGAAAAGTAGTTCAGTAAAACGAATAATATTGATAGTAACAGCTGGCATTTATAAAGTGATTTAAGGTTTCCAAAGCTAAATATGTTGCTCCAAATGCTAACCCTGCAGCTGTATCTGTGTCTATCCTGTGTTATGCCCATGGTGTCCCACCTCTGCAAGGAGCCAGACTGGAGCAGTCTAGTTAGTGAGAGCGGGCCTTTTGCTGGTGGTCATTCTGTTTGCATTTCCGGAGTCAATGATTGAATCGTTTTCCTGGATTTTTGTCCTTCCCTCTGGATCACTTTCTGTCACCAGTATACAACCTAGGGGTCGTACTCAACATCTCGCAAGCACTGTCACTGTCCATGTATCCATTCAGGTGCCAAATCCTGGTGATTCTGTCTTCCTGACACCTCCTGCATGTGCCCCTTCTCTCCTCTGTCGCTGCCCCCACCTGGATTCAGACCTTCATCACCTCATGCCTGGTTGGTCTCCAGTCTGTCCCCGCTGCAGTCCATCTTCCTCTCAGCCAACAAAGGAACCTTCTTACAGTGCAGGTTTGAGCTCCAGGGGCTTCCCAGACCCTGTTGGCCCCTCGGAGCCCTTCCCGACTTGGGAGCTCCCTGGCTCTCCTCCTCCCCATGCCCTGCTCTGACGTCCTGTCCTCTAGAGAAGCTCCTGGCTCTGTGACTGGTGGCAGAGAAGGTACCTTCTGCAGTAACAGAAGTTGGGAAGAGGGGAAGTTTGGGGAAAAGACGAGTTCAGTTTTGGACATGGGTGAGAGGAGAGGCTCACTCCCCCTCCCAGACCCACTGGTCCAGGTGGGCAGTAAGAATTCCCCCATTGCTCCTGCCATCACTCCTCCTCTGGGGTCTCTCAGTCCATATCTCCCCCCAGTCAGAATTCTCAGAGCGGTTGTCCATAGACCTCCAGGACGGACCCTTCATTCCTCAGCGAGGTCAGTGCCATCTCAGTCTTTCTTTCCCCCTGGCATCTGCCCTCAAACTACAGGTCTTCACGTGTTTGGAGGCCACCTCAGACACCCAGGAGCCCAGGTCCTCAGCTGACCTCCCCTCCACCCCAGCCCAGCTGCACAGAGATGGTCGCGCCCTTGGCCTGACCATCACCCACCAGCACCCCACTTCCATGTTTGCAAGCTGAATTCCCTTCCTCCTCACCATCTGTCGTCACTCTGCCTTTCTCTCCCCCTTGCATCCACAAACCCTGCTCATCCTCTTCTTGACCTCCGGCCCCTTCCCCATCTGACCCCTCAGGGAGCCAGTTCTGCTCAACGGTTCCTCTTTTCTCAAGCCCCTTGCCTATTACTGCTGTGTCCTATTGTGTCTTGCCAAGCCTCAGCTTTGGATTACTCCCACCATCCACTGTCTGTACCTGCTTACATGCTGCTGAGCAAAGCTGGAGAAAACCCCAGAGGCATTCTCTAAAAGTTTGCGCCATCATCCCCACTGTCTCACCTTCACTCTTTGTCTCCTGGCTGCCTCCCTGCTGCCCACAAACATGCCTGTGGTTCCCCCATCCTAGAAAACCTTCCCTTGGTCATCCTCCCAACTAGCCGCCATCCAGTGTCTCTCCTTCTCTGACTCACCTTGAAAAGGCCCTTTACATCTGATACTGCTACATTCTCTCCTCTCATCCTTGTTTTTACACTCTGCAGTCTGGCTTCCAGCCCCACCGTTCAACTGAAATTGCTTTGATCCCTTTTTAAAAAAAATTATATTTTATTTTTTTCAATTAACGTAAAAATGATTTTGAACATTTGTTTTTTAAAATTTTGAATTCCAAATTCTCTCTCTCCTTTCCCCTCTTCCTGAGACAATAAGCAATTTTATATAGGTTATATATGTGCAATCATGCAGCATGTTTCCATATTACTCATATTGTGAAAGAAAACAGCATTTCTCCATTAAAAAAAAAAACCACAAAAAAATAAAGTGAAAAGTAATCTGCTTTGATCTGCACTCACACTACATCAGTTCTTTCTCTGGAGACAGAAAACATTTTTTCATCATGAATCCTTTGGAATTATCTTGGCTCATTGTGTTGCTAAGAGTAGCTAAGTCATTCTCATCTGATCATAGTACAGTATTGCTGTTACTGTATACAATGTTCTCCTGGTTCTGCTCACTTCACTTTGCATTAGTTCATGTAAATCTTTCCAGTTTCTTTTGAAATCAGCCTGTTCCTTCTTTCTTATAGCACAATAGTATTCCATCTCAGTCATATACCATAGCTTGTTCAGCCATTCTCTAATTGATGGACATCCCCTCAATTTCCAATACTTTGATACAACTAAAATAATTGCTATAAATACTTTTGTACATATAGGTCCTTTTCCTTGATCTCTTTGGGATACAGACCTGGTAGTGCTATTGCTGGGTCAAAGGGTATGCACAGTTTTATAGCTTTTTGAGCATAGCTCCAAATTGTTCTCCACAATGGTTGGATCAGTCCAAAATTTGACCAATAGTTTATTATTATCCCAGTTTTCCAACCTCTCCTCCAGTGTTTATCATTTTCCTTTTCTGGCATATTAACCAATCTGATAGGTTTGAGGTGGTAACTCACAGTTGTTTTAATTTGCATTTCTCTCATCAATAGTGATTTAGAGCATTATTTCAGATGACTATAATTACTTTAATTTCTTTACCTGAAAACTGCTTTTCATATCCTTAGGCCATTTATCAATTGGGGAACTACTTATATTCCCATAAATTTGATCCAGTTCTTTATATATTTAATATCTTTATTAGAGATATTTGATGTAAAAAAAAATTTTCCCAGCTTTCTGCTTTCTTTTTTATCTTGGTTGCATTGGTTTTATTTGTGCAAAGCCTTTTTAATTTAACAGAATCAGAATTATCCACTTTATATCTTCTAATGCTCTCTATCTCTTGTTTGGTCATAAAGTTTTTCCTTCTCCATAGATCTGAAAGATAAACTATTCCTTGCTCTCCTAATGTGGTTAGGGTATCACCCTTTGTCTAAACCACACACCCATTTTGACCTCATCTTGATTTGTAGTGTAAGAGGTTGGTCTATACCCAGCTCTGTCATACCGTTTTGAAGTTTTCTTGGCAGTTTTTGTCAGATAGCAAGTCCTTGTCCCAAGAGCTAGGGTCTTTGGGTTTATCAAGCACTAGCTTACTATGGTCATTTGCTGCCATTGATTGTATACCTAATTTATTGCACTGATCCCCCACTCTGTTTCTTAACCTATATCAGATTGTTTTGATAATCACAGCATTGTAATATAGTTTGAAATCTGGTACAGCTAGGTCACCTTCCTTCACATTTTTATTCATTAATTCCCTTAATATTCTTAACTTTTTGTTCTTCCAGATGAATGTTATTTTTTTCTAGCTCTATAAAATAATTTTTGGTAGTATGGCACTGAATAAACAAATTAGTTTATATAGAATTGTCATTTTTATTATATTGACTCAGCCTACCCATGAGCAACTGATATTTTCCCAGTTGTTTAGCTCTGACTTTATTTGTTTGAAAGGTGTTTTGTAATTGTGTTCATATAGTTCTGGGTTTGTCTTGGCAGGTAGAGTCCCAAGTATTTTATATTGTCTACAGTTCTTTAAAATGGATGCTGGTCTTTGTTTGTAGTATATTGAAATACTAATGATTCATGTGGGTTTATTTTACATCCTGCAACTTTGCCAAAGTTCATTTTTCAACTGGTTTTTTAGTTGATTCTCTAGAATTCTCTAAGTATACCAATATATCTTCTGGAAAGAGGGATAACTTTGTTTCCTCATTGCCTAGTCCAATAGTTCAATTTCTTTTTCTACTTTTATCAGTGATCTCTTAACTGTCAGATCCAGTGGCCTTTTCTCCATCCTCATTCTCCCTGACCTTTCTGTAGCCTCTGACCCTGGTGGTCACTCTCTTCTTCTGGATCCTCCCTTCTCTCTTGGTTTTCAGGACATCGACTCTCTTGGTTCTCCTCCTCCCTCTTGGACCACTCCTTCTCTGTCTCCTTTGCTGAATTCTCCTTCTCTAGGCCACTCCCTCTCACTGTAGGTGTCCCTCCATACTGTACTATTTCAAGTGGTGGTCTCAATCCATAGATTCAGCTACAATCTCTGTGATGATAATTCTCAGATTTACTTATCCAGCCCCAATCTCTCTCCTGACCTCTAGACTGGCATCTCCAGCCACCTGTTGGTGATCTCAAACTGTATGTTAGCTTATCCAAAACCACCTCTCTGGACCTTTGATGTTACTGTGGAGAGTCCTACCAGCTTTCCAGTCCCTCAGGCTTGCAACCCAGCTGCCGTCCTCACCTCCCCACTCTCTCCCTCCACATCCAATCTGCTGCCAAGACCTGCCTCTTCTCTCCTTTGACACTGCCCTTACCCAGGTGCCGACCCTCATCATCCCACATCTGGATTATTGCTCTAACTGCTGGGGTGGGGGGCTGCCTGCCTCAGTTCTCTCCCTGTTCCAGTCCATCCTAAAGCGAAGGTCTAGTCATCCAGTCATGTCAAACCTCCCCTCCCCCTCCCCCAATAAACTACAGTGGCTCTCTATCACCTCCAAGGTCCAAAATAAAGCCATTTGTTGTGTTCAAAACCCTTCATAGCTTTGCTTCTTCTTACCCTTCTGACTTTCTGACAGCTAACCCCCATGTACCCTTTGATCCAGTGACACTGGCCTCCTGGCTGTTCCTCATACAAAATGTTCTATCTCCCAACTCTGGGCATTTTCACTGTCTGCATCCCCTCCCCCTGGAATTTTCTGCCTTCTCATGTTCATCACCTAATCTCCCAGGTTTCCTTCACATCCCACCTAAAATCTTACCTTTCTGCAAGAAGCCTTTGTTGACCCCCCTCAATTCTGGTGCCTTCCCTCTGCTGATTATTTGACTTGTATATGTCTTGTTAGTAAGTAGCAGATCTTAGCCTAAATCCTGACCTATTTAAATATACCATAATGTCCTGGCCACTGGTTGCCCCAAATCAGATACAAAGTACTTTGGAGGGAGAAAGCCTTGGTACATCCAACATGGCAGAGAGAAGGGTGGACATCATTCATAATTGTGCTTAAACTCAGTTTTGAAGGAAGCTTGGCATTCCAGGAGGCAGAGATACATTCCAGGCATGGGTGACAGTGAGTTCCAAGGCCTAGAGACCAAAGATGGAGTGTTCAGTGGGAGGAAGACCCACGGCTAGTTTGACTGAACCATGGAGTATGTGAAAGGGGGTGATGTGTCGTGTGTCTAGGAGGGCAGTAGAGGGCCAAGCTGTAAAGAGTTGTAAATGCCAGAGAGCAGTTTTCACTCGATCTAAGAGGTAATAGGAAGGCCCTGGACTTCACTGAGTAGGAGAGAACTTGGGTAGACCTGTGCTTTGGGAAGATAATTTTGGCAGTTATGTGGAGAATGGATTGGAGTGGGTGGAGACTTGGGGCAGGGAGGCCAGCTAGGATGCCAGAGGGGATGAGACCTCGAACTAAGGCAGTGGTTGTGTGAGTGGAGAGAGGGGGACGTGTGAAAAGAAAAACCAATCTGACAACTGATTGATGTGTGGCAGGGGACGGTGAGGATTGGGGATGGCAGAGGCTACAGTCCTGACTTACTGAGAAGATGGTGGCACCTTGGACAGAAATTGGAACATTGGAAGCCTCTTGCATCAGTCCAAGGTGCCCAGTGGGCCGGTGATGATTTGTGACTGGAGCTCAGGAGAGACTTGGGCAGGTTGCCTGGATCATCTGTGTAGAGATGATCAGGGAGCCCAAGGGAACTGATGAGGTTAGTAAGAGGAGAGAGAGGGTGTGTGCAGGGAGAAGAGGACAGAGCCCGGAACATCGGGATGCTGCTCTTGTTCCAGGGGGAGGTGGGATTGTAGAGCAAGTCGAGAAGGGAGAAGCCCCAGCAAAACGGGGAAGGGGAGAACCCAGAGAGGCAGGTAGTGGTGCTGAGTGAGGACATGGGAACCCTGAGCACTAGGGAAAGACCTTTGGGTCTGACAGTTTGGAGACAGGATTGATTGTTGAGCAGTCTAGAGAGGAAGACTTGGAAGCTGACCACAAAGGCTTCAGCAGGGAGCGAGAAGACAGGGCAGCGGTTCAGAGAGTTTGGCTGTGAAAGGGAAAAGAGCTATACAGTAGCTTGAAGGGTCTAGTGGGGGGTTTTAAGAGGCTGGGGGAGCCTTGGACATGTTTGTAGGCAACAGGGAAGGAATCAAGAGCAGGGAGAAACTGCAGATTAGAGGGAGTGAGGTGAGAGTAGGGGATGCAGCAAAGGCAGCGCTTCTTAAACCCAGGGTCTGTGAATGATATCTGCTTTTATAACTACAGTTGAGAAAAATCGGTTTCCTTTATAACTCCTTGAATTTCATTTTATGCATTTAAAAACATTCCAAGCTGGGGTCCACAGGCTACCACAGAGGTCTGGACTGGGTGACAGATTGGGGTAGTGTGAAGCTCAGAAGGGGAGAGGGGCATGTTGCCAAGTGATAGCGGCAGAGTTTGGAATGCTAGGCTGGCCTGGAGAGGAGAGCCCAGGCTTGTTCAGCGTGGCCCCAGAGGGCAGAACCAGGAGCGGTGGGAAGAAGCTGCCAAGAGGCCCATTCAGGCTCCTCACAAGAGGAGCCATCCCAAAGTGGAAGGGGCTGCCTCAGAGGAGGGGGCAGAGTCCTCCCCTTTGGGGGTCCTCAGGCAAAGGCTGAACAGCCAGCAGTTAGGTGTTTTAGAGGAAGGACCTTCACGTATAGGCTGGACTAGATAGCCATTGTGGCCTTCTCTAACCCTCATGTTCTGTGATCCTGTGGATAATCCAACTCGGCCACCAGAGCCAGTGTGTTAAAGGACATTAGAGGTACAATCCCAACTTGCATCTGGGGGTACACATGTACAAAAAATACACTGAAAAATATCCTTGCTTTGCAGACTAAACTCAGGTTTTGTGCTAGCCAGGTTTGAGGAGGAAGGCAGAACCACAGACTTAAAACAATAGGGTAGCATTGTTGCTAATGTTCCTTTAGCTCTTCAGGATAGCTGAGGCTTCCTCAGTGTGGGCAGGCCCTCCACTGCTACCAGTAACAGCCCTCCACATCATCATGCACTGCTTCATGAGTTGCTGAAGTCAGCCTAGTGATAAACGTCTCCATACTAGGCTGGTGCTCATGACAGGCACATAAACCATTTCCAAGCCAATAGTTGAAGCCTTTCCAGTTTCTTAGGACCTGCCAGAGCCTGTATTTTCTGGCATGTGCTTTAAGAACCATGGGTCACACCAAAATAATGGATACATGACTTAAATATAAAGGGTGACGTCATAAACAAATGAGAAGAGCAAGGAGGAAGTTATCTTTCAGATCTGTGGACAGGGAAACAGTTCATGACCGAAGGAGGGATAGAGAAGATCACACAGGATAAAATGGGCAGTTCTGATCATCTAAAGTGTTTAAAATTTTATGCAGATAAAACCAGTGCACCTAAAATCAGTGGGGGAGCAGGTAACTGGGGAAAAAAATCTTTGCAGCAAGTTTCTCTAATAAGGATCTAGTTTCTAAGACATGTTAAGAAAGAACTGATTCAAATTTACAAGAATAAGAGCTATTTCCCAACAGATAAATGGTCAAAAATATGAGTAGGCAATCTTCTAAGGAAGAAATCCAAGCTCTTTCTAGCCCTATAAAAACCGAAGCTGTAACAACAGCAGCTACCTGTCATTGTAAAGTACTTAACGCAGTGCCTGGTACTAGGCATTTTACAATTTGATTCTCATTTGCTCCTCACAACAACCCTGAGAGGTAGGTACTGTTCTGTAGATGAGGAAACTGAAATGAGGAGAGGGTCAGTGACTATTCACATAGCCAGGGAGTGTCTGAAGTCAGATCTGAACTCAGGTCTTCCTAACTCTAGATCCAGTGCTCTAAGCACCTTGCCACCTAGCTTCCCCGGGGGAAAAATGCCTCAAATTACTAATAATTAGAGAACTGCTAATTAATGCAATTTTAAGTTTCTACTTCACACCCATTAGATTGTCAAAATTAACAGAAAAGGAAAGTGTCAAATGCTGGAGGGGCTGTGGGAAGACAGGTATACTTCTGCATTGTTGGTGGAGCTGTGAACGGGTTCAGCCATTCTGGAAAGCAACTTGGAACCATGCCCAGTAGGTTCCTGCACTGTGTATCTTCAGTAGTATCACTTCTAGAGATGGAAAGAGGAAAAGGACTCATGTAGACAAGATTTGCAGCACCTCTTTTTGTGGTGACAAGGAACTAGGAATGTTAAGAGGGTGTCCCTCAACTGGGAAAGGGCAAATAAATGGTGGTGGATAAATGTGATGGAGGACTTGCAGCAAAGGAGATGACAGAAGGAGTGTTTTCAGAGAAGCCCCAGAAGATTTGTATGAATGGATGCAAAGCGAGATGTGAGACCATGTCTTCAGTGTGATGTTCTTTGGGAGCCACATTTAAGAAGGACCTTGAGAGTCTTGGGGTTATAGACTCAGGGCTGTAAGGCACTGGGAAGCCAGTTAGTCCAGCCTCTCCATCTTATGGAGGAGAAGACTGAGGCCCAGAGAGGTGCAAGGGTGGGCTGGAGTTGAGCCCAAGATCTATGATTCTGCCTCCATGGTTTTTTCTGGTCTTAATCAAGAGGCAGCCTCATGTCGTGAGCATTTATGGGGCTCTTTAAGGCTTGCAAAGAACTTTACTAGTACAACTACCCTGGATGGTAAGCACTATTGTCATCATCTCCATTTTGCAGATGAAGAAACTGAGTCAGGCAGAGGTGAAGGATCACAGAGCCAGTAGGTGTCTGAGGTCAGATTGATCTCAGGTTGTCATCTAGGGAGGGATAACCAGAATGGTGGAAGATCTCGGGTCTATGTTATTTGCAGATTCATTGGTGAAGCTAAGTAGAAAAAGAAAATATAGAGGTCTGATAGTGGTCCTCTAGTATTTGACCAGCTGGTGTAGAGATAGGAAAGGGAGAGGACAGGGGCAGCTTGACACAGGGCAGACCCAGAAACAACAGGCAGATGGTAGCCAATCTAGGCTGGATGTGAAGGAAGTACAGAGGGGTAAGTTCTAGGCTGCCCTTCATGCAAGACTCTGACCAAGACTGCCCAGCCACTTTGGGGGCGTGTGTGGAGGGGCCTTGTGCTGACCCAGTTCCAGGCTGTAATAGATAGCATTTGAGGTCCAGAGATTCAGGCTAGCTAGCTAGCTGTCACTGGCTACATACAATAAAAATTAAGTATTCTGTGTATGTGTACATAGACACGCACAAACACACACATACTTAACTGTTGTTTTTTTTAAAAACAACAGCTTATTTTCATTAAAAAGATGCCTAGCTGAGGGGAGGACAATTCACTCCAGTAATCTTACCTATGAGAAGCCTTGTCATCTGAACCAGAAGGTCATAATCCAGGCATTCAGTACTAACTCAGCCCAGCCTCAGGCAGAGTGACGAGGATTCTGGCCTTGTAGACAGCCCTGAACCAACCTCCACTTTTTACCAGAACCTCTGGTAAGGAACAAGCTGGGTTGGGGCTTTGCTGTATCCCTTTTTCCTAACAATCACTGGGTGAAGAGGCCATCCACTGGTGCTATAGCACCCCAAAGGCAGTCACCTGGAAGTTGGGAAGGGAGAGCCAGAGGCCTGGGCTGTCTACTGATGAAGAGCTGAATGAGTGGGACATATCTGTGCGCTCACAGAGGCTGGTGCAGTACCCAACTAAGGGCATGACTTATGGGTCACTTACCAAGCAGTGCCCAAGGTGGGCAAAGGCCCTCCAAGAGCCTGGTTAGGCCTGATTAAAATACTGGCTTCCAGGGTTCCTTTCCAGTGAGTAAAAAGGAGCCTGCACCAACATTCACTAATCACCTTAAAAAGTCTCTTGTTTGTACAGCAAAGACTGTGACTTGGAACCAGCCCAAATCAGCTTGTTTTCTCACTGTCAGGTTCAGGTTTTGGACATGCCGTCCAAGACGTCAGTCTGTACCTTGAAGCCAGAGGCCGGTGCCAAAGCAGGCATGCCCATGTGCCTGGAGCTGTGGAAGGTAAGAAACACAACCACATTCCCTCATTGTGAAACCCTTGCCTCTGAGTCAGTCCTGGGCAGAGGCTGCTCTGGAGCCATGCTCCATCCAGGCCTTGATTCATTAGCAAGCCCACCGAGGCACCATCCCCATCAGAGAACATGTGCCCAACACCTCAGCCAGCCTTCCTATCCCCAGGGTCACTCCCTTCACTTTATTGGAAGGCACAAGCTGTGTTGTAAATAACTGGGGAGGTTCTCTAGCCCGGGGCTGGGTGGGGACTCGTCTTTGCTTTGGCCGTCAGCAGAGGATCCCAAGCCAATTCAGTCAGTGCAGCATGGCTCCAGAGGGCACCTATGGGGGGTTAGCAGCACGCCGGCCATCCTGGGGCCCCCGCCTCCTGCAACCAGCTCTGTCAGGCCATGAGTCAGGCTGGACTTTGGGCTGGAGGAAGGGTCACCTGCACCTGGATGCAGCCTCTTTTCAGTTGAAAAGTGCTGAGTAATTGCTGAGAACAAGCTGCCTCTGGGTTTTTTGAGGAGTATTTTTTGTTACTTTTCTCTGGTCCAGCAGCACAGGGTGACGCATCAGTCTTCCCTCCAAAACTGCTCGGGCCTTCTGGTCATTTTGTCTTCACAGTGTTGGTGCCGCACGTGCTTTGCTAAGCTTAATGATAAGGAAGGTGCTTCTCTCTCTTATCCTTATAACAGTAGCTCACATTCACAAAGCAAAGGTGGGACCAGAGGCAGCCTAGAACCCCAGAACCTCAGAGGGTATGAACCCCCTTTACTCCATCACCAAGAAATGGCCGTCCACCTTCTCCTTACATCCCCCCACTTACAAGATGCCTGCCTCCCTGC
Organism: Gymnobelideus leadbeateri; assembly: GCA_011680675.1. Taxonomy (NCBI): domain Eukaryota; kingdom Metazoa; phylum Chordata; class Mammalia; order Diprotodontia; family Petauridae; genus Gymnobelideus; species Gymnobelideus leadbeateri. Next base: position 102,784 of record WOXC01009708.1, on the reverse strand, counting down.
CAGGTAGTCTGTGCCCATGTGGGATGACTCCCATTCCTCGTTGAAGTTCTTTTTATTTTGAGCTGAATTCTGTCCTCTCAAAGCTCCTCCCAGAGTCTCTCCTCTGCACAGCTGCCCCCCAGCTTTTCAAGACGAGTCCCCGTCCCATCTCTTCTCACACAAGTGAAATGCCTTCAGATCCTTTAGCAAATGAGATGGGGTGTGAGTCTGTGTTTTCCCCCACGTCTCCTCCCTTGTGGCCCCTGGAGCTCGGGCTTGTCCTGCCTGTGGCTGTGATCAGCAGCACAGTCCCCTCCTCCTCTTGGTGCAGCTGAAGCTTGGGCCTTCTGGGTGGGTCTCTGGCAGTCATGTCACACTCTGGAGTCCTGCAGAGCCCCCAGGTGGCAAAAGGCCCAAAGAGGTGTGAGCCAGGGGTCCCCAGTCACTTTAGGGTTCTCCTCACTGAGTCTCATCTTGTCAGAGTTACTCCATTGGTCAAGCCGCTCAGGGCATTTTGGGGTCACAGCTCTGCCATCGATCCAGAGAGTTAGCTGTCTTAGTGTTTGCCTTCAGCCAAGTCTTCAGTAGTAATAGAGTATAAAGTAGGGCCAAGGAGAAGAAGCCTTGTGGCATAGCACTAGAGACCTCCCTCCGTGTGGACAAGCCCATCAGTCTGCTCTGGAGCGTGAATGTTCAGCTAGTTCTGAAGCCACGGAACTGGACCAGTATGCAGCCCGTGGCTTTCCATCTCAGCCATAGAATGTTATGAGGTCACCTTGGGCAGAATGACAGAAACACTTCATGGGAATGAGGGAGGCCAAGGCCTAGAATTCCACGAGTCTCATCTATAGACCTCATGGTCTGCTGAGACCCTCCTGCCAGATCGGAGCTGGCCCCGGATCCCCCACCCCCTTCTGCCTTCTCCAGCGTGCTCCTGAGCTGGGGGATGTCCCACAAGCCTGCAAGCCTGGGCACTTGGCAGCCTCCTCTCCCCTCCCCAGGCCCCTCATGCCTTCCCCTCTACTTGCCTGCCGACGGAAGGCCTTGCCTCTTTCCTGGGAACACTGAGGCCATTTGATGAGTGGGGGCTCTCTTCTCCCATTCTCTTTACCTAAGAGTCCTTTGACATTGTCTCCCACTCTCTCCTCCTTTCCCCAGTCTCTGATGAACAGGAGACCCTTCTCCTTGCCAAGGCCAACCCCTCTCCCTGTCTACTTGTTCGTTCTCATCTCCTCAATCATTTCTTCTCTTCCTCCTCCTTCTCCTCCTCCTCCTCCTTCTCTCTCTCTCTCTCTCTCTCTCTCTCTCTCTCTCTCTCTCTCTCTCATCTTCCAACTTCTCCCTTATTCCTCCTACTCCCTTCAAAAATGGCCAAGCCTCCCCCATTCTTAAAAAATCCCCACCAGGTCCTACTACCATCACCTCATCCCAATATATCCTGTATCTTTCCTCCCTTTCTCGGCCAAAATCCTTAATAAGGCTGTCTACACTAGCTGCCCCTACTTCCTTTCCTCTCATCAGCCCCTTCACCCTTTACAGTAGAATCCAAGGGTATGAACTGGGTTGGTGGGTCCCCAAGGGCCAGGACCGGGGCCTGGGTCTATACCTGGGTAGATTTAACCACGGCCTCCAAGGGGAAGCCCTCCATAATGAGCTATTCTTTGACCTGCTCATGGGCAGGAGAGCCCAGGTCACCTTTCTGTCCAATCCATTCAGGAATGTGACCACCTCAACTGAGTTAGGGATTGTACCCCCCCAGTCTAAGGGTAGAAGGAGGTGCCAAGAATGTTAAGAATCCAGGACCCCTTGTCTTTGGTCCCTGGTTGGGGGGGTGTATCCAGACAGCTGACTCCTTCTTTCACCCTCCTGCCAAAGGAGAATTCTGTACCCTGGGCTGACTGGGCTGGCCCAGTCACCTGCGTTTTCCCATCACTTCACCTCTGGAAGAAGAATCGTCCAAAAAATGCTATTATCATTGTATTCTTCCCCCAACCCAGCTCTGGTTTGGCAAAGCAGATTGTATGGGGCACCAGTATTAAACATGTAAGGATGATTGTTCACCTGCTGTTTCTGCTGTCCCACTGTGGAGGACCTGGCAGAAGCCTGGGGCAGCCAGGAGGATCCTTCGAGTACTGTTCTCAACTCTGGCTGGGTCCCTGTGCCCTGGCCAGTCTGTAGGCTCCTCACCTCAAGCATCACCATCACCACAGTGGGGATCACTGCCTCCTAACCCGTGTTAGTGGAGGTTGTGGGCAGGCCTCCAGGAAAGGATCTGAATGGTTAGGAGGCTGTCATCGGGAACCAGACAAATCAGCTCCTCTTGGGCCTACCAAGTTTGCATGTGGATGGAGCATGTCCTTCTCTTGGCAAAATGTACCCTTTGACCTTGCCCCAGAACCGCCTGCCTCTGCAGAAGGGATTCACTTTCACTGGTCTTCTTCCTTCTCTGCTATCCCTGTGGTTCCTCAGTCATGAACATGAGCACTGTCATTGTGGATGGGCAGAAATTGTCTTGGCCATATTTTTTCTCCCTCTGAAGGACCCCCAACAGCAACAAAGCAGTCCACTGTGTCTGGCTTCAGAAGGGAACCACAGTGGAGGAAGCTGGGCTTATGGAGGTTTGTGGCTTTCAGGAGGCTCTTTCCCTTCAAGAATTAAAAGCCTGGCATCAGCACCTTTTGCTGCTTCAGCAACCTCATGACTGGAAGGAATGTGTCATTGATCCTGATGTCTAAAAGCCAGGCCCTGAGTGATGGTGAGAAAGCAGTTCTGTCTCCCACAAATGTGTGAGTGTATTTGAAGGCTCAGGATTCAGGCTGATGGGAGTCTCACCTCCTCGGGGCAACATTTCCACGACCTCAAGTTTTCCCATTCATACTTCACCCCCAGGGAAAGTTGTAAATTGTATAAGCAGGTAAAAATTCTACCAGAGCTGTGTGGAAAATGGATCTGCATCGTTAAAGGCAACTGACTTAGCCGACAGAAGGACAAATCACACTTCCTCTAGTTGATCCGGAGCCAGAGGGGAGAAGCTGGCTCAGAAGTGTCTCCTCGTCTGAAAATGCTCCAACTGTATTGCTGTGGATATCATGAATGCTTTTCCATCTTGAGAGCCAGGCTGTCCTCATCATGGTCCACCAGAGAGGGTATGAAGATCATTTCTTTCTCTATAAAGCTCAGCTACCAAAATTAGGGTGACTGAGAAGAAAACTACAGAATCGTTCTTAAAATAGTGCTGACTTACAGCTTCACTGGACCTAAACCTCCAGGCTTCAAAAGGAAGATGGAGAAATAAGATTTACCTGGTCAGAAAGTACAAGCTACAATGACAGGTTAGAACAATGAAAGGCCAAGAGGAGCCTGAGCAGACTTCAAATTTGTGCAGGATTTGCTATTCACGGAAATTAGCTGCAGTTTCTAAAATCCCAGGATCTGAAGGCCAGACGTGGAGGATCTCAGAGGCCGCCTAGCTTTTCATGGAGTGAGTGACTTCACCTGCTGGGAGAATTTCTCCTTTAAGAAGCTGGTCAGCTAGATGCAGGGGAAACCACGGTACCTGAGAACTCCAGCTTCAGAGTGACGAATGAGGTGCTGAGACACATCTGCTTTGGCATGTATGCTGGCCTCCGTAGGCCAGCAAAGAACTGGATCATGACGTCAGAGCAGGCTTTGATTTGAAGAGTTTTCCTTCAGAGAAACTGGCTGCAGCATAGATGTATTTTTATGCTGTTTCCAGGTCTCTGAAGGAAGGATTTAGGAGTCTGTGCTGCATAAATGTTAGAAAACTGTGGATCATTGAGAACTCTCGCTTTTTGTCTGACTGCCTAAGGAAACACCCCCATGTATAAGTCCAATCTTTGTTCCATAGATGTAAAGGAAAGCACAGCCAACATTCCTACAAGGGGGACAGTGGCACATGAGATGCTACCATGACTGTTGTACCCCCTGCTCTTCTGAAGGACATCTACCTTTGTCCTTTCCATTGCTGTGGGCATTAGGGTCTTCTAACACACCCTCCACAAGCATCACCCATGGAAGCTGTGAAAGCTCATTAAACCGAGCCAAACTACTACCACCGCCTTAACCTCCATCTTCCCTCAGACCCTGGTAAAGGCAGCCTAGGCCCCCAAGTCCAAGGGCCTTTGGAATAGCTGCTTCTAGCCCAGCCCTCTGCCATCATCCTGGGAAACAATCCTGGTGGAGATGCCACCTGGACCTGCTCCTGCAGGGGTCACAGCCACATCTCCTGAAGACCCAGAAAAGACCATTCTTATCACCCAAGTCCTTGGCCCTGTCCAATGGGTCAACATCAGAAACTGCTATGATTTTATCAGGGAAAACATCATTCAAGAAGAGACCCTAGTTCTGCTTTATTGCTGCTCCCTGAGAACCCTGGTCACTTTCCTTCAGACCTGCAGTGATGCCCTCCTCCTTAGAATGTGAGCTCCTGGAGGGCAGGGCCTGGCTGACTTTTCTATTGGCTCAGACTTCATCAGTCAGCAAAGACTTACCCAGTGTCTGTTCTCTGTCCAGCTTCTGTCCAGGGCACTGAGGGCCCAAGTCCAAGAGGAAACTCACAGCTCACTCGTAAAGACAACAAGCCTCAGTATACAGATACACCCCATCTGTATGGAAAAAACAGATCCAAATAGGTGCAGACAGCTTGGCTCACTGCTCAGGGAGTTATGAGGGTCAGGAAAGGCTGCAAAAAGATGGTACCTCTGCTGCATCTTAGAGGAAGGGAAGGATTCTGGGAAGTATGGGTGAAGAGGGAGACCTTCCAGGCTTGGGGGACAAAGAGATGGGGGGGCTGAGTGTGTGCATGTGTGTGCACATGAGTGTGTGTGTGCAAATGTGCGTGTGCGTGTGTGTGTGTGTGTGTGTGTGTGTGTGTGTGTGTGTGTGTGTGTGTAACAGAGAGAAGGCCAGCCTGGCTGCATCGTGGGATCAGGAGGGGAGGCTGTGTCTGGTGAAGGCACATTGACGCCTTCACCTGTTGGTAGGAAATGACACTCCCCAGGAGCGTCTCTCAGACCACGTCTAAAAGTCAGCCATCCTTTTAAGAAGAGCCTTGTGGGCTGAGCCTTGCAGTTGGTGTTGTTGCCACGTGATTTCCTACGGGGCTTTGTTGTCCCATCCTGAAAAGCAAAGATTGGATGGTCTTTTTTTGAATCTCCCCCCACAGTGCCCAGCACTGTGCTAAGCTCAGTGAAGCCTTGGCCAGTGGTGTCATGGGTCCAGCCGCCCTTATTCCTGGACCGTAACGCACTCATTAACAAGCCCGTGCTCTCTGGTGCTCTGGTTTGGATCTCGGTTTGGCCTCTTAATCGTTCAGGACCTTGCACCCGTCACCCAGTGTCTCTGAGCACAGTATGCACCACCCCCCTGACCTGCTGTGAAATCCAAGGGAGCAGATTTAGGCGATTGTTCTTGCTTTTGTTACCCAGGGTACAAAGCCAGCCAATAAGTGTGTTCCCTGTCCTCAGGGTGCTTACAGTCTAAACCTGCCAACACAGACCCGCCAGGCAACCAAGCACAGTGAGCCCTCCTGACATGAGTCCTCAGCTGATGGCCTTGGGGAGCCTGGCTCCTCCCACATTGGGGTAGAGGAGTACTAGCTTCAGGCAGGTCCTAGGGAAGGTCCAGGCTCCTGCTGTGCCCACCCTCGGCCCGTATAGATGCAGAGAGGCTCATGTCCCCAAGGCCTCCTCACTGCCTTGCTGGGGTCCAGAACTCAGGATAGGCTAGCACAGCCTGGGCCCAGCCCCCAGGAAAGACTCCCAGGACTGGCCAGTGGCAGAGCATGGCTCCTGGCCAGAGACTCACTGAGAATCTTCTGCTTTGGCCTAGAGGGCCATGAGCTGTGTGTGGGGAGGGAGGGCCCCCACCAGTCTGATAGCATCCTGGCAGTACTGGGTTAAGGCCCAGAGGCACACAGCTGTGTGGCGCAGCCCCTACCTCAAGGGTGCTCCCAGCCTTACCCAGCCAGTCAGTAGTCCTAACCCTTGCTTCAGTGACTCTTCAGGTCTCTTGGTGGGGGGCAGGGGGGCAGGGGTGTCAGCCCATGTTAGGGAGGCATTATGGATTCAATATGCCTGTTTAAATGGGGGCAGGGCTGGGGGTGGGGACAACTTGCTCCTTTCTTTTGATCCTTTCCTGTCTTTGCTGTGCCCAAGCATCCAGCCCTAATATAAAGCAAGGCAGTCTTTTTTTAACTTGGTCAGCTGTGGATAGAAAACAGTGGTCCTGGATCAGACTTTGGAGAGTGCCCTGACATTTCCCCTGCCCCCAAACCATTGCTGACCCGGAACTGGGGACATCTCATCAAATCATGCCCTTTGCCTGCTTTACTCCCCAAAAGCTAGGACCAAGCTGAGGTCGGTTGGGAATAATCCAGAGCCACGCCATAAACATAGGACATTCAGAAGAAGCCCTAGGTGATGGGAAATCATTCCTGTAAAACCCTGGACAGACATTTCTTAAAACCAACCCCTGCACAGGCAGCTCTGTACTGGGAAAAGAGAGGTACGTGGGAAGAGTCTGTCCCCTGGCCACAGACCCCAGGCCTGGCTCCCCTGGGCCGGCTTTCCTTGGTCATTGCCTCCTCCCATGACCAGTTATCAAGGGCAGGCTCATCACTCTTTTTGCCAGGGGAATGATGAATATTTTCCTCCTTGTGACATGTAATCCAGTAACGTTCTTCTTGCGGAGTTATTTCAGAGGCTTAAATAAATTAGGTGTCTGCCCAGGGTGCCGAGCCCTCTGACCTGTGACCTCATTAATCAAAATCGCTCAGATTGGCTGCAGCAGGATTCCACACCAGTTAACTCTTGGGTAACGAAGCCGTTTCTTGGGGAGGGGGAAGGGGCTTTCAGCAGGGAGGCTGACAAAGCCCAGAAATGTCATTTTTCACCAGGGTAAGGCTGGCGACTTTTCTCAGCCGGCGAGATTAAACAGGTAAGCAAGCGGAGCAGTGAGATAAATGGGTTTCTAAAGACTGAGGAAAGAGAGGGCAGTGAATACCCCAGTGGCTCAGAGGAGTGGGGGCTCGGAGCCCGCCTCCAGATGTGGAAGGTGCAGGTTAGAGGGGTTTGTAGCAGCCAGAAAATCAGAGGCTGACAGTGACTCAGGAATGTGAAAGTGCCAGACAAGAATTGGGGGCAGGGAATCGAGAAGGAGCCCCCGACTCAGCATCTGAAGACCTGTCTGTGTCCGGGAGGGCTCTGGCTGAAATCATTACTGCCCACAGGTTTACCTGGGGACCCTCAAGGGCAGGTGTGGTCGGGTCTTTGCACATGCTGAGGCTGGCACATAGTAGGTGCTTCCTAAGCCCTTGCTCATTGGCTAATCAGGCCTCAGTTTCCTTATCTGTAAAGGGGTTGTCCTTCTGCAGCTGGACCTCCCAGGGTTGTGTGTGGAGAAAGCTGGACTGGAATGGGAGTCATTGGGAGTCTGAGTGATCCTGCAGGGAGAGGCCACCTCCAGAGAGCCTGCTGGGCACATCATCTCTGGGGTCTCAGCTCTGGGTGCCCACTGGGCTGTCCTTCTCCTGGCTCTGTCTCAGCTCTGGCAGACAGTCCTGACCTCGACTCCTGCCTGATAGATCATTCATTCAGAAAGTTTGGGAGTTTTCAGGGATTCAGAGACTGCTAACCCAGCAAAATAGTAAGCATGGTGTCCCTCAGACATAGTGAGCATCCCAGGATCCAAATCGCAGGATTCTGAAGCAAGAAGAGCCCTTTGGCATCATCCAACCCCCTCGTCTTTGGAGGAGGAAGCTGGGCCGCAGGGTGGCTGGTCCTGGACACCAGGTCGGGTGGGCTGCCCCTGGGCCTGGTGTGCTGTCTTGGGCCCTAATGGCTTTGAACCCGGCCTGGCCCAGTGGGTCCCACAGTGGCTGCATCTCACGGGATGCTTTCTCGGGGAAGGGAGGAGAAGAGACTGACTCTCTCATTTCCCCACAGCCTTCCTCCGGCTCCGGTCCCCTCCTCCTGGCTGGCTACGAGGACGGCTCAGTCATCCTGTGGAACGTCTCTGAGAGGAGTAGTCTGAGCCGGCTTTCTTGCCACAAGGAGCCAGTCATGAGCCTTGACTTTGACTCTGGAAGGGCCAAGGGGGTTTCAGGCTCATCGGAGAAGGTGCTCTGCGTCTGGAGCCTGGATGCGCAGCAGAACCTGAAGGTCAGGAGCCCTGGGCCCCGTGTCATTTATCCCGTTTTGCACTAACAGTCTGATAGGCTGAAAAAATATTTAGCCATGGAGAGGAGTTGTTGCAGACCCCTGGCTAATTAATCACAGGGTGCTGGTGATACAAAAGGACTTGTCTGCAGTGTCTGGAGCAAGAGGGAGGGAAGGAGGGGTGGCATTTTTCCCCCTAAACCGTTCACATGGTTTGGATTTTTCTCAGGCCACATCCCATCTGTCTAAAAAAAGTATGTGTAAATGAGCAACCGTCCAGTGCTTTTCAAAACCCTCAGGAAATACAATGAGGGAATTTGTTTGAGCAGTAACAAACTGGCTTGTTGGTGGAGAAAAAAAAAGAATGGAAAAAGCATTGGCCTGAGTCATCTGGGCTAAACCCAGCAGGAATATTCAGGTCATGGCCAATGGAGTGGGGAGGGCTGATCCTTGGCCGGACCGGAAACAGTGGGCTAATGGAAATACTTGGGTCGTGGGGGCACACAGTGACATGTCCTCACTGGAGAGAAGCCGCAGGGTTTCTGCCTTTGTTGTGGAAAGTCTTTCTAGAATAACAGTGTGAATAGGGAGAGGACCAGAATCTGTGTGAGGGTTTTCTAGGACCATCAGGGAGTATTCTCAGGAACCTCCCAGTGGCTGCTGTTGGGGCCAAAGGAGGAGGAGCTTAATGTGTGCAGACCCCAGGCTGTCTTCTTGGGCTCATTCCCTGGAATAAGAAGCCTCTTTGCAATACACCTCTTCCTTCTGAAAACAGACGGTCAGCATGAGAGTCCCGTCGTTTGGGGTCCCAGCTGGCCAGGAGAGGTTTTAGCGCAGGGATGATGGTGCCTTGGTCCAGCCTGCTGCCTGCGTTTCCCCACCAGGTTGGGGGGAGTTAGGAGAGTGAGAAGAGTAAGTGACCTGAAGATCACAGTCACGGCTTCTGTGGAGAGGGTCTTGTTTTGGAGGCCTCTGGTGAGAAGGGAGGCCACTGGTTCCTGAGAGTACTTAGAAATTCCATAAGAAACTCACTAGATGGGAAATCCTTCAGGCCCTCACCTTGAACAACCACTACTGCCATGGGTGTGGCATCATCCCCAGTGGCCCCTGGCAGGTTATAAAGCAGTTTCTTCACAAATGCCCTGGGGCCAAAGGAGAGGAGACCTGCCCCCATTGATGAGGAAATGGAGACCCAAAGAGTAAGGTGCCTTGCCCCTGAGATTGGAACACAGATCTCCTGGCTCCAGACCTTGGGCTCTGCCCACACATGTGGGCACTTGCCCCGTCACAACTCTAGCCAGACTAATCTCACCTCCTCTGCACATTCCTTGTGTGTTCCTCCCTCCTGGCCTTTGCTCCTGCTGGCACCCCAACCTGGAAGCCCCTTGCTAAGCCTCATACAAGGTTCCCCTGCCCAGGAAGACCCCCCTGCAGTCTGGCTTCTCATCCCTCTACCTGGCTGAGATGCCCCCCTGGAGTTAGCAGGTTCTTAACGGCTGAATCTGGTGGCCCCCGGCTCTTTCTTGACTCTCTCTACAGCCAGGCGGGTGGTGGCTCTCAAGCCTGAATGCTCTTTCCTCCCTTGCTTTCTTGTGGGGAGTTGTGACTAGTGGACAGAGCTCTGGACTTGGAGTCAGGCCTGGGTTCAAAACCATTGTACCCAAGCTAACCCAGTGACCCTGGCCAAGTCACTTCAGCTCTGTTTGCCTCAGTGTCCTTACCCGTAAAATGGGCAGGGTTATGAGGGTCTCATGAGATAATCATTGTAAAGCCCTTAGCTCGGGCCTGGCATGAGTGGTCTGTATAAATGTTGCCTGTTATCACCCATATCTTCAGCTCATTGCCCAGCAAGCAGCAGCACTTCACCTGCCTGCTCTCCCAGGCCCCCTCTCCTCATGGCCCTGCTTCCTTAGAGAATGAGGGGCAGCCTGGGCCTCATCCCTGACTCTGGGGTCTCCCATCCTCCTCCCTTCCCCCCACCCCCTCCCCCAGCTCTGCCCTGGGACTGTCCTCAGCCCAGCTGCCAGAACCTCGTGTCCTTCCCCTGCCTGAGGGGCTCAGCTGGCTTCCGAGGGACTCAGGCAAGTAAAGACCTCCCCCAGGCCTTCTCCAGACTCAGCCATATCATGCCTCGCTCCCCTTGTCGTGCTCTGGTCCCACGGGGTTCCCTGGTTTTGTCTCTTGCCTCTGGGGCTTTGCCTGGATGTCCCTCCATGCCCAGAATGTGCCTCTCAGCTCCAGCTCGAAGAGTCACAGACTTTCACTGTCACACCCCTGGCCAGTGGTTGTCCTTCCCCAGCTGCCCATAAGGCCCCACTCATGTGCCCCGTCCTACAGGAAGTCCTTGCTGATGCCCCCAGTGGTTTGTGTTTTTGCCCTCTTTCAGTTATTGTACACACACACAAGTGAATAGGAGAGGGAGCTGACCTCAGTCCCACCTTTGGGACTCAGACTTTGGCATGTATACTGCCTGGGCCACCTGGGAGGCACCTCAGCCGCTCAGGGTCCAGGCCAGTTCTCTAAGTCTGGAATCGCAGGGGCAGAAGCGGCCTTCCTCACCAGGATAACCCGGGTCCAGCTTCTGGTTCTTTTGATTCTGATCTGTCTCTTCATAGTCCCAAGCACTGGGAGCTTCCTTAGGGCAGGACTTGCTTCCCATTGTGTCTTGACCATCATGGTGCCCAAGGTAGTGCCTGGTACATGATGAATGCGGAATAAAGGCTTCCTGCCAGCACACAGTAAGTCTGGCACACAGTAGGCACCATATAGCTGTCATCATTGTCATTACTGTTATGGTGTAATGGAAAGAGCCTTTGATTTGGAGTCCTGGCCTGGCTCTGTGCTACTGACCCAGCACCTGCTGCTTTCTCACCCTCAGCCTTCTCTTCTCAAAGGAAGGTGTCCCAAGGCCTTTCCAGGTCTTAGCCCTGGCTGCAGAGGAGCTGGGCACTGAGGTTTAAGGCTGCTTCCTTCAAAGAGAGTGTCCCTGTCCCTGCCCTAGCCCAGGCCCCGCCCCACCTCCCACCAGTCTTCATTGTTAGGAGAGAAGGCTCAGGCTTGCTGGCTACTCCCCGCCCCTCTATCTCAGGCCCGTTCTGGTTTTCTCTCTTGCACCAGCTTGAAGTGGGGACCAACAGCTGCTCAGACTTAAACCTTAAATTTATAGCGTACATCCTAGTGCAGAGCTAAAGTTTTAATGTATTAATGAATTTAAAAGTTAAAACAGAAGGGCAAAGGCAGAGTCTGCCGAGGGGAGGTTGTCAGAGAAATGTGTGTGGACGGGCCTTGCAAGGGGCCTCTCCCATCATCCAGGAACATTAAAGGGGAAAGGCGGCTTTCAAGGCGGTGCAGAGGGGGTGGGGGTGGGGGCATTGGCAGGCTCTGGGCCGGGCTCCGCTGTGCAGGGTTTGTCAGGAGGGACCCAAACAAGAGAAGTGAGGAAAGTCAATCCTGTGCAGCTTAATTCACTGTGGGGTTGGAAGCCCACTTCCTAGGGAGAGAGTGATGTCATGTTTTAAGGTTAGAGGAAGGTCTAGGCCTTTAAGGAAGGAGCACCCAATGGTCAACTTTGCCTTGGCGTTGTTTCTTGACTGGGGCAGCTGACTGAGTCAGTCTCTCTGGCGCTGTATTTTGGGTAATCCAAGAAGATGGACCCCAGATTAAGAAGGGGACTAGAACAGGCCCATCCCTTGGGAGAGACCACACAGTTCAGTGACACTGAAACATTTGCCCTATAAGCACCCACCTATCTAAATAGCGTTTTTCTTCAGGTGATTTGCTGTGGCTGAAAGATATGGAGCCAACCCACAGTCACCAGCAGACCTATAAAGTCATCTGATACTGGCTTGATTGGTGTGGCACTGAACAAGTAAATTAACTTGGGTCGTATTGTCATTGTTATTGTATTGACTTAACCTACCCAGGAGGAATTCACATTTTCCCAATTATTTAGGTCTGTCTTTATTTCTGAAAACAGTGACTTATTTTTGTGTGTATCTTGGTAGGTAAAGTCCCAAGGATTTCATTCCCTCACCTGAGGATTTATTTATTCTGTAGTTATTTTCTATCTTATTTCTCTTCCCCTCTCTTCCTGCTGGGTTTTGTTGAAACTACATGGAAATGCTGATGATTTGCATAGATTTTTTAAAGAGCCTGCAAGTTGGCTGAAGTTACTCATTGCATTTCATTTTTAGTTGAGTCCTCAAGGCTTTATAAGTACATCACCTTCTCGGGGGCAAGGTGCCTTTTTCCTCTTTGCAGGTGCCCGTCCCTCAGCTTCTTTTTCATTTCTTACTGCAATAGCAAACATTTCTAAAACTAAGTCAAATAGAAGTGGTGACAGTAAACACCTCTGTCTCTACCTCTGACTTTATTGGACAGGATTTTTGTTGTTCAGTTAATACTGGAGCAGTTTGCCGTTTCCTTTTCCAGCTCATTTTACAAATGAGGAAACTGAGGCAGACATGGTTAAGTGATCTGCCCAGGGTCACAAAACAAGTGTCTGAGGCTAGATTTGAACTCAGGAAGATGAGTCTTCCCAACTCCACTATGTTCTATCCACTATGGCGCCACCTAGCTGCCCTGGAAAGGACTCTAGTTTATCTCTGTTACGTATAATACTAACTCTTGGTTTTCAAAAATTGTAAAGCAATGTAGAAGTAATTACATTTAGACCAGCAGCTTCACACCTTACACCAAGATGAGTCCAAATGGATATGTGAGCTACAAGTAAAAGGTCACCTCATAAACAAATTAGAAAAACATAGAAAGAATTACCTGCTGTAACCATGGATAGAGGAAAAGAAAAGTTCAATAATTTTTATTTAATAATAAAATAATGTTTTAAAAAATTAAGAATTTTGTACAAAGATGTCTAAGAAAATTGACATTGAAAGAAACAATTAACTGGAAGGAATCTTGTCTCATTCTGGAGACTGAATCCATCACCTTTCTGTCAGGTTGTGTGTAATGAGTTTCACGGTCAGTCCTCTGGAATAGTGGATGGTCACTGCCGACCAGAGTTCCTGTGGTCATTAAAGTTGTTTATCTTAAGTATTGCTGTAACCATGTGACTTGGTTCTGGTTCTATCTGGTTCTACTTCCTTTTTCATCAGTCCATAAATGTCTTCAAAATTGTTCATTTTTATAATACTGATGCTGTGGTACAAATTGTCTTTCTGGGTCTCCTTACTTCATTCTGCATCAATTAACAAAAGTTTTCCAGGTCTCCCTAAAATAATGTATTTCCTCATTTCTTACAGCACAACAGTATTCCATTACATTTCTTTTTCTTTCTTTTTTTTTTTTTTTTAAAGCAACTGGGGTTAAGTAACTTGCTCAAGGTTACACGGCTAGTCATTATTTATGCGTGGGTGCTCATTTTCTGAGGCCGGATCTGATCTCGGGTCATCCAAACTCCGAGGCCGGCGCTCTTACTCACTGCGCCTCCTAGCCACCCCTTCCATTACATTTCTATGCCCCCATTTGTTCAGTCATTCCCCAGCTGATGGGCGTCCCCTTAGTTTCAATAAGAACCATTTCCCAAGAGAAGAATTCTAAACCTACACTATCTCTAGCCATATGAAAAAAAATTTTCCAAATCACTAATTAGAAAAATGTAAATTAAATTAATTCTGAGGTTCCACCTTATGCCCATCATATTGGCTATCGTTGTTTGTCCTTCGTTCCCAAAGAGGACCATGACATCAGGGAGGTGATGCCATGACCTGCAAGTGAATTGGATTTAAGTGAGGCAGGACTGGGCAGAGTCACCAGCCTCACTTTCTCCTCCAGAGCCATCTGGGTCCAGTGGCCAGATATAGATCATGACAACTGGAGATGGCCCCCATCATACCGACAAAGATGACGGAAAAAAATAAATTAAAATGTTGGAGGGGCTATGGAATAAGGGGCACGTTGATGACTTGGTGAAACTGCTCGTTTGAACAAACACTCTGGAAAGAAAATTGGAAGGAACTATATTCATCAAGTTACAGTGCGTGCCTTTTGGTCCAGCTATACTTCTGCTGGGTTTCCCTGTACCCAAAAGTCAAAGAACAAAAAAGCATGGAGTGACTCTTTATGTGGTGGCCAAAATTGAAACTAAGGGGATGCCCATCAGCTGGGGAATGACCAAACAATTGGGGGCATAGAAATGTAATGGAATACTGTTGTGCTGTAAGAAATGAGGAAATACATTATTTTAGGGAGACCTGCAAAACTTTTATTAATTGATGCAGAATGAAGTAAGGAGACCCAGAAAGACAATTTGTACCACAGCATCAGTATTATAAAAATGAACAATTTTGAAGACATTTATGGACTGATGAAAAAGGGAGTAGAACCAGATAGAACCAGAACCAAGTCACATGGTTACAGCAACACTTAAAATAAACAACTTTAATGACCACAGGAACTCTGGTCGGCATTGACCATCCACTATTCCAGAGGACTGACCGTGAAACTCATTACACATAACCTGACAGAAAGGTGATGGATTCAGTCTCCAGAATGAGACATGTCTATATTTTTTTTAACATGGCCAATGAGGGAATTTATTTTGCTGCACTATGTATATTTATTACAAGGAATTTGCTTTTCTTTCATTTTTCCTTAATGGAGTAAGAGAGAGAGAGATAGAAAATAGATTTCTACAATTTAGACATCAAGGACACATGACAAGAAAACAAGGTAAACCAGATGGCCATGCAGCCAAGAGTGAGGAATAATAGATAAACAAGAGTAAATTTGTATGAACTGATGCAGTCAAAGAAGCAGAACCGTAAGGGCAATGTATGTGATGACTACAGCAGTGTAAATGAAAAGGTTATTCAAAGAAAACTGAATTCTGAGCAACTAACAGATTATTAATGACTCTAAGGTACAAACAGTTACCCATTCTCCCTCCCCAGCAGAATGCTAACAGTCAATATGGCATATGTTTTTTACTTAACTCTTGTTGTAAGGGAGTATTCATTTTTGAGGGAAAGGAGATTATTTCTATAAATAACTGTGATGGAAAAAACAAAAGGAATCGAAACTTATTTTTTTTTTAAATAGTGAAGGATAACAGATGGACAGCCTGACTGTGGCACCAGTATCCATGAAATAGTAAAAGAATCAAAGGGAGGTCTGTAGCATGTTTCATGGCTCCACTGTAAAAAGGATTTGAACATGAATGCCACAGAGTGAGGAGGTGTGAGTGGGCTGCTATCTGCCCTGGTGGAAGGAGGAGGAGATTGTGGTTGTCTTTTCCCAAGCTCTTGCCACCCAGGACTACAGACAGGGCTCCCGAACAGAGCAGCTCTGACCCTCCTCACAGAACCTCTCACAGTGACCACTCATCCCTGAATGTCTTTATAAGATGACACAAGGAGAAATGGGTCTCCGCCTCTCCAAGGAGGAGAGATAGCCAAAGGCACAGATGATTTTTTTTCTTTTTCTGCGAGTGCGCTGGTAAATCCAAACCAGATGGTTTGTACTCATTACTGTACATTCCGAGTACCTGAGGTAATGCTCGGGTTTGAAAGCCACTTGGTGACCCCTTCCCCTCCATTCTAGGTTGGCCTCCCTGGACAGGGGCTCCAAAGTGATAATAGCTCCCCTCTGCTTTCACCTCCAAGTCCTCCCCAGGTTCCCAAGTGTAGACACCATCATGCTGAAAGCTTCTGCCTCTTTATTCGGATGTGGGCAAACTAAGGCATCATCACGTCTTGAGCCGCTGCCATAGTCAGACGGCAAACCCCTCATCAGCAGCTTTTCAACAGCAGTTTGCTTTCGAAGGAAAAGAAAGCTGAGATGGAGGAACAGCTTATAGTCAAGTACAGGTGGTGACCAGACCCCGTTCCTTCCCCTTCCGTACTTGTGGCAATGCTCACAAGCCTTAAATAATTTCAGGTTCAGATTTATGTTCAACTGGATTTGTAGGTTCTCGAGTGATTGTGAGAGCATTCCCCAACCCTGTCAGCCTCAGTCAGGGGCTATCCAAACCCTACTGCTGGCCCTGGGTGACCAGAGGCAGGGTCTGTTTGTCCTCTGTTGACTTCAGCAGCTCTTGCTGCAAACCAGGAATAACATGCTGTGCCTTCCTTATTTGTAACAGCAGCCAGCATGGTTAGTTTAAAAATAAATACATAAATAAGTGATTCAAGCTTCACAGAGATATAAGGAGCACTCTTAGTCCAGAAGTGAACTGCCAGCAAGCCCAGAGTGCCTAGCACACTGGGAGACCAGAAGCTAGCAGCTTCCATTATACAGAGGATCGGAGGCCATGGAAACACCAAGTGAAGAAGGAATTTGCTTTCAGAGAATCACAGAACTTAAAGGGACCTTTCAGTCCAACCCATTCCTGAGAAAGAACCCCGCCCCCCATCCTAGCAGACCAAGGGTCCTAGAGCAGGTCTTTGACAAGTTGACCCTTCCAGCCTTGCAGACACTTCTGTCTGTCCGGGTCTCTTCTCCAGGGTAAAGAAACTTCCAGGTGCTTCTGACCCAGGCGTATTCTCAGGACCTTTTACTGTCCTGCTTACCCCTTCTAGAGACTCACTGGCCCCCCAGTGCCTGCCTGGAACATGGTACCCAGACCTGAAGCCAGCACAGCCATGTGGTCCATCCTCCCGGCCCCTCAGAATACACTCTGAGATGCAGGAGCTCTGCACAGCCACAGCCCAGTGTCAGCTCTGGACTTGGAGTACACCAGAACTCAGGCTTGTCCTCTTCATTCGCTGACTGCCCAGGCATGCCTCTCTCTCCTTGACTTAGGAGGCCTTTTCTTTACCCCAATATGAGATTTCTAGTTATCCCTTCTGACTGCAGCTTGATCAGTGTGCCCCAGGCTCCTGCCTCATCAGGATGTTTTAGGATCCTTGCATGGCTGCGCACTGTGTTAGCTCCCTCCCAGCGAGGCATTGTCTGCACACCATCCAAGCTATGGTAAAGAGTGTGTCCCCTCTTCCAGCTCCAGTCCTCTTTCTTCTCCTACCAAAGGCAGAAGGAGCAAGCTCTCAACACTGTTTTCAAGGAATTAATCAACAAGCGTTTATGATACCCTGTGGAAAGCAGTACTGAGGATACAGATAGAAAGCAAAACTATCTTGTTCATCCCTGGGGCAGTGGGACCTGAGGGGAGGAGTCAGAAGGCCTGGGTCATCAGCCTGTCTCTAGAATGACTTGCCATCCACCTTGGGCCAGGCCCTCAGGCCGGCAACTTCTCGCTCTTCTTCATCTGTAAAACAGGGACAGCACTTGCCTTCTGTCTTTCAGAGTAAACCCTATTAGGAAGAACAGATGAGTGACTTGGATGGAGCCCATCCAATCGGGATCAGGCCTAAAGTCAACGTGACCTCATGGGTTCTTCCCTGGCCTCTTTGCAGTGTTGGGAGAAAGGGAGGAGGCCTCCAGGACTCAGGTAGACATTCCCCTTAAGATGAATTTATGGAAGGAGACAGACAAAAGACCCATATAAGCCCATTTGGGCCTAGGATCCGCCCTATGCATCATAGACTTGGATGACTGAATCCGTGGCATTTTCATTGAATGTGTGGATACCATCAGTCAGCCCACATTGATTCTAGGCATTCTGGGGATTAGGGAGGATCCTGGTCCTCTGGGAATGTCAGACCTACCTTGGAGACAGAAGGCATCTGAGGAAACAGCCATCAGGCTTCGTGGCCCATTCCCTAGAGTCCTGAAGTGGAACCAGGAAGACCTGTCAGTCACAAGTGCTCACCAGGTGCTGGTGACATTCTGAGCATGGCAGATACACAGAAGAGCACAAACCCTCCTTCTCTCATTCACACAGTCCCTGGCTATTTCTTCCTACACAGTCTCTGGTCAGACCCTCATCACCTCCCTCCCATATTGTTGCAGCAGCCTCCTCTTTGGTCCCCCTGTCTCAAGTCTCTCCTTTCTCCAGTCCATCCTGTACCTTTCTACCAAAGTGATTTTCTGCAAGAGCAGATCTGACCATGTAAACCCCACCCCCCAGTCAACTCCAGAGGCTTCCTGCTGCCTCTAGAAGATCCAATGTAAATTTAACTTTCCAAGTCCGTACAGCTAGTCCCCTTCCTACCTTTTTAGCCTCATTGGACATGGCTTTCCTCCCACATTCTGGGCACCAGTCAAAGTGGCCTTCTCTCTGCTCCTCCAGTGCAGCCCTCCATCCTCACCTGCCTGTGGGCCTTTGCTCCAGCCATACCTCAAGCCTGGAATGTCTCCCACCCTCCTCTCCTCTTCTCCAAGAGTCCTTCTCTTGAAGAAATGGTTCAAGAACCATCTTCTCTCCAAAACTTTTCTTGACCCTCCCCCAGCTCTAGTACCCTTCCTCCCAGATTACCTGTTAACTCCTTTGTATATATGGAGAGTCATATACTTTATTTATGCTGTCTGTGCTTGTTTGTGGACTTGTTGATATTCCCCATTAAAACGTGATTCACTCTTTAAACTTATCCACCATGCCTAGCACATTGCTTGTATGGAGCTACTGTGTAGGAAGTGCTTGCTGGATGAGAATGAGAAAATGCTTGAGAACTGGGAATGTCAGAGCTGAGAGGGATCTGAGAACAGGGGATGTCAGAGATGGGAGGGCCCTGAGAACAGGGAATGGCAGGTCTGGGAGGGCCTTAGAACAAAGGATGTCAGGGCTGGGAGGGATCTTAGAACAGGGGATGTCAGGGCTGGGAGAGGCCTGAGAACAGGGGAGGTCAAGGCTGGGAGGGGCCTTAGGACACAGAAGATCAGGGCTGTCATTTGTTTTACACAACTATGCATATTTGTAATAGATTTTGTTTTTCCTTCTCAATGGGTGAGGGAAGGGGAGGTAAGAGGGAAAGGATTCAGAATTGAAAATACAGTGAATTTTTTTAAAGAAAGTCATCGAAGCAGTGAGGTATGAGGTGATGAGGACTGCCCTATGGGATGGTGTTCAAGTGGAGGGACAGGGATGTTTGTGAGGGATGCTGGAAAGGGAGATGACAAGGCTCGGCTACTGACTGATACCGAGATGCGCCCCCACACACACACCTCTGCCTTTGGGGTTCCTTCTGTCTGCTCTGTGTATATCCTTTGCCCTCTATTAGGATGCCTGGTCCTCGAGAGCAGAGCCAGGAGCAGGTGGAGGTGGGTTGTTCTGTTTTGGCCTTTCTCTGTGTCCCCAGTCACCAGCACAGAGGAAACACATACAGTAAATGCTTGTTGACCATCCCCAGCCTGGGTGACTGGGAGGCTGGCGGTTTCCCTGACAGTAACAGAAACATGGGGAAGAGAAGGAGGTCTTTCATTGTAAGGGATCTTGATGCTATTTTAAGATTTTTTTCTCTTTAAGATGAGCAAACTAAGACCCAGAGGTCAAGAAAACTTTAGCGTTCCAGCGAATCTAAGAAGACGAAGAGAATCCTTTGTGATCCAAAGCTATGTGTATTTCACCCAATCCATGGTGTGGCTGGAAATTGTTCACTTACTGTGGGTTATGAACGTTCTGTTTCAATACCTGTCCAGCATGGCACGGCATCAACCCTGGGTTACCATTGGTTCTGGTCATGCAGTCCCGGCTTCTTTTTGGTGTTACCAGGCTGGGAAGGCTTGGAACATGGGCCCTAAATAGACTATGGGGCTGTGGTTTGAGGGACCAGACAAAGGAGGGGAAGTTCTTCCCTGGGAGGTCAGGCCACGGCAGCTCAAGAAGCCATCATCGTTTAAGTCCTGGAGGGGCTGGGACCTCCCTCAGTGGAGGGAGTGCCCTACTGAATGCGCCCAGGATTGGTGTTTTTGGAGTCTTCTGGTCTTTCTGGAGGCCTCCCCTCAATAACGCCTGGAGGGCAAGACCAAGCTACAAAACTCTCCATGTGATAAGGACTGACAAACCATCCCTCACAGGCTCAGCCAGCAGGATTGGCCAGAGCCCCAGCACCTTCAGCTCTCCCATGACTCACCCCAGAGACACTAAGAATGTCTGTCATGTTGTTATGCGTTTTTCTGAACGTATATTGACTGTTTCCCCTTCGAGGATCAGCACTTTACTTTGTATAATAACCCAGGGGCTTCATCCCGGCCCCCTCTCCAGCCAGGGCTCAGTGTTTCCAAAGCACTTTGCAGGTGTTAATTTGTTAATTCACCAGTGATCCCTGTGAAGGAGGTGGGCATTGTTAGCCCCATTTTTGCAGATTAAGAAACTGAGTGGAGACACTTACTGCTAGACTCACAGCTTGTCGGTGACAAAGCTGGGATTAGCTCAGCCAGTTCTGAATTCGAAGCCTCTGCCTCAGGCAGGGAGGCCACAGTGCTCCTGCTGGGCCAACAAGGGTGGGTTTCCTAAGCTCTGCCTAAGCATGGTGAGAACAGACCCACTGGCCTCGGCAGAACTGGGGGACAGACATTTACAGTGTCTTCTGTGCCAGTATCCCACCTGGTCCTCGCAGTGCCCCTGAGAGGTAGCTGCCCTGAGGACTGGCCCTCACCCTCAGAACCCCCTCCAGATGGCAGCTTTCTGAATGTGTTCTTCAGCATGTGGTGGCGGTGAATATCCAGCCCTTGGACCAGTCCTTTTTGTCAGCCTCCTGTTCTCAGCTGTTGGTCATGTGGAATTGAGGGAGGTGAATGCCAAGCCCTGGTTTGTCTTTGTTTGAAGACCTCATAAGCCACTCTTGGTCTTTTGTTTGTTTGGTTTTTTCTTTTTTTAAGATTTTTTTTTTGGAGGAGAGGAAGTGAGGCATTGGGGTTAAGTGACTTGCCCAAGGTCACACGACTAGTTAAGTGTCAGGTGCCTGAGGCTGGATTTGAATTCCAGTCCTCCTGACTCCAGGGCCAGTGCTTTATTCACTGCGCCACCTAGCCGCCCCTAAGCCACTCTATTTTATGGGCATCATGTACCTGTGACAATCATGCACAATCTCCCCACACACTTTTACATATCTGTTTTGTGTTTAATTCATTGATTTGTCTTTAAATCGTTTCCATATCCTTCCCTCACTGCAGAGTAATCCCTTGTAACAAAGAATTAAAAAGAAGCAGGTCAGGAAGTCTATCCGAGGCCAAGAAGGAAGGGTGCTCGAGCCTCTTCCCTTGGGCCAGGCTTCATCCCCATAACGGTAATCCCATTGTGATATTTCCATTCCAACTTTTGTCCTCATAGGTGCTGCCCCCTCTGCTCTGCATTATCTCGCCTCCCCATATTTCTCTGTATTCTCCCTACTCGTTGTTCCTTGTGATGAAGCTGTTGCCTCGGCTGCTGTTGTCCACCTTTCATTCTCAAAGAGAACCAATGACATCATGAGGGTGACGTCTTGACTTGTGCACAAATCAGATCTAAGTGTTGTCAGAGTCCTCTGTGGGACCCACGTTCCAGCCCCACCTCTGACCTGGCCATGAGCCATGTGTGGCCATGGGCAGCTCTCCTGCTTCCCTGGGCATCCATAAGATGCAGCATGGGAGTGGCCTCTGACCATCCACTGGCTCTTTTGGTTTGGCCATCATCCAGTCAGTGGGCATCCACTTTGATCCTGGCTGTTCATTCCTAGGTCTCCCCATAAGATGTGTCCTAAGGAAGTGATTTGTTTTTATAAAAATCAGCTCGCTTGTGGGACTCAGGCACAGACTCACCACATCACAGAATCTGAGCGTTGGGAGGCACGTCAGAGGCCATCCAGGCCTTTACCAAACAGCGCTCTGTGTAATCCTCAGGAAGGATCGTCCGTAAACTCCCGGTCTGTGGTGACATCACAGGCTTCCCCTCATGGGTCGAGGCAGGAGAGTCAGAGAATGTGGCCTGAGCATGAGAAGGGTGTAAAACTCAAGTGCTCTGAGAAGTCTGTGGCGGGAGGAAGGGTCACTGTTGACTGCTGGGCCAGAGATGGCGTCATGGAGGAGATGGTGCCTGAGGTTAAAGTTTGGAGAAATTCAAGAGAAAATAAAGGGAGGAAGTAGGACGTTCCTGTTATAGGCAAAGTCCAGGCAGGGGCTTAGGCAAATGGGCTTGTGGTGCCTCCAAGGACAAAAAGTAAACCGATTTGTCTGGGTGGCCTAGAAGGGAGTACAATGAGATATGTCTAGAAAGATGGGGCGGATGCCGGGCTGCAGAGGACTTTCAGGGAGCCGGAACACTATTTGTGCCATGGACAAGACCCTCCATCTCTTGCCTCTGACTATCCTCTCTGGCTGTTCCCCAGGCCTGGAATGTCCTACACCCTCATCTCTGCCCCTTGGCTTCCTTCAGGTCCCAGCTAAAATCCCCCCACCCACAGGAAGCCTTTCCCCACCTCTCTTGTTTCTAGTGCCTTCCTTCTGTTAATTATTTTCTGTTTATCTGGCACCATACCTGGGCACACAGCAGGCACTTAATAAAATGTTTACTGATTAATGATTACTCAGGAAGCATAGAAGATTCTTTTGAGCAGAGGAATGAAAAGAACAGTTTGTTATTGTTCAGCCGTGTTCATCTCTTCACGACCCTATTCATCACAGTATATTAATAGTATCCATGGGGATTTCTTGGCAAAGGTTCTGGAGTGGTTTGCCATTTTCTTCTCCAGTTATTAAGGCAAATAGAGGTTAAGTGACTTGCCCAGGGTCACCCAGCTAGGAAGTGTCTGAACTCAGGGCTTCCTGCCTCCAGGCCTGGTTCTCTATCCACTGTTCTACTGAGCTGCCTATGTATGTACAAAA
This sequence comes from Gymnobelideus leadbeateri, assembly GCA_011680675.1. NCBI lineage: Eukaryota > Metazoa > Chordata > Mammalia > Diprotodontia > Petauridae > Gymnobelideus > Gymnobelideus leadbeateri. The sequence continues at coordinate 79,973 of WOXC01009708.1, read as the reverse complement.
TATTGTTCTGACATGTAAAGAAGATTGGGTTGGAGGAGAAGAATAGACAGAGGTGGGAAGATTTGTTGGGAGACTTTTGAAACAGTCCCAGTGAGTGTTAATGGCAGCTTCTATTAGGGGTTGCTGATGGGAACAGAAAAAAGAGGGAAGGAGGCAAGGGATGGCTAGGGCCTCTAGGGTGAGGTCTGTGAACCAGGATTAATGGTGAAAGGGGGTGGTCTTGAGGAGGCTGTTTTAAGGGGAAGGTGAAAGGTCATACTTCGGACTCCAACTCCTCCTCCCCCCTCTTCTTCATCCTCCTCCTCCTCCTTTCCTCCTCCCCTCCTGCCATACACTCTGGAGAGTGGCCAACCTGTTCGATGGGTTTTTCCTACTGGCAAGATCATTTCAAGCACTTCACGATGTCTTCCTTCCTCTCTATATTAACTTTGTAGGTTTGCAGAACTCGGGAGCTCACCAATCCTGGGATAGCGGACGTCACCATCCGGCCAGATGGGAAGATCCTGGCAACAGCGGGCTGGGATCATCGTGTTAGGCTCTTTGGCTGGAAGCAGCTGAAGCCACTGGCAGTTTTGGACTACCACAGCGCAGCTGTTCACTGTGTGGCCTTCTCTGATCCTGGACGGCCGAGCGAGCAGCTGCTGGCCGGTGGCTCCAAGGACCAGCGCATCAGTGTCTGGTCAGTGTATAACCAGACCTGAGGAGCCCCTCATGGGCCTTTCCTTGGTCAGCGGCTCAACAAGGGCCTCCAGGGGCAGCGATGAGTGGGGCAGGACTGGGCTTGGCAGTGATTGGTATGAATTCCACCTGGACACACTTACCTTTTCTCCTTATAAAATACTTTAGGTCCAGGTGAGGTCCCATAAGACACTCAGCCTGGTAGAGAAAACTCTTTCTAACTGTGTCTCATTTCCAAGATACATAAGAAACTGATTGAAATCTCTAAGAATAAGAGTCATTCCCCAACAAATAAGTCATCAGAAGATATATAAATAGGCAGTTTCCTAAGTAAGAAACTAAGCTATCAATAGCCCTATGAAAGAAATGCTCCAAGCTATTACTAATTAAAGAATTGCAGGTTGAAGCCACAATAAGGTTCCATTTCACACCTGTCAGATTGGTGGAGTTGACAAAGAAGGAAATAATAAATACTATTGGAGCTGTGGGAAAAGAGATGCATTAATGCACCATTATTGGAGCTATAAATTGGTTCTCCCATTCTGGAAAGCAATTTGAAACTACATCCAGAAGGTTACTAAATGATGAATTCCTTTGACCCAATGATAACCACTATTAGGCCTATACTCTAGAAGGATCAGAAATTAATCCAAAGGTACAAAAATATTTGTAGCAGCTCTTTTTCTGGGGGCAAAGAGCTGGAAACTGAGGTGCAGGTCATCAGTTGGGGAATGGTTGAACAAGTTGTGATATGTGAATGTGACGTAATGCTGTTGTGCTATGAGAAAAGATGAAGGGTATGGTTCTAGAAAAAGCTGGGAAGATTTGTATGAACTGATGCAGAAGGAAGGGAGCAGAACCAGGAGGACAATGTATACAGTAACAACATATGGTCGTGTCAAGCCATGGAAAGCCTTGGGGACTGATGAAACAGGTATCATGAAAGATGCCGCCCACCTCAGAGAGAGAGCCAACGGACCTGTGGTTTTGGTACACAATCAATGCCAGAATTTGATTCGCTTGTCTAAGGATTTTGTTTTTCCTACTGGGGCAAGGGAGGTGGGAGGGAGAGGAGATAGATTTTTTGTTAAGTGGGAAATAAATTAAATTTTACAAAACAAAATAAATATCCCGTGCTAAGCCATGGTTTTCCTTCTGGTGGAAAAGGCTTTGTTTCCGACCTTGATTATTCACTTCTGGTCAAAGACAGAGTTGGGTGATAGTTCCTTTCAAAAAGCAATGGTGAAGCACTCTGTGACTTGGCAGCAGGAAGTCCCGCCCCGGGAATGCCTTCCCTGAGCCTCGTTGCTCTCACTGTGCTGCCCCTGTCCCAGAGGGGCTGGGATCAATGGTGGCATACTCATTGTCCAATACAGCCTCATCACTGCTGCTGTAAAGAAGGTGGCCACGCCCCCTCAAGGAAATCCAAGAGCCCAAACTGCAGGAAGCACAGAAGTCAGACTCCATGATGGCGGACACGGGGGCCGAGAGAACATGGCGCTCCCCAGTACTGCCCTAGGCTCAGGCTTAAGACTTACAGCTAGCCCCCCACCTACGAACATTAGGGCCTCCCCCCAGAGAGGAAGAGTCCCCAGCAATACTTGTTCAGGAGTGTTTTTTAAAGGATGTGATCTTGTCTGAGATTCCATGGAAGATACAAGAGGTCCCTTTAGGGAACACTCCTGCCATGTTGAGGAGATACATTAACTCAGCAAATACTTCTTATGGGCCTTCTTAGCCACGAGCTTAGATCTGACCCCAAAGGATCTCATGGTCTAAGCTGGGGGATGCATCATAAACACAGATCATTGTGATGCACAGTGGTGCTGGGTAAGTACTTATGGAAATGGAGGAAGGAAGCCAGCATTTACTAATGCTTTGTGCTGCACACGTTACAAGTACCTCATTTGATCCCCTCAGCCACATAGGGAGGGTAGCGGCCATTCTTGTGTTACAGTTGAGGCAAACAGTTAAGTGGCTTGCCCAGGTTACCCAGCTCACAAGTATCTCAGGCATCTTCTGACTCCAGACCCTGAGCTCTGTGCACTGTGGCATGCCTATCGGCCTGGGGAAGAGGGAAAGAAAGTGCTATGTGACATCAGAAAAGAAGAAACCCCATTCCAGTCACAGAATATCAGAATTGCACAGGCCTCAGGAGAGACTAAAGCCAAACTGGGCCTGAGCAGGAATCTCAACCTTCCCAACAATTCATGCCCACACTTTGAGTCCCTGCTGTGATGGCAGACTCATTACCTCTCATGACAGCCCACTGCAGTGGTGAGGGGGCTTCTCACCACCTGCCTCCCTGTGATTCTCAGTCATTCCCCCACAGTGAGCAGGAGCCTGCCCTCCTTAGAGTGTTTTGTTCATTTAACATTTACTGAGCCCTGATTCCACCACTACCAGAAACTGGTTTTGGGCATCTAGGTGGCACAGCAGATAGAGCTCTGGGCCTGAAGTTGGGAATACTCATCTTCCTGAGTTCAGATCTGGCCTCAGACAGTTACTAGCTGTGTGACCCTGGGCAAGTCATTTAACTCTGTCTGCCTTAGTTTCCTCTTTTGTAAAATAGGCTGGAGAAGGAAATGGCAAATTGCTCCAGTCTCTTTGCCAAGAGAACACCAAGGAGGGGTCATGAAGAGTCAGACATGACTGAGATGACTGAACATTAGCCATCAGTGGCCACATACAGGGCCATCCCTATGGGCCACATACAGGGCCAGCACTATGGGTTAAAAAAGTGAGGACAGCCCCTGCCCACCTTTCTGCAGGGAGATGGGAAATGAGCGCCAGTAACCACAAGGCAAGATGGAATATGGCAGGTGTAAGAGAGGCTGCTAGAATGGATCCACATAGACGGGTCAGTATCCTGGGTTCTGGAGTAAAGCATCCCGCCCACAGCAAGGGCATGTGAAATCAGAGGAGGCGGACAGGCTCCCAGCTTGGATGATTACTAAGGCCAGGAGTTCCTCATCTGTAAAACGGGAACAATGAGACTTGCATTGGCTTTCCTCCAAGGATTGTGAGGAAGGAATTTCGTCCTCTGGAAAGCCCTGAAGAAATGGGAGTTGCTCTTATAGCCTGATGTCCTTGAACGACAGTGCCTGGTACACAGTAGGAGCTTAATAAATGCTTATGGACTGACTGATGTAGTAAGCACCCTAGCAGGCTTGGCTGCCACGGAGCACCTCCTTTTAACCCCCTTTGTTCACTTCATAAGACTAAGTTTTAGAACTAGATGGTAAGCTCCTGGAGGGCAGGGCTTGTCTTTTACCTCTTTTTGTATCCCTGCCTTAGCATAGTGCCTGGTGCATAGTGGGCATCTAATAAATATTGATTGATGATCGATTGATTAAAGGAAAGGACCTTCAAAGAGTCCAGTATCTTCATTTAGCAGAGAAGGAAACTGAGGCCCAGAGACAAGTGATTTGCCCAAGGTTGTAAGTTGTGCAGTGTAAGCTCCAACCCAGGAGTTTCTCCCATGCCAACCCCCTGCACCTTCCAGGCAGCAGAGAATTCAGCTCTACAACCAACTTTGGGGTGAGCAGCAGCATCAGAGGAAGGAGGAAGGGGGCCCTGAAGATGACTGGAAGGGCCCAGCCCCATGTTCAGACACCCACTTCTGGGCAACTGCAGAAGCCTTCTGAGTGGCCTGGGAAGCGGCCTGAGGACAAGCTGGCAGAGCTCGTGTGAGCTGAGCTCTGTTCTGCCCTGCCTAGAGACTCCTCCATGAACGGGTGATGAGAAATCAAGTGTTTCCCACCTGTACCTTTGCCAAGCAGCCACAAAAGCACTGTTTGCACACAGAAGGAAAAAAAAATTCCTTCAGGGGATTCTTCAGAAATACTTGATGCTCAACTAGCTAGAACCTCTGACAAAATCCTTGGGTTGAGAATGTTACGTTGGCACAAGCCAAAGCGTTACTGCTGAGTCTCAGGGCTGTAATGGCGAGCCAGCCCTGTCTGACACCCAGGGGAATCTTGAGCTTGAGTCTGTGTTCTTTACAGAGGAAACAGGTGTGTTTTCTCACCTACCCTGGGGCAAGGGCTCTCCCATCATACTTGTTCCTAGGTAGCCCAAATTAGCTTCAATTACTCCTGCTATGTACTGCTGCTTACAAAGCTGTATTGATACCTGTGGTTTGGAGGAGAGAGCAGGTAAGTCCTGAGGACACCGGTGCTGCCCTCTGTAACTTAGCCCCCTCCTCTTTGATCCAGTGACATTGGCCTCCTGACTTTTCCAAGAGCAAGACCCTCCATCTCCTATCTAAGGATGCATTCTCTGCAACTGTCCCCCATGCCTGGAATGCTCTGCCTCCTCTGCTCTGACTACTGACCTCTCTGACTTCCTTTAAGTCCCAGTTAGACCCCCACCCTCTGTGGGAAGCTTTCCCTAACCCCTCTTGTAAGCTCCTTGAGGGTAAGGACCTTCTGTAGCCCCTGCTTCTCACAGTACCCAGCACAGAAAAGCTGCTTAGTAAATGTTTAGTGATTGCACTCTCCCTCTCACCCACATTTAATGAACTAGGTATTAGCTCAACACCTACTTCAACCCTGGAACTATGGAAAGCTGGGGGGAAGGCATAAAACAGGACAGCAGAGGAGAGTGGGGGCTCAGCCCTTGCCCTCAATTGTGAAATGAACGGCTGGTTAAGAAGCTTGAGAAAGCTCTAACAGCCTCACAACCATAGAGGGAGAGCACATTATAGAAGCTGGCAAGAATGTCTTTGCCCTCTCTCAAACTCCTGTTGGCTGTGTGACTCTGGGCAAGTCACCAAACCACTCAGTTCTCAAGCCAACTCTGAAAATTGCACAGTGGTTTCAGATCTACTTTGATAGAGAGGATTCCCAACAGGAATGAAATCCTAGATCCAAATCAAAAATTTAAAAGAATATTTGCCTGGAATCTTGTGAATCTTATCAAAAGGGCTTTTAACTGAAAAGGGGAGAGGAAAGATGATGTTTTTCCTTCCATTTGGAGAAACAAAAAGTCAAGAATCTCAAGATGATAATGAAAAATAAAGAATCTACCACATCTTAACTTGTAGTAGAAAGCAGTAATCATTAAAGTGATTTATCACTGGTTAAAAAAAAAAGACTGATCAAAGATCCACAGCACAGAGAAGCAAACAAACGGCAAAGTGTGTTTAACCAAAAGACTCCAGTTCCTGGGGGAAGGACTCAATATTTGACAAAAACTGCTGAGAAAACTGGTAGAAATTAGGTTTACACCAACACTTCACACCAGACACCAAGATAAACTCAAAATGAATGCACAACCGAAATATAAAATGCCACACCATAAATTGGACAAAGGAAGTATCTTTTACAGTTTTTGATAGGAGAAGAGCTCACAATTAAATGAGTGATGGAAAGGATTGCAGAAGATAAAATGGGCCAGCTTTGATTATATAAAAATTGTAAAGGTTTTGCAAGAACAAATCTAATGGGAAAATTAGAAAGAGAGCAAGTTAACTGGGGCAGGGTGGGGGGCAGAATCTTTGTGCAAGTTTTTCTGTTAAAGGTCTCAGCCAAGTGGGGGAGCCTATGCAAAGTAAGAAGACTAAGAACCATTCCCCAGGAGAGAAATAAGCAAAGGCAGTTTTTGAAGGAAGAAATCCAAGTGATTAATAATCTTTGAAAAAACTTCTTTAAATTACTAATAAAAGAAATGCAAATTAAATCAACTCAGAGATTCCACCTCACACTCATCACACTGGCAAAGATGGCAGAAGGGGAAAATGGCAAGTGCTGGGAAAGCTGATACCCTAATGCACAGCAGATCTGTGGGCTGGTCCAGCCATTCAGGAAAGTAATCACTATGAGGTGCATACTCCAAAGGGACCAAAGAAAGAGGGGAAAGAGCTTTATGTTTGATGATAGTTCTTTTTTTTCTTTTTTCTTTTTGGAGGGGGAACACAGGGCAATTGGGGTTAAGTGACTTGCCCAAGGTCACACAACTAGTAAGTGTTAAATGTCTGAAGCTGAATTTGAACTCAGGTCCCCCTGAGTTCCAGGGCTGGTGCTCAATTCACTGTGCTACCTACCCACCCCCCAATGATAGTTCTAATAGCTCTTTGTGGTAGCCAAAAATTAAAGACTATGGGGGTGTCCTCACATTGGGGAATGGCTAATTTAATTGTGGCAAATGAATGCAATGGAATATTATTATGCCATAAGAAATGATGAAAGGGACCATTTTATAGGGAAAGAAGTAAGCAGAACTAGAACCATCTATACAGTGTCAACAACAATAAGAAACAAGCAATATAGTCATTGTAATGTTGGACCAGACCCCTGATGGTACAAAGAAACAGCTGAATTGAAAAGCAAGTGTCCCAACTGGTGCAGAGAATGAAGGAATGGTGAATTAACCCAATAATCCACTGGAGTACAGTCTCTGATAAAATTCAAGTCAGCAGTGATTGCCTTAATGATAACAGCATCCTTCAAAAGGTGGGGGAACTAACAGTGGAATTATTCTGGATCTAATCCTTTTTAACAAGGAAGAACTTGTTGCTGCAAAGGGAGTGATGGCAGCCCTTGGGGAAAGTGACCACCAAACTGAAGGTCTTCAGAGCCATGGTGCTGACCTCACTGTATGCCTTGCCAGTCTACCAGCGCCATGCCAGGAAACTGAATCACTTCCATTCAAATTATCTTAGGAAGATTCTGAAGATCACCTGACAGGAGAAGGCATCAGACACTGAGGTCCTTACTCGAACTAAACTGCCAAGCATTCAAACTCTGTTGCAGAGAGCATGACTCCAATGGGCTGGCCACGTTGTTTGAATGCTAAGCATACATTTGACTTAAAAGACTATTTGCAGAGAACTCACACAAGGCAAGCATTCACATGGCGGTCAGAAGTGATACAAGGACACTCTCAAGGTCTCTCTTTAGAACTTTAGGACAAACTGTGAGATATGGGAGACACTGGCACAGGACTACCTAGCATGGTGTGTCCTGATCAGTGTTGTACTCTATGAGCAAAGCAGACTTGCAGCAGCTCAAAAGAGAAGTGAGATGTGCAGATTTGGACATCTCCATGCCCTAATATTCATATGGACTATTTGTCCCTGACTTGTGGTAGAGCCTTCCGAGCTCTTATCAGTCTGTTCAGCTACAGTTGGGCACACTGTACCTTGACCCCAACATGGTGATGTCCTCTTCAAGGACAAATATCAGCTTAGTACAGTGCTTGGCACATAGTAAGTGCTTAATAAATGTTTACTCATTGATTGATATGGGCAGTGAGAGAGTAAGGGCTGAACTCAGAATCATTTATATAGAGATGATCATTAAAAACATTTGAGTTGATGAAATCACCAAGGGAAACAATATGGAGGGAGAAGAAAAGAGAGTCCAGGACAGAGCCTTATTTGAAGCAGATGTAACATGGATGAAGATTCAGCAAAGGAGACAGAGAAGTGGGAAGAAAACCAAGAGATCAGTGTCACAAAAACTTAGGAGGATCAAGGAGGAGAGAGTTATCAACAGTGTCCAAGTCTGCAGAGAGGTGGAGGAGAATGAGGATGAAGAAGAGGCCATTGGGTCTGGCAACTAAGAGGTCACTGGTCACTTTGGATAGAGTGGTTTTGGTGGAATGATGAGGTCAGAAGCCAGGCTACAGAGGGTTTAGAAGACTGTGAGAGGAGGATGTCAAGGCTCTCATACATGGCTTTCTCAAGGATTTTAGGCACAACGGGGAGGAAAGTCCAAGTGTGCCTTTGTCACCCCCTGCTCAGTGACCTCCGGTGGCTTCCTGTTACTTTCAGAATCAAACACAAAATCTTCAGCTTGCCATTCAAAGCCCTTCGTAACCTGTTCCCTTCTCACCTTTCCAGTCTTCTTACAAACCATTCTCCCTGGATGGTATAGAGTGTCAGGCCTGGAGTCAGGAAAACTCATCTTCCTGAGTTCAAATCTGGACACTTACCAGTGTCACTTACTGGATGACCCTACAATCACTTGACTCTTTTTGCCTCAGTTTCCTCATTTGTAAAATGAACAGGAAAAGGAAATAATGAACTACTCCAATATCTTTGCCAGGAAGACCCCAGATGGGGTCACAAAGAGTTGAACATGACTGAACAGTGTTTTCTATGTTCCAACAGCATGGTCTCCTTGCAGTTCCTCCAACAAAGCATGACTTCTTCCTTCTCTATGCCTTTGCACTGGCTTGTGCCTCGTGCCTGGAATGCTTTACCCTCTCACCTTCCCTTCTTGATTTCCCTGACTTCTGCAAGACTCGGGTCAAATCCCCCTACTCCATCAAGTCTTTCCCCATTCCTCCAATTGCTACTACTGTCCCCACGCAAAACCTCTCCCATTTACCTTGTCTTTGTTTTGTGTCTAGCTAGTCATTTTCATGTTGTCTCTATTAGAATGTGAGCCCCTTAATGGCCAAGGTTTAGAGCTAGTTGTGAAGTTACATTTGCATCTTTACAGTAATTCTCAATGCCTTGGAGGACTGTGTTGTGGTGTTTAGTGGAGAAGCCTTTCCAACATCCCCCAAATCATATCAGCCTATCCCAACCCTGGCTCCTTTCCTTATGCAGTATTAGATGTTTTAGAAAGAGCCTTCCTCCTACACATCCCCCCAGCACAAGGCTTATTCCCATTTGATAGATGAGAAAACTAAAACCCACTAAAGCTTCATCTCCAGTCTCCAAGTTCAGCAGGCTTTCTGCTATAGCTCTTATCAGTGCAATTGAATGAGGGTGTCAAGAGGAAGGGAGAACAGAACAACGAATTGTTAGGAGAAGAGAAGGCTGAATGAAGGGACATGAAACTGGATTCAGACACATAGAGAATGATTTCAGACCCTTAGCATTGGAAGGGGCGTTAGATGTCATTCAGTCTCCCCAGCCCTGTATAATAGAAATCCTCTCTACCACACACCAGATGATCCATCACCCCAAACAGTCTTTGCTTGAAGACTTCCCCCTTCCAGGATATCCCATTCTACTTCAGAACAGCTTTCATTGTTAAGAAGTTTCTCCTGAGGTCAAACTTCAATTTGCCTCTTGCACTTTCTACCCACTACTCCTAGTTTTGCCCTGGGGGGCAAAGAAGGAAAAGTCTAATCTCTCTTCAATTCATTTGTCTTTCCAATACTTGACTATAACTCTCAGTCCCCCAAGAAATCTGTTTCCATCAGTATTTCTTTCCACTAATTCTCAGATGTCAGGATAGCAAGACCCTTCACCAGCTTGCTTACACTCCTTGGACACTCTGTAGCTTGTTAATGCCCTTCCTAAAGGGTGGCTCCCAGAACTCAACATGATACTCCCAGTATGGATATTCCAGGGTATAGCCTAATGGCAGTATCACCTTTTGAGTCCTGACTACCTTGCCCCTCACCATTGCAATTAAAGATTGCATGAGCTCTTTTGGATGCCACAATCAAAGATAATCCATTTAAATCCCAATTGTTTTCCGAGGTGGGGTGGGGGGAGTGCTATTTAGCCATGCTCCACCCATCTTGGATTGCACATCCTCAAGCTAAGATTGGGACCTTTAGACAAATACTCATTTGAAGAGCTCTGGCTAAAACTTGGTCCACAGAGGTCTCTGCACTAGGTGAGAATTGTAACTCCCTGTCCTTGCCCTCTAAAACCAGAGACTGACTACAGTGATGGAAACTAGCATGAGCCAGGCAGGCCAAAGAATCAGAACAAGTAACCAATGCCTGTAGGACTGGTATAAGTGATAGGGATCTAAAGCAAGGCTATTTTCAGGACAAAACTCATATGAACTGATGCAAAGTGAAGTGAGCAGAACCAGGAAAACATTGTACACAGTGTCTGCAATCTTGTAACAATGATTGAGAAAGACTTAGTGACTCTGACCCATTCAGTGATCCAAGCCCATCCAGAGGACCATAATGAAAAATACATCTACCTCCAGAGAGAACCGATTAACTCTGAATGCAGTTTGAAGCATACTTTTTAAAAACTGTTTTTGTTTTCTTATTTTTGTGTGTGTTTTCTTTTGCAAATGACTAATAAGGAAATGTTTTGCATGACTTAATATGTATAATCATTATCATATTGTTTGTCTTCTCAGGGGGTGGAGAGTGAGGAAGAGTAAACGGAACTCAATTTAAAAAAAATGTTTAAAAAATTTGCATGTACTTGGCAAACATTTAATTTTACATACATACATATATGTATATGTGTCTATGTATATACAGAGAGAGAAGGAGAGAGAGAGAGATTTTTAGAGAGTATTTTCAGGATAAAAACCAGGAAATTTCCATAGCTAGACCACATTCAACCACTTCAACAAGCTCAAGTCAAGCCAGCGATTATGAATCACGCACTTTGGTTAAGGTTCTACCTAGTCACTAGGTGGCACAATAGATAGAGTGCTGGACCTAGAGTCAGGAAGACCCGAGTTCAAATCTGTCCTTAGACACTGGGCAAGTTACACAGCTTCATGTGCCTCATTTTCCTCATCTGTAAAATGGAAATAATAACAGCACCTAGCTCCTGGACTTATTGTGAGAATAAAAGGAGATATTTGTAAAGTGCCAGCACATAGTAGGCACTACACCAATGCCCAGCACATAGGAGGCACTATGTCAGTGCTAGTGGTGGTGGTAGTGGTGATGATGACTATGATGCCCAATACAAGGACAAACCCTTCTCGGTTCACTTCACTGCTGGTGTCAAGAAACCCAACCTCCAGGAGTGTATTCATCAATATTGTTTCTTTCCACAGGGGGACTTGTGCAGCAGCAAGTAAAGTTTGATTAGACAGCTGGAAGAACTTTGGGATGGTCCCTCTGAATGAACACTAGAAACAGTTCTTAAGGGAAAGGAGATGGGATCTCTTACTACAAAAGTCATTTACTGACAGAACGTAAACCATCTGCATTGAGTGGTTTACGTTAGGGCAGGGAATCTTTTTCCTATCAAGGGCCAATGACCCCCAGAACAAATTCAGTCAAGGGCTACATATCAAAATTACCTTAGATTTTTTTTTCTTTAAAAAAATAGGAAATGTTTGACTCACCTGTTTTTTAAATTAAGAACAGGGAACATAAAACATTGTTCAATGTATACAACATGCTGTAAAATGTAATTCCATTCCATAATTCATTTACCCTGAAGGACAGAAAATTGGGTGAGGGGTGATCACTATTTTCCAATATCTGAAAGGCTTTTATATAGAGAACAAAAAGACCAGATTCATCCAGCTTACTCCTATAGAGCAGAACTAGAGATGATGGGGGGAGGGAGGGAGATCAGAGAAAATTAAGCCAGATGAAGTCAAGCTGGAGGCCAGGTATAGCCAGAGCTGCAGTCTCTGCTGGTTTTGGCACAAACCTATGTAGAAATCAAGTACTCAACCAAGTGGGGAAGATAAGGAGGGGTTCATTGGGGAAAGCACTGCTGGCCTCCAGTAGGGTTTGGGCTCATATCATGGTTCTGATAAACTATGGGCAAATTATTTAACCCTTCTTCTTGTGAACTGGAATGAGAATCCTGCATACTGCCTGCCTCCCTACAAACTTAGAAGAACTGAGGAAATGTGGGGTGGTGTTTCCTAGTCTTTGAAAGCCTACTTTCTACCACTTATAAAGAAATAGCTGGATACCTCTTGGTTTCTTTAATAGCATCTTGAATTTTTCCTGCATTTCAGGCATGTCTTTGTAGCATGATAATTGTCTAACAAAAACATTTATTAAATGGAAAAACTCAAGAGTGTCACCCATGGAATTAGAAAACAAGGTCTGAGAATTTGCCTGAAGAGTCTTGAATCATGAGAGGAGTTCCCATTGTTTGAGCACCTGGAATCCCCTGGCCTTCTGGTGTGATTTTTAGTAAACACCAAAGCCTTGGTTGTTCAGCCATATTGTTTGTATCAAATTTTCTTTAAGCACCAATCGGTTCAAGGCAAATTCTTCCCTGTTGAAGACCTAGTGACTGCCCTATGGGACACTGGTCCCTCCTCACAAAGTGGCCTCCAGGCTGTATATGAAAGAGGACTCTACTTGAGAGTCAGAAGGCCTGACTCTGGCTGCTGTCTTTACCATTAACTGGATCTAGGACCTTTAGAAATCCACCTCACCCCCTATAAGCCTCAGTTTCTCTAAAATGAAGCATTTGGATTAATGATGTCTGAGGTCCCTTTCAGCTCTCAGTCTGTCATTCAGACCTTCTTGTAGGGAACAAGAGACTAAGCAAGTTCTTTCTCTAAACCATGATCATGGTTTCAGCATTCAAGGTCACCTCTGGAGAATGATGAGTTGTGAGTAGATCCCACACTGGTTCAGTGTGAATTCTGAGTACCATATTGTGGGAGGGAAATTAACAGGCTGGAGGGTGTAGGGAATATGAAACCCTGAAAACAAAAAATGATCTGGGAGATGGGGCATGAGAACTGTCTTAGGTATCTAAAGGGCTTCATGTGAACTGCTATAGAGGTCAGAATTTGTACTGATGGTAGAAAATTGGTTGATGGGATTGGGTTTTTTAGCCTGGTGAATAGAAGACTGAAGACTGAGGTGGAGAAATATCTCTTTTCAAGTGTATGAGAGATTATTATTATCAAAGAGAAGTCAGACTTATTCTGCTTAACTGCAGAGAGCAGAAATTGGGATAATAGATAAACATTGGAAAAAGAAAAATATGCATGGGTTAAATTACGACACAGAAATAGATGTATCCAGCGTGGATCTCTTCTGCATTTGCTTGGCTTACTCCAGCTACTCTCCCCATATTTTTCTTTCTAACATTTCTAAGTCATCAGACAATACATTCTGGACTGAAACTGAGTCCAAATGTGGTGGGCCCGCTGCCATTGATGGTGAAAAGAAATCGTTATAAAAATCCTTGTAGATCATCCATTGTTCACTACATTTCTCTAGAAGATTTTATGTTCTAAACTGGCAGTGCCCTGGGCTGCCTTCTCTGTCCACTTGGCAAGGAGGTCCAGTGTTTGCTGGTGAGCACTGTTTCTAGGCTTGGTGTAGGTCCAGAAATTTTCCATGTAAGGAAACAGAGGTAGCTTACCTATATCAATGTCTGCCTTTATCCATTCCCATTTTCTTATTATGTCTAGCCTGCATTTTCTTTGCAGCAATTCAAAATTATGTTCCCTTACTTTATTTGGACATAGAGATGAAGCTGGTCTCAGTTTGCACAGGTCATGCAGAAAACACACTAGTCTGGCTACTTAACCTACAAAAGTTCATTTTGGAGAAGAATAAAAAGGGTGACACCACCCTCACCCCTTGACCTGATAATCCCACCACTGGCAATATATCTAAGAGGTGTGTTTGGGTCACATGTATTGCTGTGCTAAGAATTTCCTTTTAATACCATAATCTCACTGATTCTGATAGCCATTAATCAATCAACAAGCAAGTGCCTACTATGTGCCAGACCCTGTGCTATATGTAAAATATTGACAAAATGGATAGCTGTGAAGGGAAGGCACCATAAGATCAGTATAAGGAGCACCTGAGCTGAGTTTAGAAGAAAACCAGAGACAAAAGCCCTGATACAAAGAAGTTTAGGATTAAAATCTCTGGCTTATTATTTGCTAACTGTGTGACCACACTAAGTCACTTAGGCATCTGGGCCTCAATTTCCTCCTTTTTGAATAAGGGCTTGGGCTAGATTCCCAAGGTTCCCTATGATGGTAACAGCCTCTATCCCCTGGTTGCATCACATGGTGGACATGGCACAAATGTTGCCCATTTGGAACCATCCAGGTTTGTTTTTTTTATTTTTAACTTAACCTTTGCCTTTTATCTTTTCCGGGGTTTTCCTCCTATTCATCGGGAATATTTTCTGTAAATGCCCTAGCCATTTGCCATGGCCCCTCAGACTTGGGTGGGCTGAGCTGAATGCCCATCCCACACAAAGATGAGTCACCTGTAGAGAAACCACCCCTCTGGGGTTTCAGCATTGGCCTCCTCTCCTCCTGGTGGCTGCTTCTGTTTTGCCTCCAAATGAATCATTCGTCCCCACCCTGTGGTCTTTATGTTTCTCCAGGTGTCCAGACCTAGGGAGGGAGTCCTTGGCTGGGAAGGGAGTGTGCCTCCTAATTACCTGTCCCCTCCAGGCTGCAGAGCTAAAGCACCTCCAGGCCTAGCAGGGGCATTGATGGCTCTGGAGCCCCTGGTCATGGAAGCAAAGGATTTTGAGCCAGAGGAAGCCTGAGTCCAATCCTCCATCTTATAGAAGAAACAGAGATGCCCCAGTTGGAATGGCTGGGATTCAGACAAGACCTTGGGCTCTTTGAAGCCTGTCCCCAAACCTCTTGGATCCAAAAGTCAATCAATCAGGTATTTATTGATCAGCTATTCACCTCCAGGGCAGTCCTAAGACATGGCTCTGACCTCTGGGACTTTAGAGAAGGTTAGTTTGGTTTTTGGATAATTTAGAACCCTAGTAAAGGAGTTGTACAAATCCCCAAGGTGTCCATTAAAGTTAACAAATAAGATTCTCTTCCCCTGCGGACTGAGACCTCCTCTTGGACTGAGTTACTGAGTCTACCAGCCAATCATTACAGGTGTCATCGAGGTGTGAACAATAACTAGAGTCCTCCATTCTATTAATCAAAGGTATGAATGGAATTCCAACAGATCCTTAATCAAATTGGGGGGAATAGAGCCAACGGACAGAATCAGAATACAAAATATATTGGAAATGGCCTTAATCAGATACACCTTTGGACCTATTTTTGTCAGAGAAGGAATTTCTAGCACAAGTGTTTACACTTTGGAAGCACTTTGAGGAACCCAAAGGGAGCGTCACACTGCCCTCTCCCCCCTCTGATCCCCGTGCCTGTCATCAGAGGCCATCATATCCCACTCATTTTACAAATGAGGAAACTGAGGCCAAGAGAGAAGATATGACTTGCCCAGGGTCACACAGCTCGCAAATGTCGGGGGCCACATTCAGACTCAGGTCTTCCTGACTCCAAGTCCATCCCTCTCTCCTCCGTATCACCGAGCTACAGGATAGTGCCATACTTGCTTATTTCAAGCATCCACAATTTTGTCATGGGTCAGCTGGTCCGCACTGCCCGCTCTCTGTCCCTCCACATTTTAGGAGACAGCTACCTGATGACAAATATCATCTTGATAATCCTATCTGAGGGCAGTTGGCTTGTTCTCAGACAGCTGGGCTAGGGTCTATTGTCAGACCCTCCCATGGCGGGGAGGTGACCCGGGCTGCTTCAAGGCCCAGCCACAACCATAGAGAAATATCTCCAAAATCCCACAAAGTGCCAGATATTGCAGACAGCTCATGAGAATTCCAAGCCTTCATCCCGGGGAGCTGACTGGACTTGCCCAGGGCACAAAGAATGCTTTCCTTTGATAAGTGCTTAGAACAAACCAAACACAGGCTTCAGGGAGGCCGTTACCCAAGTCTTCATGGTGGATAGCCTACCTCCAAAGAGAAATGGGGATATTCAGAGGCAGGTGATGCATATCCCAGAAGGGAGGGGGAGGGCCAATGCACCACTGAGGAGCCTCTCAGAA
Organism: Gymnobelideus leadbeateri; assembly: GCA_011680675.1. NCBI lineage: Eukaryota > Metazoa > Chordata > Mammalia > Diprotodontia > Petauridae > Gymnobelideus > Gymnobelideus leadbeateri. The sequence goes on along the minus strand of WOXC01009708.1, from coordinate 63,788 downwards.
TTCCGCCGGTGAGAATCCAGATTCACTGGGTGCAGTATCGCCCTTAGGGGAGTTTAAAATCCAAACCAACCACCTGCCTCCCAGAGAATGCCCAAGGAATCCGGATTGACTTGCATTTTAATACTAGCCTCCAAGTATTGTGGTGGTTGAGTTTTCCCCCCTTGAGCCTCTATCTCCACCCACCTAGGATGGTACCTAGGAAGAGAATAAGTGTTTCTCACCGTAACCCAGAGTCTATTTATGAAAGCAAATACAAAGGCTCCCCACCTTCTTGCTGCTCCGAAGGGGCTTGGACAGTGCCCCGCCGCCCCAGCGCAGATAAACCACAACACTAGCTGAAGAATTACTATAGCTTCGATGCCTAAGGTTTTGGGTTCCCAACCAGGAAGCTGCTCATTTGGGCAAATAGCTGCAGACAAGCCATTTCAACATACTTCCAAAAGACTGGACCAATTCAGGGAGGTGGGTTCTTTGTTGTAACTCGAATTTGGAAAACAAAACAAAACAAAAGGATTTATTAAGGACCCAGGATGAAGAGGCAGTGTGGCAAAGCGGATGGGGAAACCGCCGGATCGTCAGTGTCGGGGGGTGGGCTCTTTTCTGGCTGTGCCTTTGGGCGAGTCCTGTCACTCAGTGGCTTGTGTCGGATGGAGGGGGTGGACTAGCTGAGTTCTAATTTGTTCTCTGTCTTGCTCACCACAATGGATGTTCCAAATCGAATATCTGCTCCTCGAGCCTTATATTTCACCCCCCCAAAAAAATCAAGATTCTTCTTTGCCTTTCTCCTCCCCGCTTCCCCTCCCCCCCATATCCTCATTGACTCAAGTCTTGGATGAAGAGGGAGCCAAGGCCAGCCCTTCTGCACAGGCTTTTGATCCATACCCTCCCTTCTCCAGCAGATTGTACTCACTATCATCCCCATTCTATCTCTCTTCAGTCTTTCCCTATCTCCTGGTTCCTTCCCGGCTGCCTAGAAACATGCCTGAGCCTCCCCCATTCCGAAAAGCCTTCACTGGGTTTCACCAACTCTTCATTGGGTTTCACTTATCTCTTCTGCCCTTTTCAGCTAAGCTGAACAGGGAAAGTTTACATAAGATATACATATTCACATGTGTCTGATGTGGGAATTTGTTTTGCTTGACTATGTATATTTGTCTCAAAGTTTTTGTTTTGATTTTTTTTTTCAATTTGGGGAATGGGAGAGAGAATAGAAGAAAGGGTAGAAATAAGAAAAGGAAAGAAGGCAGAGGAAAAAAGAGAGGGAGAGGAAGGAAAGAAGGAAGGAAGGAAGGAAGGGAGGGAGGAAGGGAGGGAGGGAGGAAAGTTCATTGAAGCGTTTTTTAAAAACACATTGAAGATGAGTTCATGATGAAGCAAGGAATGGAGAGTATTGCACAAGATACAATGGAGAATTTTCATCACATAAAATAGAAAAGTTTATACAAACAAAATCAATGCAGTTAAAATTAGAAAGGAAGGAATAAACTGTAGGAGAGGTGTCTTTTCAGAAACTTTCAGATAATGGTCTCATTTCCAATATTTATAAGGAACTGATTCAAACCCATGAGAACACATCCATTCCCTAATAGAGAAATGATTAAAGGATATGACTAAGTAATTTATGTTGTTGTTGTTGTTTTTGCTTTTTGGAGGGCAATCGGGGTTAAGTGACTTGCTCAAGGTCACACAGCTAGTTTTTGTGTTAAGTGTCTGAGGTCCGATTTGAACTCAGGTCCTCCTGATTCCAGGGCCAGTGCTCTTTTCACTAAGCCACCTAGCCACCCCTGACTAAGTAGTTTTCAAAGGAAAACATAATTTAAATTCTTCTTTACAACTTGACTATTGTGAAAATAAGTTTAAAGTGAAGGTATATGTAGAACCTATATCAGATTGCATGCCATCTTGGGGGGAGGGGGAGAAATTGTGGAATTCAAAAACTTGTGGAACTGAATGTTGTAAACTAAAAATAAATAAATTTAAAAGGAAAAAAATTCAAGCTATCAAAAACCATATGAAAAAGTACTCTAAATTTCTAATAATTGACAAAAAGTTAATTGAAGCAACTCTGAGGCTCTACCTCACACCCAAAAACTTGGCAAAGTTGACCAAAAAAGGAGAATGACAATTGTTGGAGGGACTGTGGGGAAGCAGGCTTTTTGATGCATTTTGATAGAGTTGTGAATTGATCCAGCCATTCTGGAAAGCAGTTTGGAACTATGCTCCAAAGGTTACTACATTGTGCACACCCTTTGACCCAACTATGATACCACTTCTAGACTTGTGGTGCAAGATCAAAGACAGAGAAAAAAGACCTAGAGGTGCAAAAATATTTCTGGCAGCTCTTGTTATAGTGGCAAAGCTTTGGAAATTGAGGGGGTGACCGATCAGTTGAGGAATGACTGAACAAATCTCAGACTATGGATGTAATGAAATGCTTTTATGCTGTAAGAAATGACAAAGAGGGTGATTTCAAAGAAACCTGGACAGATTTATATGAAGTTATTCAGAATAAAGTCAACAGAACCAGGAGAACAATTCACACAATAGCAACAGCAGTGTAAAGAAAACCAACTTTGAAAGATTTAAGAACAAAGTAATGGCCATCCCCAATTTCAGAGGATCCAGTGAAGCATGCTGTCCCCCGGACCGAGTGGGGATAAACTCAAGATGAAGAATGAACCGGAAGTTGTTAGACGTAACCAAGGTAAAAGTCTCCTTTCCTTGACTCTGCATATTTGTCACTAGGATTTGGTTTTGTTTCATTTTTCCTTGAGGGGAAAGGGATAAGGGAAGGGAGGGATGAGATTTTAAACTGATAGGAAGAGAACAGAAGGAAAGTTGTGTGTTGGATTTACTGTTCACTATGCATTTAAAAAGAAAAGCCAGCTGTACATAGTGAGATTTCTAGTTTCTCATACAATCCTCCTTTTCTGTTCTTCTGTGTATATGGAAATACTAATTTTATTTAATGTTAAGATAGGTGTTTGTTTGTTTTTAAGCCTTCTAAACTCAGTGATTTATCCCCACTTTCTCTTCTAATGGATTGCAATCTGTCTTCTGATCTCATTCAGCTGGAAACTGAACTCTCCAAAGTTACCAGGAACCTCTTCACTGCTAAATGTCTCAGTCTAAAGTGTCCCAGCATCTTCAGCTCCTCTGGGATACCCTCCTCTTGGAGGTTTTGCCTCCTTCAGCACTGCTCCAAAGTCTCCTTTGCTGGGTCTCTGTCGCTTTGTGCTCTCGAGAATCTGGCAGCTGCGTTTGCCTCTCAGGATTGTGGGGCACCTTGAGGCCTTTGTGTCTCTACTGACATCGGCTGGAGCCCCCACCTGTTGCTGGTGTCAGATGCCAGTGGATAACTCTCCAGTTCTATTTGACCATTTAATATTAATGAGCTTTTACAAAAGTATGTTTGCTTCAAAGTTTTCATAAGAAAAGATATACAAACACTCCCCCCAATACCTTAGGGGCATACTCTCTCCAGGCCACCCCTCCCATCTGGTGGGTGGAGAAGTGAGCTCAGAACTTAGCTTAGTTTCCTCCCACATGGCATTGGTTCCAAGTTCGTGTCCAGATATATTTGGCAGATGAATCCTTGGGTCATCCCGCACTCCCAAAGTTAGTTACTTGCTCTTCAGGGCATTATGGCTGGCTGGCTGCAAAGTCAAGCCTGGACTCTGATTCTTGAATTCTTGTGGCTCACTCTTCTGGCCCTCAAAACTCACAAGATTGGAGACTCCATTCCCTTCACCTAGGACTGAAAAGGACAGATGCAAAAGCCAAGAAAAATAGGTCCATTTCTCAGAGCTTCCTGGCCTCAGAGAGAAGTCTCTAAAGAGGGTCCCCTTAGGGGGGGGAGTCTCTCACCAGACTCCGTGAGTGAAGGAGTCCAACAATGAACAGAGAAACAGAAAGAACTGAGGCCAGAGAGCCATGACTGAGGATGAGCCAGGACTTCTGACTCCCTCCTCCACCAATCCACAAGCCCTCATTCACCCACGAGTAGCCTTCAGGTTCAGAATGTCTAGAAATCCCCCAGTCTCTCCAAGGCATTTCACTTAGATGCCATTGTGACTCTGGGAAACAGAATCCCCATCCCCTTTATGTGAGGAAATAGCATCAGCCACGGAAGCCAACACGCCATGAGCATGGGGTCAGTCCCCAGTACATTGTCATATCTCCTGGCTGTGCATGTCCCCCATGGCTCTGTCCTGGACCCTCTTCTCTCTGTGCTCCCTCTTACCCAGTAATCAGTCTCATCAGCCTCTCCAGGTTCAATTTGATTCTCACATCTCTACTTTGAGCTCCGATCTCACACCATGACCCTCCCATTGGGCAGTCCAAAGCGTCCGTCCTTTTGACTTCTTGAGCTCAATATAGCTCAAGCAGAGCTCATCATCCCTCCCCCAAAACCCACCCCACCTTCAAGCTTCCCTCTTACTGTGGAGAGCACCACCATCCTTCTGTTGAAGTGAGGTTCAAATCTCAGCGTCCTCACTCTACCACCAGTCTCCAAATCTTGACATTTCGACTTGCCCAGTAATGCATGTATTTCCCCTTCTCTCCATTCACCGTACTAGCTCCTCCCCTCCCACCTGGACTGTTGCAATGCCCCTCTATGGGATTTCCCTGCATCAGATTTCTCCCCCTCCATTCCATCCTCCACATGTCTGACAAAGCAACCTGAAAGCATAGGTCTGACTGTGTCACCTCTGCCCCTTGTTCAGTGAATGCTAGTAGCTCCCTATTACTGCTAGGATCAAACTTGGCAGGGGCAACTAGGTGGCACAGTGAATAGAGCACCAGCTCTGGAGTCAGGAAGACCTGAGTTCAAATCTGGCCTCAGAAACTTAACACTTACTAACCCTGTGACCTTGGGCAAGTCACTTAACCCAATTGCCCTGCCTTCCCCACGTCCAAAACAAAAAACAGCACTTGACCTCATCCTATCTTCCCAGGTAATCTAGATTCTCCTCCATGTGCTTTTGGTCTGGCTAGACAGACTGTCTGCTTGCTGATTCTCACCTGTGCCACTCATCTCCCATGGCCATGCCTTTGCCCTGACTCTCCCTCCTTATCTCTGCCCCTTAAAATGCCTGGCTTCCTTCAAGATTCTGATGAAAAATCAGCGTAAGCAGGAAGTCCTTCCTAGTTCCCAAATGCCACCACCCAGGGGCCAGCGCCTTCCTCGCAAGGGTACCTTGTTTCTGCTCTGGATGTACCTTGTATATATATACAACACCTGCATAAATATAACATTGTATACATTTGTGTGTGTATGTGTGTGTGTGTGACTGTGTATGTGTGTGAGTGTGACTATGTGTGTGTGAATGTGTATGTGTGTGAGTGTGACTATGTGTGTGTGGCTGTGTATGTGTGAGTATAACTGTGTGTGTATGTGTGTGAGTGAGTGTATGTATGTGTATGTGAGTGTGTGTATGTGTGTGTGAGAGTAGGTGTGTGAGTGTGTGTTTGTTTGTGAGTGTGTGTGTGGCATCTGCCCAGTAGGATATAAGATTCCTTACAGCAGGGACTCTATCTCCTTTTTTGTTGTTGTGTCCCCCAATGCTTAACACATGGTAAGTACTGGTATACAGTAAGAACTTAATAGATGCTTGTTGCTGACTGATTTGAATCCAGGGCTCTTTGGAGTAGGACAGACAGTCCACTCCCTTGTTCTGTTTCATTTTGTACCGTAACAGTATGTTCCCGGGCTCCCCTGGATTCTGAGCTCTTCCCGGGCAGGGGCAGGGGCAGGGGCAGGGGCAGGGGCCCTGTCTCCTCTCTCCCCTAATTCAGACCCTGGCCCAGACCAGTGTCTCCTGGAGATGGATCATCAGCCGGCCTCAGGAGGCAGGAGAAGGTTTGGAGGGAAGCAATGGGGGGGTGGGGGTGGGGTGGGTGTTACATGCCACTTGTGCAGGTCACAGGAACAGGCGCTAGCTGTGAGTGCATCACCCCCAGGATCCCAGAGTGCAGGTGCTGACGGCCCTAGCCTGGGAGTGCTTGGGGAGGGGGAGCGCCCCAGGCAGCAGCATCCAGCCCTAAACCTGAGCTTTCTACCTTGCACCAATTACATGGAATATTGAGCTCTTCTGGATGGCTGCTGATCTTTGACCCGAGGCTCCTGCCTGTAAATGAATCCTTTAATCCGGGGCTTCTCCTTCTGGCCTTCATGGTCAACCGGGCACAGGAAGGGAGGGCAGGACAGACCACTTGGGATAATTGCAGCTAATGGATGTGGGGAGGAGAGAGGGGTGGGGGTGGCTCTGGGACATTCTGGGCCAAACCAGACGCAGAGCCTTTCCCCAGTCTGGTCCTGTGGAGCCTCCACTCCTGTATACGCACAGGTTGGAATGTCCTCTAACTCCAGGTTTCTCCCTGTTAAAATCTTCTTTCTTCAAGGCCTCGTGTTCACCGGCTCCATGAAATTTTCCTTGACCCATCTCCCATGTGCCCTGAAGAAAAAGAGCTCCCAGAGTTGAACGGGTCTTCTCTCTCCTCCCTTTTCTTATAAGAGAGTGATCCCTTCCACTTTCCCCATCAAGGTTTTGATATATGGCTGGTTTGGCATAAGAAATGAAATAGGAATTTGGGGGAGCTTTGTGGAAGCAGCGGATGACCCAAAAAAGTTTAGAAACTCAAATACATAAAATATATGTAAAGTATTATATAATAATATTTTATCTTTTAAAATTATGAATATACCCAAATTTTACAATAAGGTACTGTAAATACTCCATAAAAGAAAAAGATCCAGGGGCGGCTAGGTGGCTCAGTGAGTAGAGCGTCGGCCCTGGAGTCAGAAGGACCTGAGTCCAGATCTGGCCTCAGACACTTAACGCACACAAACAAAAACCTAGCCGTGTGACCTTGGGCAAGTTACTTAACCCCAATTGCCCTCCAAAAAGCAAAAAAAAAAGAAAAAGATCCAGACATTTCCGGTAGGAAGGGAGAGCCAAGAAATATTACACGGATTTTCTGGATCATGATGGTGCCTTTCCCCTAACTGCGGTTATATGGAAGGGATGACTATACTGTGAGTTAGATCTCTGCTCTGGCCCTGTTATTTCCTGTCATGTCTATCAATAGGTGTCTTGGCCCCCATTGGATGGTAAACTCTTCAGACAAGTATTGGGCCCATAAATCTCCATCTGGATATCTCTCCCTAGCATCCTTCTTCAGGACTTCATCGGGGGAGAAGCCGTGCTAGATTCTCAGAATCTGTCAGGGGTGCATAAGCTCTGCCCAAACTGGAGAGGGATGGGGTGTGGGCTTAGCAAGACAATTGAGTATCCACTGTCCCAGGTTGGGCCCTGCCAAATCTGGGGAGGCTCCTTACCTGGCTGGTCATCAAATGATGACTTTGTCAGCCACAATAACTCTCAAAAACCTGTCTCTCAAGTCATGTCGGGTCAGCAGAGGGCATGGCACGGAAGAGGTGTTTAAAGTTATATTTACTATTTGGATGAGAGAGAACATCCCACTATTCATGTTGCTGTGTGCAGTTACTTGTTTTCCGTTTCCACAGCTAGTCAAACTCCATGGCATTCTAGAGACATCGTATTATTATAGAAGCACTGACTTTTTAGTTCATTCCACAAGCATTTATTGGGCACCAAGCATTGGAGACAGAGACAAGAATAAGGATAGAGTGGGACTTATTTCCATCACAGCCATTCCTAATTAGGACCTCCATCTATCAATGCAAACTGACCACTCTCAACAATGTTTAGTCACAAGAAAATTGCCTAAGTCACTGAGAGTTTGTGACTTGCCCAGCCAGTGTGTGCAGATATACAAAGACAAGAACAAAACTGTCTCTTTGGGGGGGGAAACACCAGGTATGCAGAAAGCGCAATACACAATACATACAAACTGATTTCTTGGACTTGTTGTTCAATCATTTTTCAATCATGTCCAACTCTTTTGACGCCACTTGGAGTTTTCCTGGCAAAGATACTAGAATGATTTGCCATTTCTTCTCCAGCTTATTTTTACAGAAGAGGAAACTGAGACAAGCCGAGTAAAGTGACTTGCCAGAGTCACACAAGCTAATAACTGTCTGAGGCTGGATTTGAACTCAGGCCCTCCTGACTCCAGGGCTGGCACTCTATCCACTGCACCATCTAGCTGCCCAATTTCTGGGAAGAGGGCAGTAATAATTGCAGGGGAAATCAGATCAGCTTTCCTGTAGGAGGTGACCTAGAAGGAAATGAGAGATTCTCCTAAACCAAGGTGAAGAAGGAGTGTGTTCTAAGTATTGGAGAAAGCCTGTGCAAACCCAGGGGGTTCCAGTATAATACAGGATGGTTTTCTTCCTAAGGCCCCTTCAGAAAGTAACAGCAATAGCAACAAACTCATCTTGGATTCTTTCTCTCACAGAACTAATAGGGCCGCACCAGGCTTAACTTACTCCTTCGCACCCTAGCCTCAGGTGGCATTTGGGAATAGGCGGGACCCTCAGTTTACAAGTGACATTAAGGTAAGAGAGATTAAATGATTTGCCCGCTGTCATGCTACAGCCAGGGGTGAAATGAGATTACAAGTCATTTCTACTGATTAAGCATTTAGAGCCTTCTCCCTTCAAATCTCTGTTTCTTTCAGTGTTTGAAAGTCCTGTTTTGGAGGCTTACCTCACAGAGGAGCCCATTAGAAGAATTCTGCCTGCAGACTCCAAAATGTTGGAGTTACGGATTCCAGGAAATACCTGCTCAGCTATTTCTACAAAGCTCATATTTACACACAACACCATCTCAAGGAACAAGCCTGGGACTGACCGGGAAGGCCAAAAAATCAACCCCATGTTCCCTTGTTTCACATTTCCCTATTAGGATTTGTTTTTAAAGAATAATTGATGTGTGAAGGCTGAAGTTTGTGAAGGACAAAGATCATATTATTTTGGAAGGAAGGAAGGAAGGAAGGAAGGAAGGAAGGAAGGAAGGAAGGAAGGAAGGAAGGAAGGAAGGAAGGAGAAGAAAGGGAAGGGAACAGGAGCCTGGAACATCAGGGGTGCTTAATAAATGTTTATTAGTTGATTCCAGGTCCAGCACTCTCTCCACTATGCCAAGTTGCCTCTCCACATCCATGTAGTGTCCTTGGCCCAATATCCACTTCCTGCTGGGGAGAATGTGAGTGTTAATGTGGAACACTTTAACTGCTCTAGAAGCTATAGAGCTGTGAGAGCCAGAGGCAGTCTGGGAGTATAACTTGGTAATGACGATGAGTTCCCACCAGCGAGGCAAGCTGCTGTACTGGACTGATTCAAGATGGAGGTGATCCAGGTTCTCATCACCATTGTGTTGACCACCATGCCACAATAAGACATTCAAATGTCATTTGATTGGAAAACCAACCTGGGTCCATCTACCATCTGACCATTTTAAAAGTGAAAACAGCTATTCCACCTTAAACAAAAGGACCACCCCATACTACCTGATCCCCTCATTGTCAACACTGTTGACAAGCACCCTCTCCACCATGTATGCCCAGAAATGGCCAACCATCTGTTTTTGTATCAATGATTTAAAAACCCTGTCCAGCTCAATGGAAAAGCATACAGTTCCTATAGGTGGAAATACCTACCCAGACAGAGAAGAGGACCTTATCTGGACAGCCCAAGATCAGGTTGGACCAATTCTGTAATTTTGCAGATTGCTGGACTTGACATCCTGCCCCTTCTTCTCCCTCTTCCTCTTGTGCCCTCTTTGAGGGAAGGGTTTCATCAATTATAAAGAAATTTGAAGGGGACCAAGTCAGGAAAGAGGGAGGGTAGATACAGACCCAAGGTATTAATTCACCAACTAGAAAACTGACATTCCTGGTGAACACCTGAAATTCCACTTGTGAGATTGTACTTGGTCCCAGGGGGTGGAGCTAAGCCCAGTGGAGGGCAGGGCAGTCGGCCAATAGCAAGGAGGGCTCTTGGTGGAACGGACACTAGAGGCTGAGATGTCTACATCATCAGAAGCTGTGAAGCATGAGAGATCTTCAGAGGGAGGGTAGACAAGTTCAGGATTCTATGGGGGGGATTCACGTTTACGAGGAGCTGAACCGCACAGAACCACAGGATGGTGGGAAGAGAAGGGAATTTGGAAGCAGAGAAGCTAGGTTCAGGTCCTAGCTTGGCCTACTTAGCCAAGGACTCTGTATAATGCCCCACAAACAGCCACCGAGCTGGACAAAAGCATCCTTGTGGGACGCACATTGGCCTCGGTTTTAAAGTGGAATCTTATCGGTGTTTTATAACTTTATCTTCTTTATTTTGTTAACTGTTTCTTGATTCCATTTTACTCCAGGCCTGGCCACACCTCTGCTCTGGAGCATCACTTAAAGGGCAGCTTTGCATGTGCTGAGACACAGGAGATCCCTAACCACCTCTAGCCCAACTCCTTGGCCCCTAGAAGGGAAGGGACCTACTCAAGGTCACACGGGGAGCAAAAACAGTAGAATGCTCATGTGAGAGAAGGGGAGATGGCAGTGACTCTACCTTCCTACCTGTGTAACCTTGGTGAAAGTCATTTCCTCTCTATGATCAATCTCATCATCGTAAAGTAGAGGCATTGGGCTAGAGAACCTCAAGGTCCCTTCTGGCTCTGCATATATGAAGGCAGTTGAATTTCCTCAGCTATAAAAGCAGAGGGTCGAATTAGGCAATCAATAAATTCCCTCCTGTGACTTCTAGCTTTGGGATTTGAGGGTCCTATGAACAGACAGGTGACTTCTCTGGATCTCCACCATTCTCTACTCCGGTCCCAATCCCCAAGAGAATGCCCTCTCTACACAACCAGCAATCTGGCCTCCTTACAGATAATCCCTTCTCCGCTTCATTCCATCCCCCTCGAGTCCCTGGCCAGCATTGTCCTGACCAGGGTTGTATAATGAGGAGCTGCTATTGTCCAAGCCAGGAGAGCGTCAGACACTGAGGAGTCTGTAAAGATGAACCAGCCTTGGCACCGGCTTCACAGAGCTGACAGTCCAGTTTGGAAGATGACTCAGCCGAGTAGGTATGAAAAGCCAATGCGCCGGTAATAAATACCCATCGAGTGGCACAGACTGGTAGGCATTTTCAGGAAATAGATACCGGAGACTTGGAATAGGACCATGTTTGACCAACATGAGTGGGACGGGGAAGCTCACGAACCCTCTGAAATGCCAGGCTCTCTGTCCACCCTTCTCTTCTTCCAAGACACTTGATCTACCCTATCTGGGTTCCTTCCTTGGCCAGGGAAGCCAAGATGAAGGCATGTTGGGCAAGGTTTGTCAACAGCATGTTACTGAAGCTGCTTGTTTTCCTTGGGTCCCCTAAGACCTAGGCACATTGTTATCAGGGCAGCACTATTATTTAGATGGAAGTAGCCGTTTCCTTGTTTGGCTCTTCCCGGACGGCTATATTTACTCGGCTCGGAATTTCCACAGCTACATTAAAAAGGTCTGGGGAATGGGAGGGAAGGCAGGCAGGTGGCTTTTCACCTTGACCCACCCCAGGCCTCATGTTTATTAGCTAAAAAAAAACCCTGGGGAGGCAACAAGAAAGTCATTTCCCTTGAAATTCCTGAGTCTCTTATTCATGAGCACAGTGAAAGGGCCCTGCTTCCCGTTGGCACAATGATACCACACCCAAAGCTGGCACAGTCACTACCCCATAGAACTGAATAAGTGTCTGCCCCCCCTGACATCTTACCTGGACAATCTCAACTCCCTTCTGCTGCCTGGAGAACTGTAGGATCCTATCTGTAGGCTCCCATCCCAACTGAAGGCTCTCATCAATGTCCCAAACTCAAATTGGAAGGATGGAGTGGAAAAGGGGCTCTGGGGAGGCCCAGAGGGAGAGGCTCTGACAATGTCTCCCAAGTCCTGAGCTTACTTTTGTCTCTAAAAAGGCTCAAAAGTGGAGTGGAGGTAGAGGTTCCCCTGTGGCAATGGGGAGTCCATATTCTACTCGGAATGGCAACCAGTGAGGTACAAGCAAAGTCTGAAGAATGGAGCATAATGAATGGAAACATTGTTGGGCTAGAAGTGAGGAGACCTGGTTCTATCACCAACCAGTCATGGGAACTCAGGTAAGTCATTGGCTTCTCTAGGACTTGGTTTCCTCATCTATAAAATGAGACTGAATGGTTTGTAAAGTTTCTCTGAACTCTGCCTTGAGGTCCAAAATATCTCAAAAGTCAAAAAGGTCAAGCCAACTTCCTTGCCCACGAAGAAGTGACACCCTCAACTCCCCTGAGAAGAGCCCCATAGATAACAGGTGCTTAATAAATGTTTTCCATCCACTCATTCCTTCAGTCATCCATTTTTTTAGCAGGAATAGCACAGGGGTTCCTTTCTCTCCTGGTTATCACACCTGATCTCTCCACTAGCATTCCCTAACCCAATGGCCATCCTAGTGAGAGGTAGTCCCAGTCACAGGGACTCACAGATGTGATTATCCCCCCATGTATCTTTGAAGGTGCTGAGCCAAGGGTGGGGAACTTGCAGCCTTGAGACCACATGTGACCCTCTAGGTCCTCAAGTGTGGCCCTTCAAATACACACGAGTGAAGTTTTCAATTCACTCCAAAGGCTGCACTTAAAGACCTACATGGCCATACGTGGCCTCAAGGCCCCAGGTTCCCCACCCTTATGCTGGGTGTTACCAGCTCCTTGTCTAGTATCCATCCCCAACCAAAGACTCCAAACCTTCATGTCACCACCTAACTTCCTGGGCCTCCTCCAGTCTTGCTGTCCCCAAACAATGCCCCATATATATATATACTCCCTCCTCAAAACTTCTTAATTTTCTGTCTTCTTTCCCCAGGCCCCTCTTCAAGCTAACAAATAATTTATGAAATAATTTATGATGTTGTTAATGGCTGATTGGGAGAATTATGGTTTCCTGAAAACACAAACAAACAACAAAACAACAAGAACAACAACCAAGACTTAAAGATAGGATTTCCAAGCAGAGGGAAAGGCATCGGGGCTCTTCATATCCTACCTACAATCAGGGTTCTCTGGTGGGCATCCAATGGTTCCCTCCTTTTTATAGATGAGCATAAGGAGGCCCAAAGATCATAAGATTTTAGATAGAAGGATCCTTAGAAATCTGGGCTCCTCACCAGAAAGACAACAGTGAAGTTCCTGAGGCTATGTGAGTAACAGGCAGACAAGGCAAAAGACTTAAAATTTGCATCCAGACCTTTGGACATCAAACTCATGGCTCCTTCTTCCATACTTCGCTGATCTCAAAGATGAGTTAGGAGGATTTGAAAGCCTAGGCTTAAATCAAGCAAATAATGATGTAAGGGAAAAGACCTGGAGGTGAACATGGCAGCATAATCCACCCAGGGGAGTGAAGAGGACTGAGAAGGCTGAAAGGAGCCAGAGCAGGGACGAGGCCGGGAATCGTGCTGGTGAAGGTGGAAAGTCGACATGGAATGCTGAAGGCCAGTGGGTGCATCGACCTAAGGAGGTGAAGAAGTGTCGGCTGATAAGGAGCCCGATCAACTCCAGTCATGCTTCGAGGCTGAGAAGAGTTGGAGGTCTTGGAACACTATTGGGTGAGAAAGACCCTGTGTGGTGATATCCACTCGAGAGATGGGATTAATGGGTTACCTTTACATAATAATTTAAAAGTTGATAGCTAAAGGATGTAAACATGGCATGCCTCTTTATTATAATTAAAAAGAGAATTTAATTACTGCTATTAACACTTCACCATATCCCTGGTAGCCTGCTTTTAACATAACGCCTATTGTACGACCCTGTTTGCAGAGTTTGATGGTATGCAGACTTGGCATCCAGCTAAATAGAGACATTGGATCTTCCAAGTTTTATCTCTTGAGCCCATCTGGTTTGAAGTAGCTCACAACAAGCAGGAAAGGGAATTGGATCAAAGGCTCCATTCGTGTTTTCTAAAATACAAAAAATGTGTGAGGTGATGCCGGGAGAAAAGCACAGGCCTTCCCCAGTCAGGCGCAGTGCCATCGGTCCAGCTGAGGCAAGGAGTGCTCCCCCCACGGGGGAGATCGAAGAAGAGGTTAAAAAAAAAAGTCCGGACGAGGATAAGGACATGGTCTTTTAACCTTCAGTGAATTGGTGGGGGTGGTCTACACTGACTAGGTGGTGAATTGGTGGGGCAGAACAGTTCTGCCTGGCTGGGATCCTACTTCAAAGAGAAATGTCTCTCCTTTGGATGCACACCTGGGTCAGGAAAGAGACAGAAGTTACACTCATTATTGGGGTCTGCCTGAGAAATAACAACCACAGCATGTGTGGAGCTCATTGGACAGCCTCTGGGTAAGCTTGGAGTCTCCCTAGAGTCTAGGGAGATGGCTCTGATGCCCTCATGTTATCTCTAATACCACGGGGACCAATCTCTAATCTTTTTCAAGTGCACATGAAGGTTGTACACACATATATCTACATACACAATTTGGAGTCGAAATTCATCAAACTGGACAGGAACCCTGGATGTGTGGAGCAGGGCATTGGGAGGGAAGATAACATGGGAGGGAGAATGGTAAAAAGTAAAATGAACTCCCTGTTTGTGAAGGGAGGACTAAAAGGAAAAGAGGAAAAGCCAAGAACCTGGATTTGGGAGGTGCCGATTACCTGGGAATGGCTGAATAAATTGTGATAGAAAGTTGTTATGAAATAGCATTAGGAAGTGATCAGAGAATCTTAGGTAAGATGAACTGATGCAGAGTGAGATGAGTAGAACCAGGACAATCTGGAAAAAGACCACAACATTCTAAAGGAAAACAACTTTGAAAGACCTAAGAATTCTGGCCAATTCAATGTCCAACCATGTCTCCAGAAAATCCACGATGAGGCATGTTATCCATCTCCTGTCAGAGAGGGGATTAGGTGCTAGGTGCAGAAAGAGACATCCAAGAGATATATTTTATGTTATATGTTATACATGACATACATGATACACATGACATGGCCCCTATGTGTATTCAATTTTCTTGTCTATTTTTATTTATTACAGGGATATTCTTTCTCAGTTTTTTCTTGGAGAGAAGGATGGGGACAGGTAAGCAATAGTTCTGCCAACAAAGGACAGTTGAAACATTTGAAAGAATGCACAGAAAAGGACAGAAGAAAGTATAGAATCAGGGCAATTCTGAAAATGGAATTCATTCGGGATATTTTTAAAAGCAAGCAGCATGGAAGAGAACTTGAATATGAACATTGTATATGAAATCTAAAGTTTCCTATGCATTCCTCTCTTGATGTTCTATTTCTTTATAAAGGAATTCTCTTTTGGTGTATGTTAAGTTCAAAATAAAATTAATTGTTAAAGTATATTTTCCCTTACAAATAAACTCAGGGGGGGAAAGTATGTTTGATATCAGTGGAAGAAGGTGGAAAAGAGAAAGGGGCTTGAAGCCGAAGCTCACTCTGTTTTGTACCAGCTGCCTCACAAGTACAAGGTGGGGAGGACAGGTGAGATATTGATTCAGCTGAAAAAGATCTGAAGGTTGGGGTGGACCACAAAGTCACTAGAGCTTGACAGAACGGTATGGGAATAAAAAGTGAGTTCAATTTTAGACTGCATTAAGAGATGCCCAGTGTGATACCCATCAACTGGGGAATGGCTGAACAAATTGTGATAAATGAATGCAATGGAATACTATTGTGTGATAAGAAATGATAAGCAGGCAGATTTTGGAAAAACATGGAAAGGCTTATGTGAACTGATAGAAAGTGAAATTAACAGAACCAGGAGGACACTGTACACAGTAATAGCAACATTGTACACAGTAATAGCCATATTGTACAATAATCAACTTTTCTAGACCTAGCTCTTCTTAGCAATACCATGATCCAAGACAATTCCAAAGGACTCATGATGGAAAAAGCTGACGATATCCAGAGAAAGAACTATGGAGTCTGGTTGCAGATCGAAGCACACTACTTTCACTTTTTTTCCTCATGGTTTTCTCTTTTGTTCTGATTCTTCTTTCACAACATGACTAAAGTGGACATGTATTTAACATAATTGTGCATGTGTAACAGAGAGAGGGAGAGAGAGAGAGAGAGGGAGAGAGAGAGAGAGAGAGAGAGAGAGAGAGAGAGAGAGAGAGAGAGAGAGAGAGAGAGAGAGGGAGAGAGAGAGAGAGAGAGAGAGAGAGAGAGAGAGAGAGAGAGAGAGAGAGAGAGAGAGAGAGGCCCAGTGTCCAGGCTGTCTACTAGTATTTAAAAGGTTGCTACTTGAAAGAGGGATATTAGACTGTGCTGCTTAGCCCCAGAGTGCATGTCCAGAAGCAATAGGAGAATGTTGTAGAGATAGCTTTAGGCTTGTTTTCAGAAAACAGTTCCTACTAGATCGATCTGCCCCAAAGTCCAAAGGCTGCCTTGGGAGGCCCTGCTCACAGAGGTCTTCCTCCGAAGGCTCAATGGCCCCGTGCTGAGCGCACTGTAGAAATGGATTCCTTTCAGTCTGGTCTGTATGGCCTTGGAAGGCCGCCCCTCTCTACTTCCTATAGGCTGTGATTCTGTGAGAGAATGAATTCTGTCATTAGGATGTGCAGATGTGTTGGCTGTGGCAGCAAAAGAAAAAAAAAAGAATGAATAAAAATGCATTTATATAACGTATATATCAAGGACCTGGCTAGGTGCTGAGGAAACAATGGAAAACCCCGGGATCGTCCTGTTCTCAAGAAGTCCATGCTCTAAATTGGGGAACCACCCCTAAAAGAAAGTCCAGCTAAGGGGAGCAAGCAGCCAGGCCCAGGCCAGGGAGCCTTAGGTTGCATCAGGAAGACAAATGTGAGCAGAGACTTCCTGGTGTTGTTCATCTTTCCTTTCTAAGAGCACATCATGACATCAGGAGGATGATGGCCCGACTTGCTGGTGAGTTGGGTTTAAGGGAGGCCAAGCTGCACAAAGCTGGCAGCCTCACTCTCCTCCAGAGTCATCCAAGTCCACGGGCAGGACAGAAGTCCAGGTGACCACTGATGGTCTGGGCCACAGGACCTTGGCCTCTTCCATGTCTGGCCAGATAGAGGCACCATTTTGAGTTTGTTGCTTGTCTATGATCATGTCCCCAATCTGATAGTTTGGGGATTACTGGGAAAACACTGGTGCCCAGGGCCAATTTCTTGGAGGCCCTTGAAAGTAGGCAGCATCCTATGATGGAAAGGGCATTGGATTCAGAATGGGGGGACTATGTCTGAAGCCTGACTTCATTTAGTCTTGACTGTGTATGTAACTGTGGTTGTCACTTAACTTTTCAGTAAAAAAAAAAGGGGGGGCACTCAATATCCTCATCTGTGGAATGGGGGTAAATTATATTTAGACTACAAACTGGATAGGGTTGTTAGGAGGGAAGGAAACCTTAAGGCGCTCTAAACATAAGAGTTGAGATCTGGCTCCTCCAGCACTCAGGGCTGGCCCAGAGGAATTCCCCATAAGACCCCAGGGAGCTCAGGAGGCTGTTCAGCCAAAAGAGCAACACTGCTTTTGGTCCCAGCCATGACAAAGCTAAAGCTCTGCCCACCTCAGAGTATGTTGTCATTCCTGCACCTTCTAATTCATCCCTTAGGGAAAGAACTACCTGGGACCTTGGCTTCTGTTGCCTGAAAACTTTCACCCTCAAACCTTTGCCTGAATTGAAAGGTTCATGCTCCCTTTCCTTGGCAACTGTGACCACATGGAATTCTCATCCATGTGCCGGTCTTTGATCTTCAGCACACTTTGAGATCGATGCCTTCTATTCACCCAGAACCTTTCATCACAAGTGATCCCATACCTTCATCGAATCCCCCCACCTGGAAGTACTGCCCCCTCTGGGCTGGGATGGCCAGTCCCTACCTTTCCTTCTAGACAGCTCCAGAGCCCCCACTTTACCCTCCACTACTCTACAAGAAACCCCAAGGAAAGCACTGCTCTTACTTGGAGTGAAAACTGGGCTGTTGCAATTTTTATACATGTACTTAAATGCATAGAAAGTAATAGGATTTGTACAGAGAAAAAATGTAATAGGATTTAGTTGAACTGAATGATAAAGAGAATTTGGAGAAGTGAGCCAGTGACCTAAGCCTAGAAAACCATGATAAATAAGCAGATTCCACTCAAGCTTTCTTCCACAAATAAGATAGAGGCAGATGTACTACTCCTGTAAGAAACAGGTTCTGTCAAATGGGCAGAACCAACATGGTATGAGAGCTCAGAAACAGAAAGAAGAAAGATACATTAGAGACCGTGCAGTCCAACCTCCCCCTTTGTGGTTGAGGAAACTATGGAGACCACAAGTGAAATGACTGATCCAAGGTCACAATTATCTTAAGGGACAGAGTTAGGACCTTAACAAATACCGCTCTTTTCTGGCCACTGGGCTTCTGAAGGGCAGACTGAAGGAATAATGGGTCCTACCACTGGGGCTGCCTCATGGCCACTAGATACTAAGGTCAGAGATTATCATAGAAACAGAGACAGTGGTAAGAAAAAGGGCTGGGCAACTAGGACATTGTCCAAACATACTAAAACTTAGAGAGTACCCCAAAAAAGTAAAATTTTTAAAAAATTGTTCATTTTCAATTTACATTTTACATTTATGTTTACAATTATATTTTAACATCTCTTTTACTCTGTCAACATGAAAAATATATGGATAAAAATGCATTTATTAAATGTATTAAACAGAGAGAGAGAGAGAGAGAGAGAGAGAGAGAGAGAGAGAGAGAGAGAGAGAGAGAGAGAAAGCTTAGCACCTGGATAACAGGAATACATTAGTTAAACTAGCAAGCAGTGGTGCCCTTCTTCTAGCAGAAATATTCTGAGACTCCTCTCCTATTCAGTGGAATTTGTTTTAATTGCTTCTTGTATTATTTTCACCAAAAAGAAAAAATAGTTTTTCCACCATGAATTGAAAAGTAAATTTGGGGGCATGCTTGCTCGAGTGCCCAAACTGCTAGTACAGCTAGGACAAGGGGTAAAGGAAGTGACCTTCCCCAAAGCCCAGAGCCTCCCAGACTGCCCCATCACCTGGACCAACCAAGCCTAAGCCACCAGCAGATGTTAGGATAAGTGTTCTCTGCCCTGTAATTTCCACCATTTCTATCTTTTGTGATTTGGTGGTGGTGGTGGTGGGGAGGAGGGAGTTCTTTTTTCCTTCTTAATTTCCTACTCAATTTCCTCAAGACATATCCCTTCCTTGTCTCAGCTGTACTGAAGAAAAAAGGTCCCAAAGTGGAAAAAGGAAATCAGAAGCCAATGAGCTCAGGGTGGTAGAGTGGAAAGCCAGTCCTTTTCCCTAGGTGGAGCTTTTTTCATATCTTTTGGTAACTGTTTCCATATAATCGGCTACCTTTGTAGTCCTACATATTTTAATTTGTGTATTTACAAGCCAGATTCTGTGGAGGAGACCTTAGCCTTCACCAGCCTAGCCCTAGAGGGATCTGTTACACAACAAAGATGAAGAGCCTCTGATTTCAAGGGATCCCAATCAGTCCACTAGGATTTATTAAGCTCCGAGGTCGAAAGTGAGTTCCCTCTGTTCTGTTTCCAAAAGCAGTACTTCGGATGAAGCGGGTCCTTAAGAAATATTTGTTTTATTGAATTAAATCCTTTCCTCTCCAAATCTCCCAGACCTTTGCCTTTAGCAGAGCCACTCCTAGTGGTCTGTGGATCTGACCCTCCCAGTAGGTTCCTTGAGTCCAATCGTGGGCCCTTCTCTTGGGTGTTTGTATCCAGAGCACTGATCACAGTGCCTTGTACATATTTGTTCATGTAATTGAATTTAATTACCTATGATTGCTGCTCCTCACACAGGCCAAAAGTTTGGTGCCACAGATTTCTTTGCCTCTGTTACCTCTCAGCATTAGAATGGCTCAGCTTCAGAGATTGAGGCTCGTACCCAGAAGGGACCCAAGAGGCCATCAGGATACTCCACCCCCCATTTTACTGATGAGAAACTAGGTAGGTAATTTGCCCAGGGCCACAAAGCTAGCTAGTAAGTGTCTAAGGCAGAATATAAGGTCTTCCTTTCTCCAAGGCATGGCTTTATCATGCTTTATCAAGCTTTCTCTGCTTCATGTCCTTCTGGGTAGATGGCAATCATTGGTGAGTTAATATCCACAGTATTAGGCCATACTGATTCCCTATGCCATTATTCAATTCTCCAATCCCATAACCGTATTAAAACCATGCACTACAGAGACATAATGATCCAAAGGTTTAAGCCTGGAGGTTCATGCATAGTCTAGTCTGAGTCAACTCAACAGGCATTTGCACAGTGCCTGCTAATAGTCCTGGCACAATGCTGACTGATGGGAGTACAGAGCAAGGCCAAACAGAAATGCCCTCTGCCCTCAGGGAGTTCAGTGTCTAATGAGTCAGTCTAAACAAGATATCATTAAGATAAATGGAAATAATAAATGGAGTAAAGGTGTTGGTACTCAAAAGGATCAGGAAAGGTTTCTTGTAGGTGAGATTTTAGGTGGGACTTGAAGGAAGCCAGCAAGGAGACATGAGAGAAAGCATTCCAGACTTGGGGCATAGCCAGGGCAAAGGCCTGGAGTCGGGAGATGGAGTGTCTTATTCAAGGAAATGCAAGTAGACCAGAGTCATTGGATTGCAGAGTAAATTGTAAGATTAGACAGGTAAAGGGCCGGGTTAAAGGGTCTTTAAAAGACAAATAGGATTTTATAGCTGATCATTGGAAGCAATAGGGAGCCACCGGATTTTATTGAATGGGAGAGGGAGTAATGGGATCAGACCTGCCCTCCAGCGTTATTTCAATGGCCCGGGGGAGGGGTGAGAAAGGAGAGTGGCTTTTCCAAAGGAAAATCAGAGACTGGAGTAGAGGGCTGGTTTAAATCAGTGGGCTGATCCTTCTGACCCCACCACTAGTCTTTCTGCCCTTGGTCTTTCCCTGCTCATCTGTAATCAGAGAAGGAGGTGATCACCCCCACACCTAGCTCCCATCCGAGAAGCCACTTTCTGTGGAAAAAGTGCCGGGCTGGTGATGGGAAGACTTCAATTCTACCCAACCTGGGGATTTCCCTATGATCCCAGCCTTGACAAATCACCTTCTCCCCACTATTAAAAATGATGCTGATATTCTTTATACTAACTGTAGTCACTACAAATCTGGCCTACATTTCAAAGCACCCGACTAGAGTAATAAGACGGTGACAGGGGACTTTTTCAGCGCACTTCCCTGGGACTCTGGCCTTTGTGATGGGACCGGGAGTGCCTTGAACTATGTCCACTTGTGGGTCACTGTGGACAGACATTCCACCATCTTGAGCTGCAGACCCCCTTCTCAGAGTGATTGAAATTCACCAGACTTAGCCCTCCTGGGCAGCTGGGGGCTGGGCTGGGACCTGCTTTACTAGGGCTGTACCCCCAAGGTGGTCTCAGAACTGGCACAGGACCAAGAGTCAGTTCTGGAAGCTCCCCCTCTCCCCCAGCAGCCATGGAGACATGAGTGTGCTAGCGTGACATATGAGTGTGATAATTCTAATGTGTGCTGATGAAGACCCAAATTATAGGGATACTGAGGCCCCTTGAGATGAGGAATTCCTCCAGAGCACAAGCCAATTCTGGGACGGCTGTGGGGTATGGACTCAGGTCAGAAAGACGTTTCCTCATGCTGCCCCAGGCATACTGGGTGACTCAGACTGAAGAACCAACTGGGTATTTCCTCCCTCTCTGAGCCAGAGTGCACTGCAGCTCCCAGGAGCCACAACCACTAACTGGTCTCCCAAGGCCCTGATTCCCTGAGAGTTCAGTCCAAGACCTTTAGAAAAGGGCAGGCCCTCTGGGTCACCATAGCTTGAGCCTAAGGAATGAGGGGACTTAGTCCCGTCCTGAGTTTGTACTGTATGGCTCTACCTGATACCCATCCCCAGTGAGGCCTGGTGATCCTGCTTCTGGGAATACCTCATAGAGGGGCCCTTCCCCTGCTCCCAGCCCCAATAATTTTCTGTGCCCTGATGGTTTAGGATGTGCTAATGAAAAGCCCTTTAATAGATTGATAAGCCAGATGTGACTATGCATGCAAAAGGCAGGTACAAATGAAAACCTCCATTTTCTCCTGTCCTTCTTTCCTTCTCTCTCTGTCTCTGTCTCTCTGTCTCTGTCTCTCTCTGTCTCTGTCCCTGTCTCTGTCTCTCTCTGTCTCTGTCTCTCTCTTCCTCTCTCTCCATCATTCCCTTTTCTCTTTCTGTGTGTGTCTGTCTCTCTGTCTCTGTCTCTGTCTCTCTCCCTCCCTCCTTCTCCTTCTCTCCCTATCTCTATTCTCCGTCATCCTACCCTACCCTCTCTCTCCCACCCCTTAGGGGTGGGTAGTGGCAGAGTCAGGTGCTGTTATAGATGGCTTTTCTCTTCATCAAGGATGCCACATGGCCATGGATGCATGATGCTCCTGTTTCTAGGCTGTGTTTATTCTTCCCTAATCTTAGGTAAACGTGTATCAAAGATGATTGGAACCAACAGATGTCTAATAAGTGGAGTCCATCCCCTAGCCTTCCAGCAGCCCCAGCAGCTGAGACAGCATGTCCTGCAATGAAGGAGCTGCTCCCTCTGCCAGTGAGCTTAAAGGGCTAATTGTTGGTAGTCACCATGTTAAGTTTGAGGATATTTCCCCCCACAGGGATCCAGGGGGCTGAGGAGCAGGCTCCCAGTTTCAGAGAAGGCTGGACTTTGGATCTCCTAACACTTTCTCCGCAAATAGAACAGTGAGTCAGAGTCCCCAATCCCTAGGGCTGACCCCAGAGCCCTGAGGGAGCCAGTCAGAGTCTAGGGGCTTCACCCATGCCCCTGTGAGCTGCCCCCAAGTCTAGAGTCATCAGTGCCTGTGGTCTCCAAAGCAGTGTCTAAACTCTGAGTGGAGGTGACTCCATCCTAATCACTTAAACTATGGCTGTCTCATGACATATCTCAGCCTTTCTCTACCTTCCCTACCTATCATGGTCCATTTTCAGGATGTCACACTTCCTTAAAGAATAATGTTTCATTGCAGACACCTGCATACCAACGACAACTCTTTGCTGCAGAGTGTCTCCTTTGGTCCTTTGGATGAGTTCTGACCATCAAAGTGAATGACAAAATCAGACAGGAACTTGGCCAGTTGAGATCCTGGCTCTCTCACTGGTCATGTGACCCTACCAAAGGACTGGACCTTGCCTGCTCAGAGTGAGGCCCTCCTCCCTCCTCTCTCCTCTCTCTTCCAGCTCCCAGAGCTGGAGGCTCTGCTCAGGCCTGGGCTCCCCACTGCCTGCCTGGCCATCCTTCTTCAGGTTCCCAACCTGATCCCTCAGGCTGTTTATTCAGTGGTCTCCTCCAAGAGAGGGCACCCCCCCACACTTGCCAGCCCCTTCCCCCAATCATGCCATTCTTCTGTGCACAGATATTCCCACCCCCACTCTTTGAAGGCAAGGACTCTCTAGCCTCATGCATAGTATGTAACAAATACTGTTGGACCTGGAAAGCAGAGAGAGTGCTTGAGTGCATTGTACAAATATGTGATGGCCAGGGAAATTGTTTTTCAATGGGTACATATTAAGGTTCCACCCACAGTACATGTCCACATGGTACATATGGTAAAGCAATGAACTACCAGGTGTGGAAGATGCTGCTGGACCATGCTGGACCATGACCAGGTTGTAAAGCCTTGGACAGGCCACTGCCCCACAATGGGCTGCATTTCCCTCATCTCTAAAGAGGCTGGTTTAGATGATTTCCAAGTTTCTTTCCAGTCCAGACATCCCTGTTCTGAGGCCCCTCCCAGCCCTGACATCCCCTGTTCTCAGGCCCCTCCCAGCCCTGATATCCCCTGTTCTGAGGCCCCTCCCAGCCCTGACATCCCCTGCTCTCAGGCCCCGCCCAGCCCTGACATCCCCTGTTCTCAGGTCCCCTCCCAGCCCTGATATCCCCTGTTCTCAGGCCCCTCCCAGCCCTGACATCCCCTGTTCTCAGGCCCCTCCCAGCCCTGACATCCCCTGTTCTCAGGTCCCCTCCCAGCTCTGACATCCTCTGTTCTGAGGCCCCTCCCAGCTCTGAGAGTCTACAAGTAACTAGAACATGCCAGAGCTAGGCAATAAATATAAAGTGATGCATGTCAAATTTTGCAACCTTGCAGTCCAATTGACTGTTATCCTTTCCTGTTTATAGGCAGGATTCAGAGGCTCCACCTCCAGCAGCTGGTCAGAGGTCACAGAGCAGCCACCTGAACTCAGGGCAGCCCTCAGCCCCTTCCAACATGTCAGGGTGGTGTGGGCCACTGTGATCAAGCTCTTCCTCACTTCATGGGAAACGGCCACCATGGGCAGTGGGGTAAAGCTGTCCCCCTATGTCCCCTTGACCTTCTTTTCTCCAGGCCAGCCCTGGCTTTGGGAAGAATGCTGGAGCTGGACTTTCACCTTCAGAACAGAAGGCCCAGGAAGCCAGGCACTGATGCAAGTGCCCTCTGCAGTACCTGTCTGCCTATATTTAGGACCAATAATGTTGTCCCATGACAGGGACACACGTTCTCCATCCCGGCTCTGGGAGCTGGGCTGGCTGTGTCCCAATCCTGAGTATTAGCCAGCTCTCAGGAGAGCTACAGGTATGTACGAATTTAATCAGTTTGAGTGTGGGGAGCCCCGCCCTGGTGACTTTGACCTTTGGTTCTAGGGGAGGCCTGTGAGGTGGGAGGGGGCAGGTGAGACCTTGGAGGATCCAAGCTCAGGGCTGGGAACCTTCTTATTACAAGGAGTTTAGAAAAAGTCAGTCGGATCATTGGTCAGAGAAAGGGCCACGAGCCCTTCGATTTTCCACCCGGCCCATTCCGCCAGCGGGCCCCACCTGCCACTCTTCCCCATGGGTGCTTGCCTGCGAGCGGGGCAAGGAGTGGGGTGGGTTGTGTTCTTTGGTTCCGGGCCGGCCGGCCAGGCTGTGTGCGAGGTGGGGTTTGCCCCCTAGAGGGCGCCTGGTCTCCGGCCACACACCCCGCGGCCGCCCTCTGTACACTGCCCACTGCCCACGGCCCAGGGCCTGGGAACCAGGAAGGCCCCGAAAAGTCCCCTCAATGACTACTGGACCGCCACGCTTCCTTCCGATCCCGTCTGATCCGGTCCGATTCTCCGGATTGGGGTCCGGTCCAAGCCACCTCCGGGCAGGGGGCCACGACAGCCTGGGTAGGGCGAGGCACGCCAGAGCCGGGGGTCGGGGGCCGAGGTAAGGTCCTCCGCCCTTCGGTCCCTCTACTCCCTACCCCGCCAGGAAGCAGCACCGTGGGTGAGACCCCCGGGTCCGGGTCACTAAGCCGGACTGCCCCCCAGGGGAGCCCAGCCATAGCCGGGCCCGGAGCCTTCGCCCTCCCTCCCGTCTGCGCCCATCCTTCCCTACCCCTCCCTCCCACCCAGGTGGAGCCCGAACGCCCAAGGTCAAGAGCTTCGCCCACCCCCAGAGTCCAGAACAGGGAGGCAGCTTTTGTTCAACGAGAAAGAAAAAAACCCAAACGGAAAAGTTTATAAATGTCAGTGTCCGATATTTCGTCAATTGAAAGGTAACCGCTGTGTTATCTACACATATCTACACATATCTACAGTATCTACACCATTTGCAGATATGCCTCTGGGGTTGACTTGCCTTTACTTATGCGGCAACTACCCAGGAAGAGGGGGCGGGTTCGCATCATCTCTGGGAGAAAAATAAATATAACTTCATTAAACATTTGACCCAAAGCTTTGGCACTAATCTGTGTACAAAGAACAAAAGATCGATCCCACGGCAGCTGCAGGGAGAGACGCCCCAAAGCAATGGGAGTCCAGGGGAGGACCCTCTGCCCACCCTGAGCTCCACCAAGCATAGGGAGAGGGGCAAAAGGGTGCTTTAGTCAGACAGGAGCACTTCCGCAATCCACTGCAAAAAAAAACAAAAAACAAAAAACCAAAAACCAAAACAAAACAAAAAATGTCAAAGAAAATCCACGCCTGGGAGAGCCAGCACACACGTGGTGGGGCTGGGAAGCCTGGGGAAACCCTCAGGAAGACCTTCGTGGCCTTCTTCCTCCTCTTCTTCCCCTCAGCCTCCAGTCGGAAGGAGCGCACAGGGATCCAGCACTTTGGGTTCCGAGCCTATGGCCAGGAGATAACTGTAGCTGGGGGTGGGGGGATGGGGGGGATTTTGATCAGAGGCCCTGAGGTGGTAGACAGACAGCCTGGGGGAGGGGTGGGGAGGGGAGGAGAGCCCTGACCACGTTTCCTTCTCCTTCTCCTTCTACACAATCCGTCATTAGTGGGGATGCTCTCGCAATTTTCTTTTCCAACCCGTCGTTTGGTAATAAGGGTTAATATGAGACAGTAAGGTTCAGCTAGTACCCAGGAAGATAGCTGAAAATCACAGATCAACCTGAAAGGGGAATTTTGAGATAAGGAAGGCAAACCCATTATTTTTCCAGAGGAGTAAACTGAGGCCCAAAGAAGGGCCTTGTGATGCAGAGAAAAGAGTGCTGGATTGGGAGTGAGAAAGCCCAGGCTCAGATACTGCCTCCACTGTCTAACCTAGGGGAGGTGACCCCTAGGCTTCCTCCCAGAAGGGCCTGGCTCTTCCAAACAAAGGCTTGGGGCTAAAGGCAGAGCCAGGAGTTGAGGAGAGCCATGATCCCCTTTCAGCTTTGGCCCTGGAATCCTAGGATTACAACCTAATACACCCTAAATCCAGATTGTTTTCCCCAATCCTACCAATAAAAAATACATGTATGCATACACCCCCAAAGAACACCTTAAGATCATCTGGTCCAAGCCTCTCAAAAAAACCAAGGCAGGAGAGACCTGGACAATGGAACTGGGTGCTTGGAAACAAGCTGGATGACCACTTGGCGTGGATCACACAGAAGGGATTTCCCCCCATGTATGGAGTGGACCTCAATGGCCCCAGTCCCTTCCCCTTCCAAGACTGAATTATTTTATGGCTTGCCCCAAATTCCAGAGATGTCAGAGGGACAGCCTGGACTCCTGCAAAGGGCCCTGGATGTGCAGGCCTGGGAGAGCCAGTTTCTACAGCCCTCCATCTCCTGTATAGAAGCTCCTTGAGGACAGGAGTTTTACTTCTGTCTTGAGATCCCTCGTGCCTTGAACCAGACCTTAACTGAACCTCCAAAAGGGGGCAGATGGACTAGACTCTCTGAGCTCAAGGGGCCTCAGTTTCTTCCTCTGTAAAAGGAGGAAGATGGGTTATCACCAGGATATTTTGTCCATGGCTTCTTTGCCTGTTGTCTCCCCTACCAAAGTTTTGTGAGTTCCGTGAGATCAGGAGCTGTCTTTTGCCTCTGTTTGTATCAATATTTGGAAGAGCTCCAGACACATAGTAGGTGCTTTGTAAATGCTTATTAATTGACTGTGAGAGGGGACAGGTGGACCATGGACTCTCTAAGCTCTCTGAGTCTCAGTTTTCCTGGGTCGTGTGGAGCAGTGGGGTAGGAGGGCTCTCTGGGCCTCGGTTTCCCCTTTTGTCGATGCCCCCCATCTGCTGACCTGAAGTCCGGTGTCGGTCCCCACTTTCCCCGGGCATAGAGCAACAAGATGGCTCTGCTGCTCCAAGATGCTGGGGGAAGGGAAGGGAAGGCCGCCACCTTTGAGCAGGACCCCAACCACCCAGCTCTCCTGCTGGAATGCTGCTTGTCCCACCTGGCTGAGTGGGCCAAGACTGAGCTACGACCTTGGGGACATAGTGTCCCTGGGGAAGGGGCTGGAAGGAGGGTGCTGAGGGCTGGGGCCCCAGGCCCTAGGAGGGGAGGCGGCTAAGAGGTTGGGACCACTAGAGACACAATATCCCCCGTGGGAGAGGGGGGGCTCAGAGCTGGGCACCAGGAAATGGGGCAGATGCCAAGTGGGGACCGCCAAGAATGAGGTGTCCCAGGGAAGTAAGGCTTACAGCTGGATCCCCAGGCTCTAGAAGGGGAGGCTCGAGTGGAGGGAGTCTGGAACCAGGGACCTCCTCGATAAAAATGTGTAAGAAAAAGGGGGGCAGGCAAAAACATCATCCTAAAAATGACAACGTTCCCACTTCAGCATAAAAGCGCCCTCCGCGGACAGACACACGCTACGACGCGGAGGGAACGCACACACCATGCGGCATACAGTCTGTG
Source organism: Gymnobelideus leadbeateri (assembly GCA_011680675.1). Taxonomy (NCBI): domain Eukaryota; kingdom Metazoa; phylum Chordata; class Mammalia; order Diprotodontia; family Petauridae; genus Gymnobelideus; species Gymnobelideus leadbeateri. Next base: position 35,720 of record WOXC01009708.1, on the reverse strand, counting down.
GGGAGCTGCGGGTCGAAAGCTGGAGCAGGGCTGGACGGCTGGGGGTGGGGGTTGAGGGGAGCCCCCTGGGGAGCTGCGGGTCGAAAGCGGGAGCAGAGCTGTACGGCTGGGTAGGTGGGGTTGGAGGGGGCACCCTGGGGCTGGAGCGGAGACCCGGGGTGGGCGTCGGGGTGAGAGCTTGGCTGAAGGAAGCCGGCGGGTAGATGATGAGGCTTCTCTCAGAGAGAAAAGCCCGGCCAGAGAGAGGGCCTACGCTGGGTTTTAGGGTTGTGCCTAGACCGGGGAATCTGGGCCGAGCAGCTGAGCTGAGACCTCAGTTAGGGAGGTGCCCCCGAGGGACATCTGGGGCTGAACCGGAGGGAGGACCCGCGCGTGCCAGCCAAGCTTGGGGGTCGAAGGTGGGGGGAGGGGCGGGATCCTGGTTAGACGGCGAAGCTGGGCTGGCCGGGATCGGGACTGGGGAGGCGAGTTATCTTGGCCCATAGTCGTAGTTGCCTGGAGCCCCGGCAGAGGAGTACATGTTGGCCGCTGCTGCTGCGGCTGCAGCCGCGGGGTTCACGTGGTGGTGATGGTGGTGGTGATGGTGCGGGTGGGGGTAGCCGTGACCCCGGATGCTGGGCAGAGGATAGGGCGCCGGCCGGCTCTTGGCCCCGAGGTAATGGTCGTAGGCAGCTGCGGCGGCGGCTGCTGCCGCCGGGTATTTGTAGGGGTGATGGTGCAGGGGCTCAGAGGCGCTGGGCGCCTCCAGGCGTAGTTCGTGGTGCGGGGGGCTCGGTCTGCCCCCAGCGGTAGCCGTGATCTGCACCAAGCCTCCGGCTCCCGGGACGGGCAGCGCGGGGCTCAGCACCCGGGACATGAGCTGCTGGTGGGCCGGATCGGCGTGCAGAGGAGTCCCACTGGCTTCTCGCTCGTATTCCCTCCGACTCTCCGCAGCGTCTGCCAAATCGAAGCAACAGTTTTAGTTCCTCGACTGAGAGAAGGGTATCACCATTTTGTTCCATCCTCCAACCTGTCACTAGTGGACTCCTTTCTGACCTGAGCCCCTGTGCTCCCCATCCTTAGCCTGAAGACCACCGGTTCCCTGCTCTCCAGGGCACTTTCTTCCTGGCTAGGTGCCACGCCACGCCACGCTGCGCCTCTTCCCTGACACTCCCGCCCCCCCCCCCCCCCACACACACACACTACGCCCCGTGGAGCCTCCTTCTCCCAGGGCGCTAGTGCATCCCTTCCCTGGCCGTGATTTACACCTCCCACCTCCCCACCCTCCACCTCCGGAGATCCACTCCCTAAATGGGACCCTCCCACCTTCTTTAGCCCATCTTCCTGGGATCTGTTTTCAGCCTGGAGCCTCCTCGCCCTGAGGCAAGGCCCCCTTTCCGCAACCGGGACCCTCCCTCGCTGAAGCCCAGTGCACCCCATCCCAGCCGGGAATCTCCCTTGGCCTTCAGTACAAGAGCTTAGCCCCTCCATAGCCAGAAGCTCCCCGCCTGGGAGCCCCAAGGCGCCCTCTCTCCAGCTAGGATCGCCTCCCTGAGCTCCAATGGGGCCCCACCCCAGCCTGGAGCACCTCCGCCTGCACTCCAGTGCGTGCTTTCTGCGAGGCCCCGCTGCACCCCCCCCATCCAAGAATTCCTCCCCAACTCAACTAGGAGCCTCCAATCCTTCCCCCAGCCCCCGCGGGCGCGCGTGCGCACGCTCTCCAGTGCCCTCCTTCCTGTTCTGTTTTTAGCTCACAGTCCGACCTGGGCCTGAGTTAAGATTAAGGGCCTGTGACCTGGTTTAGGGAAGTGTGATGGGAGCCCCCGCGCTGGGGAGGCATGAGGGAACGTGGGGTGGGGTGGGGGGGAGAGAAGGGACGAAGACAGGGCTTGGCCCCGATTCTTGCTCCCCCACCCCACCCCGGCCTCCCCTTCCCTAGGCGCTCGGCTTCCCCAAGCCTTTTTGCCTTGGGCGGGAATCGAGGCTAAAACAGGGTTAAAAGCAACACTACCCCAAGGCTGAGCGGCTGGGCGGGCGCACGTGGCCTAGACCTGACTATTCTGACGGCAGAGGTAAACGGGGCTGGATTGACTGACAAGTGTGTGCACGCATGACATCTCTGTAATTTGCGCTGCCCTAAACAAACACAGCCTTTCTTTATGGGAACGGGCCCCAGAGCCGCCAAGGCTGCAGGCCCACGGCGGCAGCTAGAGCTTCTGCTCGGCTGCGAAGTGTTTACAGCAGCTAATGGAGAAAGGAACTCGCCCGCTCGCCCGCCTTCCAGCTCCACGCAGGCGCAGACGCGCAGCTGCCACAGACGCCCCAAGGGGCCCTTATCAAAGGCTCACTGGGAAAGAGGCTCCCGGGTGCTGCGACCTCAGGGCAGGGGCAGGGCTAAAACAGTCCAGAGGGAGGGGAAGGGGGCCCGGAGCTGCATGAGAAGATTTAAAAGCTGGAAAGATCCTTAAAGAGCATTTAAGCCTGCCCGCCCCCCCGACTTTATATATAGGGAAACGAACAAGCGAGAGGTAGCGGGAAGAAAGGAATTCTGGGTTCCTATTCCAGCTCTGACTCGGACTGGCTGCACTCCCTAGGTAGTTGCTTAGTTACGTGGAAAGTGTGTTAGAAAACATAAAGTATCAGATAATTGCGTTGTTAGCATTTGGATGAGAGAGGAAGTGATTTTTCCCAGGGCCACGCAGTTTAGTGTCAGAGTCGAGTTTTCTGGCCGAATTCGAGACTTCTCCGCCCATGCCGCCCCCCCCAGGCTGGGTCCTTCCGGGGCCATTCGGCTTCTGCAGTTGCCCATTAAACCTTGCCCGTCTATAGGACTGCTTGTGTCCATCTCAGCAGGGCATAGAGAAAGAGAAATGTCAAGACCAAAAAAGCAGAAGTTAGGCCCACCCTCGGGAGCTGAGCCTGGGGAGAGAGCGCAGGACAGGGAGGGCGCCCGGCTTACCTTTCTCAGCCCCGTTCTGCTGGGCGGGCGAGGCCACCGGATTCCGCGAGCGGGCGAAGGCACTCATGAGAGGCAGCGTTCCTGGCCGGTGGGTTCGAGGCCTGCAGGGGAAGACAATGGCCAGGAGGTCATCGGCCTGGGGTCCGCTCAGGCCCCGCGGGCTTGGAGAGGGGCGTAGTTGGGATGGGCACTCACCAGTCCTCGGGGTCGCAGTCCCGAAAGCCTTTGGCGAAGGGATTGCTAGCGATCTTGAGCTGAGTAATCTTCGTGGGGGGAGGGCGGAGAGAAAGGGAAAGAAATAAAGTGGAGGAGGGCAGAGGAAGAAGCCCTTCTCACTCCCCTCCCCCCCACCAACTTCCCTCCTCCACTGACACTGTAAGATCCGAGAATGTAGACTTGGAAGGGACTTTGGGGTTCACCCAACTTCCTCATTTTACAAAGAAGGGAACCGAGGCCCAGAGAAAGGAAGGGACTTGTCCAGCTTTATACATGTAGTAAAAAACTGAGCCGGGACACTAACCTAGCTCTGGGGACGTCACCTCCTGACTCCGTGCCAATTACCTTCGTGAACTAGGAAAGTTACAAGCCCCTGACCTGGCAAAGGAAGGTTTGAACTACTGATTTCTGAGATCTCTTTCATCTCTGGGACGTGTTAAACCTGGTTCTGCCTCATGCTTTCATTTCCAGGGGGAGGGGAAACAAAAAGACCTCCCCCACTTCAGTATCCTCGGCTGTCAATTTCCTAGAGAGCGCTTGTCTCTCCGAGTTAGACGGAAGCCTCTCCACCGAGAGACCGTTTGCTTGTCGGTATCCCCAAAGCCTGCACAGTGCCCATGCCACAGGGCGTGGTGGGCGCTTCCTAAATTGCTCTTGTCTGAAGCCTCTTCACGGATTTTAGGGTTGGGGAACCTCAGAGACCATATAATCCGCCGTGCCCCTCCCCCATCCCAATATGCAGGAGAGTCACATTGGATGCACTAGGTCACACAGTTAAACCATCCAGGAGGAGAGGGAGATGCTAAGATTCAGTGATCACTACTCCCATCAGAACTTGGCCCAAACTGGAGGCGCGAAGAAATCGGGTTCTGGGACCAAGGGGGCCTGTACTGCTGGGGGGCGGGGAAGAGAGAAGGCCCGGGGAAGGGCACTGCTCACTGCCCGGAGGAGCCGTGTCCTTCGCTGGATAAGAGGAGGTGGCCTGGCCAGGGGCCGGAGGGGCAGAAGCCGAGCGCAAGTTAGTCTGGGCCGCGGGCAGGCGGCCGCCTGGGGAATCGCAGGGGCCACTCGGGGCCCCTGGGCAAATCCGTGGATAAGGCATGTGATTTCGAGTTTCCGGAATGGGTTGAAAAACAAACTTTAAGCCGGGCAGTGACAGTTCCAGATTTAGAGGTCAAAGTGATAGAAAGCAGGGGAGACAAAGCAGCTGTCCGCGGCCGTCAAAGGCCGCCAGGCCAGTCGACGCGCCGGGAGGGGCTGCCTCCTTAAAGGGCCAGCCCTCTGCCCTGTGCAAGCCCCTGCCCTTCCCCTGCAGCAGCGTCCTATCCTGCCCTGCCCAGCCCCCTGCCCAGCTCAGCCTCCTGCCCTGCCCAGCCCTGCCGGGCCCGGGACAGGGGCCTCAGCATCTCCAGGTGCTTTGGGACTCGGCCAGGGAATCAGTGAGGAATCTTTTCTCTTGTTTTTCTCTGCCCCCACCGGGCCTTTGCCTTCCCTCCCGGACTCTAAGAATTCGTTAAATGCCCCGCGTCTAGCGAAGGTGTAAGCGTGAGACAGACACTAACAGACAGGTGGCAAGCTGGGCCTGGGAAAAGGGTTCGGAAGTTTTCAGCCAGAAGACGTGGGCTCGGGTCCTGAGCCACTACTGCTGATTTCTCGTGGGATTTGCGACAAGCCCCCTCTCCTCTCTGGGCCTCAGTCTCCCCCTCCCTAAAAATAGCAGGTTAGGCTGCCTTGGGCTAACTCGAAGACCCTTTCTACCTCTTCATCCTGCGCCTTCTACTTACTAGGAAAGGCCGCCTCCCAGCCCAGGAGGCCATTTGGCCGGAGGGCTGGATGCTGCCTGGCCTGGGAGACCTGACAGGGCTCAGCGCCAGGGCATCGGAGAAGCCCACGGCGCCCCTGAACCGGCCTGCAGCAAGATGGGGTCTCAGAACCCAAGTCGCTCCCTCTAGTCCTTCCTTTTCTAGCCTCCGTCTTCCCTTTCCTCTCCTAGGGACCAGGGAGGAGCCGCCAAGGCCACGAGGGGAGAAGAGGATGTAGCTCAGAGATAAGGCCTAGGTCTGGGGTCGGCTTTATGCAAACAAACTTTGAGTGACATCTCGACCCCCGACTTGAGCTGGTCGGGAACCCTAGTAGAACCGAGAGAAGCCCCGGGCAAGGAGCCGCAGGAGCCGGGAGAGCCAGCGACTGGCTCAGCCTGGTTTCCTTTCCCTTCTCAGAGAGCCAGTCTGCCCCTGCAGCGCAGCTGCTCTGAATTTTTAAATAAATGTTTGTTATATGACTGACTGGGAAAGAAGTAGGAAAAACAGGGATCCTCTGTCCACCACCAGACCCAGACCCTTCGAGTCTGAACAAACCATTAAGTTCTAGTTTCCTGTACTTCGAGCTGGGGTTCGAGGACTAGGGACAGCCTCAAAGTACAGGACTGAGAATAAGGATGAGCCGGTCTTCTCCCGCTGCCTCTTTCCGAGGCTGTTTCCTTTCCCACTTAAGTTCCTTTTCTTTCCCCACCCGCCCCCTGTCTCCTTTCTTCCTGCCTCGCCCCTCGGGAGACTACCCCAGCGGGGGACCCTTCCTCAAGTCTGGGAACTCCAGAAGCAGAGAGGAAGGTACCGACCGGCCCGACCCAAAGAGACAGGCTCATCCGACCGTACAGATTCTGACCTTTGGCCTCCCCTGCCCCCTCCCCTGCTTAGGCCCTAGTCTGGACCTAGGGCACCCACTAGGTCAAAGCTGCTACTCAGTTCCCCTAGGGAGCTTTTAGAGTCCGAGGCTCCACCCACCCTCAACCCAGCAGCACAGCCCTAGAGCCGTAGCAGCACGATCGCAGGGCCCCTCACCCTATGGTTCTGGTAGGCCGTGACAGCTGTGAAACGGGTCTCCTCGAATACGAAGGTTTTGAAATTCTCCTCGGCGTATTTCTCGCTGTCCTTGCGAGGATCCACGTAGACCACGTGGAAGCGGGGTTGATATCTGTGCATGGAGTTCAAGATGATCTGAATGACAAGAGGAACCGTGGGTCAGATCTCAAAGGGTAGCCCGGCGAGAGGCAGGGGACTGGGGACAGGAGGGAGGAAGGGAAAGGCGCAGGGGACTGACCAAGGTAGCGACGAGCCTGGCAGCGTAGCGTGGAGGGTTTCGAATCCACGGAAGGAGACCAGAGTTCGAATCGCACCTTTACCGCTCACTTGCTTTGTGACCATTGGCAAGTCATTTCACTTTTGAGCCTCAGTTTCCCTATTTGTAAAATGGGGGTGATAGAATCACCAATGACCTTAGAAACCACATGGTCCAACCAGGTCATTTTTCACCTGAAGAAACTGAGGGGTTAGATGACTTGTCCACAGTCACACACAAACACACACATATGATTACCTTATATATAAACATGTCTTATGTGTACATATATAAAATATAGGATTTGTATGTATATATAATTTGAACCCAGATTCTCTGGCACCAAACTCAGCACCCTTTTCATAGAATAGTGAGTTGTGTGATTCATCCTTGTAGTATGAATCCAGGGATGTGAAGAGCTAAGAAGAGCTATAAGTGAAGGGCTCTCAGCTGGGACTGTGCTAGGTTCTCGAGACACCAAAGATAAAAAACATAACAACTAACTCCTCTCCCTGAAGTAGCTTGAATACAGGGAAGGGGCTCAGAATTCCCCGGCTTCCAATCTCGCCTCTCCTGCCTGCTCACTAGGTGAATGGCTTTTGCCCCTTCCCCTCCTTGGGCTTGCTTTCTCCTCAGTAAAATGAGGGGGTTTGATCAGAACAGTTCTTCCTTCACCTGTCCCCAGTCCTGGACTCCTCTAGAAGTCTGGCGAAGTCCATGGACCTCTCAGAATGATTTTTTAAAACAAATTCATAATGGAAGGAAATGCTCAGTTTTAGAGGGTAGTGAAAGTGATGAGGATTTTTTTTTCTCCTTCGAGTTCCCAGACCCCCTGAAATCTATCCACGGGTTGGTGGACCCCAGGTTAAGAACTCCTGAGCTAAATGTTTTCCAAGTTCCTTTCCAGCTCCTAGAATCTCCGGGAGAGGGGGAGAAGTAACTGAAGCCTGAGTGTAAGGAGGATAGACGTTTATTGGTGCCTAAACTCTCGGGATAATATCTTTGCTTCTCTGTGGAGACATAGCCCCCGGCGCAAACAAGCCTGGGCCACTGCCCTGGGCTTGGAAAACACAAATGAGTTTGATGGACGCGAATTTGTTTAGGGGACGTAAAGGTTGCCAACTATACGGTCGTGAATGATGCAATGAAGCACCAGTTGTCCACACCCTTATCCCTGCTTCCCTTCCCCTCTGGGTCCTAATGAATGCGTCCCTAGCTCCTGGACGCTGCAACACCGGGACCTGTGACGGGCTGCGCCCCAGAACCCTCTCTGAGGGCTGCCAGAGCCAAAGCGTTCCATGACCTCGGAAGAGCTAGCACTTTTTAGTAGGGCTCTGACCAAGCTGGGTAAGGGACATGAGGAGAGCACATCACTCCATCTCCCCAACTACTCAATCCCTATATGCTTCAGCCCATTCTTCCCACCCCCACCCCATAGCTACCCCTCCTCCCTAAACTGCCCCATTCCCTACTCTTGCCTTCTGCGGGGGTGGGGGTGGGAAGAGGGCAACGGGGGGCTCCTGGGGAAAAATGGACTGACCCCACTAGTCCTTGCCTCTGGGCTGCGGCGGTCGGTGAAGAGGGGCAGGAAAGCGAAAAAAAGAGAAGGGAGCAGAGGAAAGGGTGTCTATAACGGCGAAATGGAGGGTGGACACAGTCTAAGACACAGCCCGAGCTACCAGAGGGAGAAACGGAGTACCGCGATGGGAAGCCCCCATTCCACCGCCGCTCCCTCCACTAGGGGTCAGGAAGCCGGAGTTCTGAGCTGAACCCAACATTCTATCTTCTCAAGGGCTCTTCCTGGGTCCCTCTCACTAGCTGGGTGACCTTGGACAAATCCCTTCTCCTCTCGGGACTTCAGGTCCCCCCACTGAGGAGATTGGGTTAGAAAGTACCCCCAAACAGCCTTCTTCAGGCCCCTGCTGCTCCCATCGAAGTGAATGGGGCTCCCTGCGGCAATGTCGCTGGAAACAAAATTCCGAGAATATTTCGTTGCAAGCCGCATTTCCCCCTCAAAAATATCATCTACGAAAGCTCCGCAAAGACAGACTCCTCCCGCCACCTTCCACAAGAAATGGGCTGACGGTTCCATTCTCAGCTAGAAATCTGAAAACGCTACAAATTCCGACTTAAGGAATGCTAGTTAGGTTGGACTTTAAAAAGTGCCAGTGAGAACGTAGATATGTGTGTCCTGGGGAGGGTTGATATTTTTAAAGAGCTGAATGTTAGGCATTTACAGAACTCCTAGGGAAATCCCACATGCAACCAAATGACTTATTTCCTGGGGTCGGGGACCAAGGACAAACAGGATTTTATTTCTTCACTTTGGGTCTAAAATGTTCCTACTTTCCAAGTCTCTCTCTCTCTCTCTCTCTCTCTCTCTCTCTCTCTCTCTCTCTCTCTCTCTCTGTGTGTGTGTGTGTGTGTGTGTGTGTGTGTGTCTCTGTGTGTCTTTGTCAGTCTGTTTCTCCTTCCTTCCCTCTCCCTCTCCTCTCCCTCTCTCCCTCTCTCCATACCTCTCTCTTCCAGGGGAGTGGGGTGAAGAGCCCCTTTCTAGCTCTGATCTTCCCTGGTTGGGCACTTTCCTTAGGGCATTTCCATGTCACAGCAGCTGGGTAGATGGGTCAAGCCTTACTAAGGAACCATGGGGCTTCCCTAAACGATTAACAGCAACTCTCCCTCTTTATTCCCCCAATAATAATAACAGCAGCTTTTCAGATGCAACAGCAGCTCAGTAAAGACTGAGCTGAGCCTCCAAGTCAGGGAAGCCTGGGAGGACTTGATATCCTGTGTGCCTGGACCAGGCTCACCCTCTCAGTGCCCCCAGGGTATTCTCTAAGGCTATTGATTGCAGGGCAGTTGCTAAGCTGCGCTGGTGGAGGGACTTCTTCCACTGAGAGCTCCTTGCATAAATGAATGCATAGGTCTAGACAAATAATCACAACTCTAATAGCTCTCATTTAGGGAGCTCTCTGAAGCCGGTACAGCATTTTATGCATGTTATCTCACTTGTTCCTCACAATAACCTTGCTAGGTGGTTGCTTTTATTACACCCATTTTACAGAGAAGGAAATGGAAATGAAATTACTTGCCCACGGTCACACATCTAGTAAACCTCAGAGGCAGTTTTCCCATCCCCAAATCCAGCCCCCTATCTGTTCTGCCAACTAGCTGCTAACTCTGTTGCAAGAAGCCATCATTTTTTTCAGTCCAGCACATAATCTTGTGTCCACAGAATACTCAATGAAAAGGAATAATAAATAACAGAATAGCCATTTGTCCCAGGACTGATTTTATCTGCTTTCTATTCCACAAAATAATGCCCCTATTACTGTATGTAGCCTCTTCTGATTTACAAGCTACTTTTTCCATGACAAGCCTGTAACACAAGGAATCTAAATATTGTTTTCCTACTGTTACAACTGGAAAGGGTCTCAGAGTGCCTTACTCAGGGATACCTAGCTATGAGGAAAAGTAAGGAGGTAGATGGATGCGACATCACTAGGCTGCCTCACCCCCCCCCCCCACCACCACCCCATGACTGGGGTCTGGAGGAGGAGCCCCTTCAATCTGGCCAAACACAGACACAATGGCACTCCCTCTTCTTTTACATTACCCAGACAGTGACTGACACCAGACCTCAGTGTTGTCCTGACTACGGATGGCAGGAGGGGAGAAGTAGGCTGCTACTGCTTGGGGGGGAGGGGTGGGGGTGGGCACTCACATGGCCATTGTCGTCCAGCAGGTTGTTGGTGAGTTTGAGCTTGTCGAAGGACACGATTTGCTTCATCCACTGGGCGCCCTTAGCTGGGGAGTCTGGATGGTAGTGGACCCGGCCTGGGGTGGCAGGATCTGCCTTCCCTGCCACCAGCCACGATGAGCTGTGGAAGGCGTACCTAGAGCCACAGAATCACAGCAGGTCAGAGCTCGAAAGAACAGAGAATGTCAGGGTGGGGAGGGAACTTGAGAATAGAGAATGTCAGAGCCGGAAGAAATATTGGAACAAAATTGCAGAGCTGGAAGGGACATCGGAGGCCATATAGTCCATTTTACAGATGAGGAAACTGAGGCAAGGATTTACCCAAGGTCACATACAACACAGAACATCAGAGTTGGAAAGGACCTTAGAACATGGCATTTAAAAACTGGAATGTGCCATATGGCAGAGAACCTTAGAATAATCGATCCAGTCCTCTCACTTTTCCAGCTGTGGCCCGCAAAGGCAGAGTCGAGGCTTGACTCTGACTCTAAAGCCGTTTTCTTTGTAGGACCCTGGAGGTCTCCTGGGACAGGCTGGCGGGCAGGTTCCTCTCTCTGCTCAGGCCTTCCACAGAACAAAATACTTCCCGCTTCAGGCGAACGGGAGCCAACATTTTTCCTGCTCTCACTTGCCGGCAGTTCTACCCTGGTTCCGAGGCCTGAAATCGGGACCTGAGCTTCCCACGTCAGCTTCATTCGCTAACCTGGTCTCTCTCCTTTTTTTTTTTTTTTTAACCAAAAGAACCGATTTCCTCAGGGAAGAGAAAAACCCCAACAACCCAGCACTGTGTGATAGAAAAAGCCCAGGTCTGGATTCCAGTCTAGTGCTGAGACCCAAATGTAAGAGTGAGGACTCCCTGGGTCTCAGTTTCCCCACCTGTAAAACGTGGTCAGGTGGGACGGAGAGGAATGCTCCCGTTGGCCTTTAATGCGTCTTCTACGTGCTCCTGAACCCTAACAGTCCTTAGGGGAGAGGGGCACTTTGGGGTGGGAGCCGAGGGCTGGGGCACTCCGGCCGGGCGCGGCTCTCTCTGGGCGCCGAGGAGACAAAGGGCTGGGCGTGTCCCCATTAGCATTATTAATTGCTATTAATTGCTGGGTTGACTGAGTAGGATCGCGGCCCCAATCTACTTCTGCCCTGGCCCCACCTTCCCCAGGCTTTTCGTGTGTCTGAACACGCAGTGCAGGGGAGAACTAGAGGTCGCCCTCTCTCCCACCCGGTAATTGAGGCAAATGGGTTTATTGCTTTAATTATCCGGGTAATTGCCTCCGTTTTCAACTTCCCTTTGGGAGCAGAGGCAGCCTGAGAGATAGGGCGGGAGCTTGGGCCAGGAGACTGATCTTCCAGAGTTCTCCCACCTTCGAGGTTCCATAAGGGGTGTGTGTGTGTGTGTGTGTGTGTGTGTGTGTGTGTGTGTGTGTGTGTGTGTGTAGCGTCAGAGTGAATCTGAGCATACATGGATGTGTGTTTGAATAAGCATGTACTTGAGCCACGTCTGCCACGTTGGTGTGTTTGAGTGACTAGAATGGGAAACTGGCTATGGCTGAGTGTGAGTTTGTGTCTGAGGGGAGTATGCGGAGATAAAGGAAGGCGTGTGAACATAGGAGACAAGATTGAGTAGATTTCTGCGATGGGCCAGGAGCTGGCTCTGGGGCTGAGGGAGGAGCCCTTCCTTGGTCTCCTTCCCCTTGCAAAGTGCGTGTGCCTGTGAGAGAGGACGCCCGAGCGTGTCTGTGTGAGCTAGGATGACCCCGAGTGCCCATGCGTGGGCTGGTGGGCGCCAGCCACTGGAGAGGAGTAATAGGCAGTCTCTGGTGACCTTGGAGCTCGGAGGAGGGTCAGGCTTCAGGAGCCACCTAGCAATCAGCATGGCTGGCTTTATTGCCCAGGTTAATTTCCCCAGCGCTATTAATAACTATTAATCATCCTCGTCATTCTCAGCCCAATAACCAGACACTGCCGCACCGCCTGCAGGTGAATGCCCGCCCCGCAGATTTGGGGCAGAGAGAGACTCCCTCCCCTCCGGGGAGAGGTCAAGATTTCGCATCTACTAGAAACAGCCTGGGCCTCTCTCTTCCAAATACACGCACGGGAAGCAAATATAAAGGAAACAAAATCCGAGGGGAAAAAAAAAACAAAAAACATCACCGATGCACACAGACACATGCTCGAATAAAAACTATATGGGAAAAAACCCCCAGAGAAATCGAGACACTGGGGGAAATGATCCAGAGTTATATACACATTAAATATAAGACCAAAAAACTGGCTTCATCTAGATCCTGTCGGGAGGACAATGACGCAGGAAGAAAATGCAGATTCACATTCATAGAATAAACGCACAACGAAAAATCGCACAGAGATGCCCATTCGCTCGAAGAACACCCCCCCCCCCCACACACACACACACACTACAAACTCTCAGAGATAGGCTCCATCTGAGAAAAGGAGACCGAGGTACTCAGCGAGGACTCGAATTCAGGTGGGGGGAGGAAAGGGAACAATAGGGAGAAATCCCGAAGGGGAAATCACGGGATCATAATGTCCTATGGAGAAGGAAACTCAAGCCCTCCAGGACACGGCTCTTTCGCTCACGCACTCACAAGGACACACATGGGCTCACTCGAACACGGGCAAAGAAGGCGCCCACACATTCAGTGCTCATTCACATCCACGCAGGCTCACGCAGACAGGGTGACTCCCAAGGCAAAGGCCCACGCACACGCACGTCGGTACACGTTCATCCATGCACATGTAGGCACACTCATTCTGAAGGCACGGACACACGTACACATCCCTGCAGAAACACGAGTCACACACATACGTGTGGGTTCCGCCGAATACCGTGCAGGCTCACAAGTGAACCTTCCTGCAGTAGGGCTCTCATGGGTTACACCCCCTCCCCCAAATAACCCCATGCACACGCACTCACCTATAACGTTTATCATCCACCGGCACGAAGTCCATAAGCAGCATATAATCGGCCATCGGGTCCATGCCGAAGATCTTCACCTGGAAAGTGGGGAACATACGCCTGCGGGGGGAGAGAATGCAGTAGTCAGTGGGGGTGGAGTAGGGGAGAATGCAGGGGTCAATGGAGGGCTGGGTAAACAAGGCCAGAGGATCCCCGAGGGCCCAGAGGGCAGGTTCCAGGGTCCCTGCTGGGGGTTCCCAGGGCAGACTCTGCCCCTTCCAGCTCAGCTCCACCACTCTAGCCCCTGAAGGAGCAGGAATAGAGGGAGGGGGCAGGATCCTTCATTTCCGGGCCCAGGGAACTAGGGAGCGACTCCCACCCTGGCCCCACACATCAAGGACTCTGGCTTCGTTGCCAGCGACCCATAGGACGCTCCTGGGACTTGACTCTCTTCCCTGGCTTTTCTGTTAGCCAACTTCCCTTTTCTTTGTGTCTCTGTCCCTATTCTCTGCAGGATGGTCTGTCAGCGGGTTGCGATCTCGGTCTCAGCCTCTACCTTTTGTGTCTCTTCAACAAATTCAGTGGGGCTTCCGAAAACGATTGAAATGCCTAAGGGCTTCTCGGTCTCTGTCTCCCTTACTGTCTCTGTCTTTCTGCCTCTTGCGTCTGTCTCTTTTCTCGGCCTTTGTCTCTCCTCTCTGTCTTTGAGACTCTTTATCTTGTCCCAAGGCTTCAGCCTCTCCGACTTCAGGCATCTCTTTGTCTATGCTTCTCTCTCTCTCTCTCTCTCTCTCTCTCTCTCTCTCTCTCTCTCTCTCTCTGCCCCCCCCCCGTCTCTTTCCGCCCACCCCCCACTTCCCCAGTCTCTGTTTCTCTCGGTTTCTATTGTCTCTCTCACTTCCCGCTCTCATTCGTCCTCTCGATGCCCAATTCTCCGTCTTTTTCTAAGGCCTAATCGACACCGACAAAATTCATGTTAATAGATCGCACCTAGTCAAGTCCGAGATTCTATTTTCAAACGTAATCGAAAGCAAAACAGGGAGCTGAAAAAGGGACTGGATCATCTGGACTCCACCCCCCCCCCAAAAAAAAACAAACTCATTTCTTCTGAAATACTCTGAAAAATGAGGCAAACGTGTTCTTGGATTTTTTGATAATTGACTCGAGTCTCCCCACCGCTTGCTCTCCTTGCATCTGTCCCCCTCCAAGCGCGTCTCTCCATTACCACCACTACCCCCCTCTCTCCGAAGAGTGATTTGATTTGGACTTCCCAGGCAGGGTCTCCGAGGCCCTAAGCAATGCGGTTGGAATGCCTCCGCCCCGATTCCTCTGCAGATCCCGGACCCGAGGTTAAGCACAGGCCTCCAGCAAACCAAAGAGCATAACTGAGTCTGCTAGCAAGGACTCGGGGCCGCTACCTGTACTCGGAAACTTTGGCTGGCTTCTGGGGACCCGGGTTTCTCAACTCCCTCCCAGACGTGACTACTCTCTACTCCTCATGTCGGGAAGTGCCCTCAGACCCCCACATCACTTTCAGGAAACAAACAAAACCCGTTCGTCCTATGTTGGGGGAAAAGAGGACCCCTCGGAAACTGCCGCAAAAGGCAGGCCTGAAATTATTCAGATCGTTCAAGCAAAACCTCGATTACTTTTGGTTGCCTTTCTTCTCCGGAGAATTCCAATAAGAGCGGTTTTTTTACTTTTCCGGATATTTTATGGATAATTGTCTTAATCAACAGCTTCGATTTCCTAGTGGAGTCTCCGCCTCCAAAAATAAGTTGGAAGGGGTTTGGAAGAAATCTATAGACCCCGAGGTTTAACACCAACCCAGGAGACCGGAAGTTTTCCTTAGATCAAAGATAAAGTAGTATGAATAGATTTACCCTCATTTTACAGAAAAGGAAACTGAGACCTAGCGAGGGGAAATGGCCCCCGTTGTGCTCAGGGCATGGAGACCACCTAGTCCAGAAGAGCTAGGGCCCTTCAGCCAAGTTGGATCGTATATACATGTCGTCCGAGAATGAGAAGTCTCCTAGTTCTTTGGGTAATTGGAGGGGATAAGATGGGGGAGGGGGCACCCAGCTAGGGACTAACTGTCCTTTTCTCCCTACAGGTCCACAAAGCCAATAAGCGGTGCTGGCTTGGGAGGATGAGATTTCGGTTTACCCAGCTCCGGGATAATTGCTTGCCTGCGTTGTGGTGAGGAGGCCATCTGCCCCAAAAGCCGTTTGGGCCCTTGGGTGAGCACTAGGTGACTGAGAAGGCTTTAAAAGCTCAAGGACTGTGTCAGTCCCAGAGCCCGAGTAGACACGAAGGGCAGGCGGCAACTCTAGGGGAGCTGGGGGGCGGGGGGGGTACGGCTTAAAGACAGCAATAATCCTTCCCATTTTTATAGAGTTTGCAACACTCTTTGGGAGAGAGGAAATGAGAACGTGACTTCACCGCCCAGTTTGGCAACTAAGGAAACCGAGTCTAGAGAGTGGATGTCGCTAGTCCGAGATCGGGCGAGCGTAGGAGCCGGGTTTTGAGGCTAGAACCCTTAACATTGAGCCCCGAAACCTTTTGGCTGTAGGGGGCCTACTCCTCTCCAAATGGGATCCGTTTCTTCCGTAACAGCTCCTCCCTCCAGGTGACCCGGAATACTCCACTAAGTCTGCACTGGTTTGCCCGGACCAGACCAGACCAACACGGTACCCTCCCTCTGCCTGCCTCCTGCCTCCCGATGACCACCCCTCCCGGTGGCTTCCTGAGACCTGGACTGTAAATCCAGTCCTCCCTCCCGCATCTCCTTCCAGCAAATTCCCGGCCCTGGAAGATGCCCCCACCCAGGACCACAGCAGGAAATCTGGAGCCAAGGGAGGCATTTATCTGGGACTCCCCGTCCCTGGAGCTCGGGGCTGGGCAGATAACAAAGAGATTAAACAAGCTGGCCAGCCTCCCCGCCAGGTCTTTTTAAGGCACCCCTGGGCACCCCGGGACCTCTTCTAAACTGACTCGGGCTCCTCTCCTCTTGCCAGGACCTCGAGCCCGGCTCCCCAGCAAGCCTGCGCACACCAGCTGCTGTCTGATCCGCGGACTCGGCTCTCGCTTCCCAGTTCTGGGCCTGAAAATCTGGGGAGGCCGCAGAGGAGGGCATCCCGTGGGGGGTCGGGACCCCCAATCTGCCGCCCTCACTCTCGGGTAGAGAGAGCAAGAGCGAGAGTGCAAAGGGGAGCCCGGGCTTCGCTAGGGGCCCGCAGTTTCGTTTTGTTGTGTCTGAGGCGGAATTTGTGTGCGCCTGTGTGTACATTAGACACAACCCAAACACACGCCTTTGTCTGCTGGTCAAATACAGTTGCGTGGCAGAACTCGTTCCTTCGTTCGCTCTCCCCCCTCATTCTGTCTGTCTGCTCCAGAGCTTAGGCTTCCTCTCTGGCTCCGTCTCTGTCTCTGGGCCCTCGGGTTCTTTTCCTCATCTCATTTTGTCCCCGTCTTTCCTTTGGTTTCCTTGCCTGCCCTCCTCTCTCTTCCTCTGCAGTTTTCTTCTCTCTCTCTGTGTGTGTGTGTGTGTGTGTGTGTGTGTGTGTGTGTGTGTGTGTGTGTCTCTCCCTCCCTCCCTCCCTCCGTCTCTCTGTCTCTGTCTCTCTCTGTCTCTCTCTGTCTCTCTCTGTCTCTCTGTCTCTCTGTCTCTCTCTCTGTCTCTCTCTCTCTCTCTCTCTCTCTGTCTCTCTGTCTCTCTGTGTCTCTCTCTCTCTCTGTCTCTCTCTCTCTGTCTCTCTCTCTCTGTCTCTCTCTCTCTGTCTCTGTCTCTCTCTCTCTCTCTCTCTCTCACTGTCTGGTCTCTTTCTCTTCTCTCTCTTTCTCCTCCGTAGTTCCGGTTTTGTGATTCTACTCTGGCTCGTCTCTCTCGGTTTCTCAGTTCCTGACGCTGTCTTGTCTCCGGAAACAAATCTATACCCTTTGGAAGGTGCCACACAAAGTAAACTGAAAAGGAGAGGCGAGAAGACTCAAGATTGAATGCCTGGTCTACATAACTTCACATCTACAGACAGTGGCAGTTAAGCCAAAGTTGCATTCTGATTTACGGTTAAATTTGGCCTTTCTTTGCCTCAACAAGGCAGGTCATTCCTCGGCATGGCCGGCTCTTCTTCCTTGTAGACAGAACCTTTGACTCTCCCTGCCACATACACCCTCTCCTGAGGGCTCTGTTCTGAGGGTGGCAGGGCTGAGCCTTCCTGAGGTCCAGATTCAGCCAGGCTGAGCCTCCTGGCTCTGTCTCTGTCCCCTGCTCAGAAAGGCCTTGGGAACTCACTGGGCCTCTCCCCCTTGCTGGGCTCCTCCTGACCTGAGGGTTTGCTCCTGGCCCTTCGGCCCACTCTAAGCCTCAGCCTGACTGGCAGCAAAGAACTGCCTGGAAATGGGACCCTGGGCCACCTCGATGGCCTTGAAGCAGCTGTCTCTCGGCCTAGGCCCGGCCTAGGGATAAGTTGGATCACGCCATTAAGAGCCTTAGGAAAACCCTCGTCTTCCCTAACCTGCCCGTTCTCTCTACTGAGTTGACCCAGAGGCCCAGCGGCCCACCTCGGGACTTGGGGAGCAGCTGCCCCAGTGCAGGGACTGGAACGCAGAAAGGACAGCGAGCAAGGAACTCGGGGAATAGCCCCAGAGAGTACGGCTCCGCTGGGGCTCCAAGGTCCCCTTGTCCCAGAAGTGGGATGCCCAGAGATGTGGGCCAGGGGCGCCTCCCGGGCATCACCTTGCTTGCCCTGGGTCACACTTGGGCAAAGGCTCAGTGGCCACTCTTGACGTCCTTATAGCCTGTTCTCCTGAAGCCCGCCCCTGTCCTGCCGCCGGCGGCCAGCACAGCCGAGACAGCTGCAGACAGGGTGAAGCCCGAGGGCCTTGTCGCCCGAGCCGGGATCCCTGGCATTTACAAGAAGCAGGCGCTGCTTGCCTGACGCTGAGCCGGGACCGGGACCCGAGCCTGAATACTGGCCCAACCCTGGGTGTCAGGAGGCTGACCCCCAAAGCACCCAGGGCCGCCGGCTTCTACTACGCTATCCCGGCGCCTCTTTCCCTCACTGGCCAAGCACAACACAAATCTGTTTATAAAGAGAGCTCGTTTGGGGAATGGGGAGGGGGTGAAGAGACTAAAGGGACCATTGCTACCTGAAGGTCTCCCTATTCCCGGCCCTGATCCCAATTACCTTCTCAGCTAGAATCAAGTACATTACTAGGCTTTTAAAAGCCATTAAAGGGGAAAAAGGAAGGGGCTCGGGAGGAAAGGTGACCCTCTGCCTCACACATACACACACACACACGCACACACACACACGCACACACACAGAGTCCCTTTTCTGCTTCTCAGTTTACTAGTCTGTTAAATTAATAGGGCTGGCCTCGCTGATCCACGAAATCTCAATCCCTTAAACACCCACGGGGTATGGAGTCTAGGGGAGAGGGGCAACGGTCTGGGGGGCCATCCTCAGAGCGAGACAACCGGCCACGTGGAGAGATACGAGCCCAGAGAGGGAGACGGAGAAGGAACCCCGGAGAGAGGGAGGGAAGGAGAGAAGGAGGGAGTCAGCCCTGACCTGCCGGCTTTGGTGACGATCATCTCGGTGCCCAGCTGGTTGAACTCGTCCCAGAGAGCCTTCATCTCCAGCTGCACGCTCACGTTGGCTACCTTAGGGTTCTTCTTCACGGGAGCCTTGGTAGCCACGGCCCCCGGGCCAGGCCCGGCCGAGGCACAACTGGCCCCGGAGCCCTCGGGCTCGCTGCCGCCAGCGGCAGGGTTGGGGCCGCCCGGGGCCGAGAAGGGGTATCCGTGGGGCTGCGCGGCGGCCCCGGCGGCGCAGGGATCGTAGCGTGGGGGCGCCTGCGGCTGAGGTTGAGGCGGCTCATGCTGGCCGTACGGGTCCCCAGCTGGGGAAGGCGAGAGGTGGTAGCCCCCGGAGGCGCTGAGGCTGCTCAGGCTGTTGGCGGTGAAGGCTGTAACATCGCAAAAGTGAGAAAGCTGCGTGAGCCACGGGCTCGAGATAGTGGAGATCATTTCCCGGGCCTGCGGGCTCCGGGCACCGGGCTTCCGCCCTGGCCCTGCGCGCCGAGGCTCGGCTGTGGAGCGAGGAGGGAGCGAGGGAGGCTGCGGCCGGGCTGGAGCTGGGGCTGAGGCTGGAGCTGAGCTGAGCTGAGCTGGGGCTGGGGCCCGGCTGGGGCTAGAGCGCCCGCCCTGCGCCGAGCCGCGCCGCCCCCTACCCACCTACCCACCCACTCCGCCTACTGGCGGCTCCCCCTCCTGCCTCGGCCGCTACCGCTGCCTTCTGGGCGCCGCCGCCCGCGCATCGCCGGAGCCCGGGCTCAGTTCGGCTCGCCTCCAGACCCCTGCCGGTGGCCGCGGCGGTGCCTGCTGCCCTGGCCCAGGGCCTGCCCCGGCTCCGGCTCCGGCTCCGGCTCCCGCTCCCGCCCGGGCTCCCTCTTGGGCCGCCCAGCAGCGCTGAGCTGCGCGTCTTATCTGCTCCCTCGGCTTCCCCGCCCGCCCGGCCGGCCACCAGACCGGTTCCGATTTCTCCTGGAGATAAAGTGCCGCAGGTAAACGGCCCGCGGCCCCAGCTCTCTGATTGACAGCCCAGCGCGCCCTTTCCCGGCGCTGGCCGGGGCACCCTGGGCGCCCAGCTGGGGAGAAGCGGTGCCCCACCCCACCCCCGCCCGGGCTGAGCCCTCCTCCCCTCGCCCGCCCTCCGTCCCCGCCCCTTCCCCTCCCCCATTCTGCCACCAGGGCCCCGTCCTCGGGGCCCCAGTCCGGGGTTCAGACAATGGGATCCCCCGGCTTTGCTTGCCTGGCCCTGCTTGCCAAGCCGGCGTCTCCGGCTCCTCTCTATTCCCCCGCGAGCTCCACAGGCAGGGGAGGTTATCGGGAGACAGGCTCCCTCAGACCTGCGGCTCGTTCTCGTTCTCGATGCCCCTTTAAACCACGATCTCGACCGGGACCTTGGGTCCCAGCTTTGCTTTTTCTTTCTTCTTCGACCTTGTTTCAATCTCTCTTCTCTCGCTCCCTCTCCCTCCCCCTCCCCCTCCTTTTCTCTCTCTCTCTGTCTCTCTGTCTCTGTCTCTCTCTCTGTCTCTCTGTCTCTCTCTCTCTCTCCCCCTCTCCCTCTCTCCCTCTTTCCCTCTCTTCCTTAAGGTCCCTTTCTCCCCGTCACTTTTTTTCCTCTCATCTTGCCTCTTTCTTATTTTTAGTCAATATGTCTTTCCCTTTTTTCCTTTTTCTTATTTTTTTTTTGCTTTCTTTCTTGCCTCCCAGTCTTTCTCTCTTTTCTCCTTTCCTTTCTTTCCTCTAACCTGGTCTTTTTCTCTGTCTCTCCCCTCCCCCCCAAGCTTCTCTTACTTTTCTTTCTTTTGTTCTTTCTTTCTTTTTTTCTTTTCTCTCTTGTTTTTTCCTTTTTCCTTCTTTTTCCTCTCTTCCCTTCTTTTTCTTTCCTTTTCTCTCTCTCTTTTTTGTTTTTTCTTATTTTTATTTATTCCTCCCTTTTCTCTTCTCTTCTTTCATTTCTCTCTTCTGCCTCTTTCATGGTCTCCCCTGTTTCTTTCAATTTCTTCTTTTAATCCTCTTTATTTCTCTCTTCCTCTTTCCTTCCATTCTTCTTTCTAAACTTATCTTTTTTTCCTTCATTTTTTCTCTTCTCATACTTTTCCTTTTCCTTCTTTCTAGTATTTAATGTCTTTCTCCTACTCTATTTCTTTCATTTTTCTCTTGGCATTCCGTTTAAAACAATTTTTTCCTCCTCTTCTTAATTTCTTTCTCCTAAACTTTCTGTCTCTCGGTCCTTTTCTGTCTCTTTTCTTTCCTCTTTTTCTTTCTAATTTCTTTCGAGTGTTTGTGTGATTCTTTTTCTCTTCCTCTTTCTTTTTTCTCTTTTCTCTCTTTCCTTTCCCTTTCTTCTCTCTTTTTGTCTTTCTTATTTTCTTCTCTCCTCTCTATGCTCACAGTCAGGCTGTTTTACCGCTCTCCTGTTTTCCTGTCTGCTTCTCAAATCCCTGTCTATGTGTCTGTCTGTCCGACTGACTGACTGACAGTCTTGCCATTTCTTCCTCCAGGGAGCCGAATCATTTCCCCTGCCTGCCCAGGCATCTCTTCGGGGGAACCAACGAGCGTGGCTTGGGTGACCAGGGAGCCTGAACCGCCTCCGGCCGGCTGGTAGGAACCTGTATGGGCCGTGGAAGCCACGACTTCCAAAACGGAACAAGATCACAAGTGCCCCAGCGGGGTTCTGTGTCGTTCTCAATTAAAAGTCCTTGTTCAGGAATCCTGTCTGACTCCCCACGGAGGCTGGAGGTGGAGATGGAGATGGGGGGCGAGGGGCGTGCGCGTTTGGATGGAGGGAGTCCAGAGCCCCGTGCCCTGAGGACTTCCATTCTCTCCTCTGCCTGGGGCATGCTTGTTAGGGTTCGACCTTCGCCTTCTTCGATTTTCTAAACGTTCAGGTCGGATCTACACCGCACCAAGTCCAGATGGATGGTCAAGCACTGGGCTAGTTCCTGGCCCCCCACTCCCAACCTACCTCCTGTTCCTTGAATAATTGGAGACTGTAGCAAGAGCTACAACCGGACCGGCTTGGCTGGGTGCAACTTCGACCCCTGGGTCAGGGTAGTCCGGCAGGAGTCTAGCCACTGCTGAGCAGCGCCAGCCAGAGCGAGGTCCCCTACCCAGTGGTTACAAAGGGCCCCCTACTCAGCGGGAACTACGCCCCCCCAGGAGGCTGGTGCGAGGGGCCCCTCACCCAAAGGCAACGAGAAACCCCCCCCCCCCCACACACACACACCCGGTGAGAGCGAGGGGCTCCCAAGCCAGCGGCCCGGGCCAACCTCTGTCTTTCTTACCTTCCATATCCCTGGTGACTGTGCTGAAATGCATCCTCTGCGGGGGGCCGCCCGCTCCTGCGGCCGCCTTGGCCAGGCCCGGGGCGGCCAGCTGCGGGGGGCCCAGCGCCTCCCGGCTGGCGCGCTCCGCCGCCGCTGCGATCAGAGAGGCGATACTAAACGCGTTGGCCTTGGGAGACAGCGGGCTCTGCTCGTCCATAGGGGAGCCCGCTCTGGCGGCGCCACCCCCCGAGTGCGCCCCGCGCCGCGCTCTCGCCTCACCATCCGGAGGGGGTGCGGGGGGGGAGGGAGGGAGGAGGTGGAGGCGGGGGCCGGGTGAGGGGGGGGGGCAGATGCCACTCAGAGCTTGCTCCAAGCAGCCCGGCCTCTGAGCTTACTGCCCCCACCCAGCGCAGCGGACCAGGGCCGCTGCTCCCTGGGGTGGGAAGGGCAGCATTAGGCGCTTGGAGATGCAACAGGAGTCCTAGTCTCTGGGGCGCGAAGCCTCC
Source organism: Gymnobelideus leadbeateri (assembly GCA_011680675.1). Taxonomy (NCBI): domain Eukaryota; kingdom Metazoa; phylum Chordata; class Mammalia; order Diprotodontia; family Petauridae; genus Gymnobelideus; species Gymnobelideus leadbeateri. Next base: position 13,431 of record WOXC01009708.1, on the reverse strand, counting down.
GGACCCCCAAGATCCCTGCTCCCTCCCCACTCTGCCTGCCAATATGATTAGTTAATTGTCTCCCCACACTCTCTACCCTTCTTCAAGAACGAAATCGGTTCCTACTCTCCTCAACCCCTTTTCTCCCCCAAGAAATGTCGCTACCTCCAAGGCCCCCGCCCAAGTAGTTAGTTACTTCTGCCCCCTCGCTTCTCCCTGCGCCGACTTGCTCCCTTAAAAAAAAATCTCTTCTCCCCCACTCTTCTCCCCCCTCCCCTCCCGATGTAGTTAGTTCCTTCTTGTTCTGAAAAATGGCCCCCTCCCATGCTGGGACAGCGCAGGACAGATTTGGGCGCTGGTGAGGTCAGTTAGGGGTCCCCCTCCCAGAGGGGAGGCCATGGGAGGCCGGCGATTTACTTAAAGCCTGTGTATCCTCAGGTCCCAGGCCCTTTGGGTCCGCTTGGAGCTCTGTGTTGGGTGCGGCTCAGGAACTGAAGTCCCGAAACTTGCGGGGGCCCGATCTCCCTTTTTGTGCCCATCTGCCTCGTTCTCCTTCCTCCAACTTCCATCCCTATCCCGCCTCCCTCAGCCCCCGATCTCTGCGTGAGTAGATCCACACAAACCACAGCGCAACCCCATTATCCTGCCCATGGTCCCACACGGAGGGCCCCAACTCTGCTCACCAAGGCCGGTCTCGGTCACACCCAAGGTCCTCTTGGCAAGGTTAGACACTAGCTCCTGGGCCCCAACGCACCCACAGTCAGGCACTCGGGGCTTTCCTTAGACCTACTCCAGGGCTGGACACTCACAGGGTTCCACAGTCACATGGTCACACAATTGGGCATATAATTTCACAATGCCACACTCTTCGGAAACACAACTGTAGGCAGTCTGAATCCCTCACACCACTGTGAGCAGAATCACACGGCCTAGTTACACTGTTGTCCCCAAAGTCCTACAAGCTGTCCTGGGCTAGCAGCCACTCTCTTGCACATACACAGGTTCACCATGTTGGGGGGCACTCAATCAGCTCCACATTGATAATAGAATTCCATAGATTTAAGGAATGACTGTCCTTAGCCTTTCACAGTTTCTCACATACTTGTGTCTGCATTCGGTGCCACCACCCCAGTCCCTGGCAGATTAAGGGGCCCAAGGAGCAGTGGCACACACGTAGGGCATGCACTCTAGAGAAGAGCCTTCCCCAGAAGTTTCCCTCAGATCCTTGCACTGTCTCCTTCCTACATCTACGCAGGTCCCCTTCTTGAAAATGAGCCTCCATTGCCTTGAATGGCAGGGAAGCTTGGGAATCTTCACTCAATGAGTGGGGGGAACCCCAAACTCAGGGAGTCAACCTGGAGCTTGTGCCAACCACTGAGTCTGTCTCCAGTATGTAACATGTGTGTGCTGAGGCCTCTGTGAGTGTGTCCCAGCAAGTGTGATGAATTTGTCAGTCTGAGAAACAGTCCAGGGGTGTGAGGGAGGATGTGAGTGTGGAGAGGTGTATGGCCAAGTGTCTGCCTTGGAGGGGCCCATCAGATAGAGTGGGATCATTTGTATAGAATTGAAGGGTGTCAGAGGCAGTCCTCACAGGGTGTGAACTTGGAGCAGTGGGGAATGACGTGTCTGGTGGGCTTCTGTCTCAGGGAGGGGGTAATTATGGGAGGGGGGTGTTTGCCAACATGTTGGTGCCTTGGAGTATGACACTGGGAATGTATATGTGTAAAAGTGAATGTCAGCACTGTGTGAGGTGTGTTTGCAGGTGGGACACTAGAAAGGGCGGAAGGGGAAGATTTCCCTGCTTGATCTGAGTTCTTTTTGAGGACTGCTCACTCTGCAGCAGGCCTAGTTTCCAGGTTGAAAATAAACTTACTGATGGAGGCCAGGCCAGAGCCCACCAGGCAGGACAGCTAGGACTGAGCCTCCCAAACAGATCCAGGGTAGGCTCCCACTACCCCTCTCACTTTGGGTCTCGAGGAGGTGAAGCCCACTGATGGGCTCAGGAATGTGGAACCAAGCAGGGCATGTGTCTGATCTGTCCCAGATCCCAGACTGGGTGGAGTGGAGGTGTGGTTGTGGCTCTGTTTCTTTGTGTCTACCTCTATTTCTGCTTTTCTGGTTATCTCTACCTCTCTGTTTCTCTTGGTATATAATCTCTGTATATGTTTCTGTTTTGGCCTCTGTCTCTGTATTTTTCCCTGTTTCGGAATCTTTGTTCATCATATGCCTGGCTTCTGGCGCCTTTGTAATGAACTCAAGGGAGGGCAATGCAGGGAAACAGGAGAGGGAAGGTGACTGCTGATTCTCCAGGGCTGAATATCTGCCCAGATGATTAGAAACATTAGGGCCCTGGAAGTCCTGAGTTACTTCCCCACAGAAGCCCAGACATCCCTTCCTCCCTCTCCCAGGATCCCCTAAAGCCCTACCTATCTCCATGGTGCAGGATGCCCCCAGCCAGCTATTCTCAGTAAAAGGAATTGACTGAGTCTGGCTTCCCTTCTCCTCCAGCATCTCAGGAGATCTCCAAGCACTGCCAATATACAGTTCCAGAGTGGATCCCTAAGGCGCAGAGTGGGCATCAGGTGGGAGAGAGGCAAGGAGGGCTGGGAGGTTGGGGAGGTTGTCAGGTCTGGTGGATGTGCCAGCCTAGCCCAATGAAAGAGAGGGCCTAGGCTGGGTGGCTATACTCCCTGTTCAGGAATGGAGTTTGAAAAGAAGAGAGAAGGGAAGAATGAGAAAATGAGGAGAGAAGACAGAGGGGGGAAGAGAGGAGAGAAAAGGGAGGGGGACAGAGAAGAGGAAGAAGAAAGGGGAAAGAAGGGGAAGAAAGGGGAAAAGGAGGAAGGCAGAGGAGAGGGAAGAGAAAGTGTAGGAGAGAAAACAGTGGAGAAAAGAGAGGAAAGGAGGAAGAGATTACTGCAAAGGGAGTGGGCCACAGGGCGGAGTCCCTGCCTCTCTCGACCCCATTTCCCCTCCCGGTCCCCCAGACACGTCCTACATCCTCAGCCTGCGCTGGGCGGGGCCGTACCCAGGCGGAAAGCGGGGCAGCGCTTCCCGGTCAGGCGCACCCTTGTTCTGGGCTCAGCAACTGCTCAGCCGGCCATGAACACTCTCAGCCATAGCTCAGCCCCTCAGGTCCTCCGTCAGTGTGGGGCGACCAAAAGAGCTCAGCCTGTCTTGCCAGCTTTTTGGGTCCCCCAAAGTGTAGGGGGGAGGGAACCACTGAACATCAGGGAATGGGGGAAGCATAGTCCTGAGGCCGAAGTGAGGAACCTGCAGGTTCCTAGGCTCGTCTCCACCTTTCTCCCCTGGCAGGGCCCCTCCCAGGCCCAGCCCCCTGATGAGCTCGTCCTGCCAGGCAGCTCTGGGCCCCAGGCCTTTCCTCTGCAGCCTTTGGGGGCCTCCTGGCCCTCTCTCTCCACACTTTCTATTCTGCTCTCCCTACTTTGAAGCCCCTCTCCCTGCTAACACCTACAGCACCCACTTTTTGCTCCATTGCCCCAGTATCTGTTCCTTTCCCGCTCTCTAGCCCCTAATCTCTCTCCATTATCCAGGACTTCTCTCCCCGGTATTTCTGCCCCTCTGTGCCCCCTATCTGCTTCCTCTCCATCCTCTCCATTCAGCACCTTGGCTCCCCAGCATCCACTCCATCTATCTCTTTCCCCAATATCTCCTCCCTCTCCTCTCTCATCTTCTTCTTTCCCCCACTATCTTCCCACCCTACTCTTTGCCTTGTACGGTTTGGCCAGGCTGAATCTCTCCTGCCTGGGCCAGGTCCTTCCAAGGGGATCTAGGACCCCCAGGTCCCAGGTTGGCACAGCCCAGGATGGGGGCCAATATTACCGATCCGGACTGTGGAGAGGTGGTCAAGCTGAAGGGCGGGCAGCTGTGCAAATGCGGGGCCCCCAGGAACTCCACAGGCCCTAGAAGGAAAGTGTTCGGTGTGACTGGCTCCAGGCTCTGGGAGCCCTGCTGGGCGGCCTCAACTCGAGCTGGAGGCAGCGCTGAAGGAGGAAAGGGGATTAATGAGAAAGTAAATGGGCCGGCGGCCTCGGCCTCAGCACCGGGCAGGGGCAAGCTCGCTGGATTTAACTTCAGAGGAGCATTTCTCTCTCCTGTAACCTGGGAGCGGCCTCTGCACCTCCACGACATTACCGGGGCGGCCACACACAGTAAGCTCTCTATCTAGCTACCTGTCCTTTATCTTCTCTGGACGATGAAGATGTTGATCTCTAGGGTCACCTCCAGCTCAGAATCCTACGACCCTTCCCTCCTCCCCTCCCAGCCTTCCTTCAGCGCCGCCCCCGCTCCATGCCAGTTCTTACCGGCAGGACTGCCGCCCCCAACGATCCTGGATTTATTTCAAGTGAGAGAAACTTAGTTCTCTAAGCTAGTGCATAGAGAACCAGCCAGGAAAGCGCGGCTTCACGTCCGGGCTCCGACACATACTGCCTGTGTGACCCTGGGCAACGCTTGGTTTCTTCGTGGTCCAGGGTCAAGGTCAATTTACTGTCTAGACGTGACAACTTTCCAAGGCTGAGTTCCAAAGGAGCACTTGGGAGAGGGAGTGATTCTCCTCCTCTGGTAGCTCCCTTTCAGGATGACGTTCTCACAGTTGTGTTTGGGACAGGTCGGGTCCCAATCCCTCTATTTTCTATCCATTTCCCCAAGTGTCTGCTCTCTCCCCCACTACAGAAGGTGAGTGCTTTGAGAGCAGAGCAGAACCTGTACCCCAAGTGCCCAAGGCAATGCGTGGCCCTCACTTAATAAATGCTGATTGGCGGGTTTAGTCCGTCTGAAGGCCTTTACTGATTGAGCTGGGATGGAGAAACTGAGGCTAAGACCCAGAGTTCAGAGGAGGCATTCCGGGGAAGCTTTGGGAATTGCGCCCCCTGGATGTGGCTGCCAGTAGGAGTCTCTGAACCTCTGGGACCGCGGGGAGCTCAGGCGTACTATCAACAAACTTTGGCGTGGTTTGTCCTTTCGGGGTGGAGAATCCCGAGCTGGCGGGTGCAGGTGGGGGGCCCAAACTAGACAAGGCATGACCCCTGCCTTTGGAGAGCTCCCAGGCTGTCTGGTAAGAGTAAAGACTCAATTACAAGACAGCATCCTAGGATAATTTCGCAAAAGAGGGAGAAGCAAAGGTCCAGCAATGGGGAAGGGACTTGACCAAGGTCACACAGGGAGGATCACGGGTTTGTAATTGGAAGGACCTTAGTGACCATCAACTTTAACCCCCTCATTTATCGTTGGGCAAACGGAGGTTCAGGCAAAGGAAGGGATTGTCTCTTACCCTCCTCGGGGTTGGGGAACCGAAGGGGCAGGTCAAGGGATACCAAGGACCCTCGTGGGAGGAGCCAACCTGATGTGGGAGGGACAGTGACCGAGGGACTCGAGTGGGAGGGCCTGAGGCGCCTCTCAGGGTGCTTCTGCTTCAGGAGGTCCCACCGGGACCACGGGAGCGTGGTCCAGAGGGACGAGGCCCTTAGGTCCGTGCGTCTGTCCCTCTGGAACGTACGGCGATTCATGGGTAGCCTAGGCAGCCAGACGCAGCTTGAGCCAAGGCCAACAAAAACACCGGGGTCGGGCCCCGTTCTCCCCTTCCCGGAAAAAAGACAGACACTCAGAGATACAGACGCACACAGACACACCTCAGCCCCTATACGGTGGATATCTTTTATATATACTATGTGTGTGCATCTTCTCTTCCACAGAAAAGTGTAAGCTTCCTGAGGGCGGGGACTATTTTGGTTTTTGTATTTATTGTCTTTTTAGCTTGCCACAGAGTAGGTCTTTAAAAAGCGTGTGATGTGCCCTCACAGATGTTAGCGGAATACCTGGACAGATGGGTGCACAGGCGTGACTACCCTCTCCAGGTCTGGGTGCTCTCCAACATGCACACGTGTGGGATACTCTTGTACACAGGCGTGACCCTCACAGGGGTCCCCACACACACACCAAGGGGCTCCTGCCAGGACTCACCTATGCCTTCTCCTTACTTGAACAGCCCTGTGATTTCCCTTTGTGCCCGCCTATGTGGTGCCTTGCTCACACAAGTGTGGGCTCCCCCACATAACATGTATCAGACTCTTCCAACAAACCTGTGACACTCCTGTACGCATATTTGGTACAATGTGTACCGAAGAGGTGCCAACCTCTCCACCACCTAATGTGGGCCAACTCCATCCTCCACGTGATATCCCCGAAAGCTCGGGGCACAATATCCCCTGCCCTTGGAACGAAAGTGGGTGCGCTCTGGCCGGATTTGGGTCAACAAGCACTGGCCTGAGGCACTTCCTCCTGATGCTGGAAGGCGGGTGAATGTTAGGAATTCACAGCCTGAGGTTTCACCCCTGGGTCTGAAATGAGAGATCTCCTTCCGCAATATCCTGCCCGGCTTTCATCCTGCCCCTTGTTATCTAGTATCTCTGTGACTCTGGGCAAGACGCTTCACTTTTTCGAGCCTCAGTTTCCTCCTCTGTAAAATGAAAGGGTTGGATCAGCTAACCTCGGAGTTCCCTTTCAGCTCCAGATCTAGGTCCCCGCCCCCGCGAACGAAGCTCTCTTAGGACCCGGTTCCTTTCCTCCAGCTCTTGCCATCTTCACGCGCACGCCCACACACCCACACCCACGCGTTATACTCGTAGTCACGAACAGATGCACTTGGCGGAAAAACTGTTGTCGAACTGGGGAGACAGGAGATGCGAGTTCGAATCCCGCCTCAGCCACAAGCAACTTTTCTCATCTCCAAGGTTCTCTGACCCTCAGCTTGGTCTTTTAAAGAGGCGAACAATCCCTGCCCTTTTGTCTCTCCCTACCCCTCCAGTCGACTGTGGGGAGGAAAGTGACTTGTAAGTCAGGAAGCGCGACCAAAACTGAAATCCTGGTTCTTATAAAAACCCCCACCCCTGTAATGTGAACAGCCACACAGCAGCTAACTCTGTGTGTGTGTGTGTGTGTGTGTGTGTGTGTGTGTCTCCTCTCTCTCTGTCTCTCTCTCTTTCTCCTCTCTCTGTCTCAGTCTCTTTCTCCTCTCTCTATTCCCCCGCCCCCTCACACGCTCACAATCGTGCATCACAGACGGTCGGATCGGACAAGAGATAAATCAACTCCCTTCAGCCCCTCATTTTGTAGAGTGAGAAGCCGAGGCTCAGAGAAGGAAAGGGAAAGACTTGGCCAAAGTCACACCCCGCCCGCAGCAGGACTAGGATCCTCTGCTTCCGAGGCTTTCTCCCCGGCCTTTCTCGAATACCTTACCAAACTTTCCAAGTGTGCACAATCACATTGGCTTCTCACCCAGGGAAAGAAGAGAAGGAAAGCTTATTGACTATGTGATAGGCGCGGTGTTACAAGGTTTTACAAATATTATCTCGTTTGATCCTTAAAAAAAAAACAAACCCTGAGAGGTAAATACCCTGTTTACAGTTGAGGAAACTGAGACAGGAAGACATTAAGTGACTTGCTCAGGGTCTCACAAGAAGCGTCTGAGGTCTAATTTGAACTCGTCTTTGACTTCATACCCAGCGCTCCCTGGAATAGAGACCCTTGGATGGATGCGCTGGCCAGTGTACAGAGCCGGGCAACTGGGTCGTCCCTGCCCAGGGGCTCCTCCTGAGCTCAGGGGCCCTGACTGGGCCACACCGACCCCAGGATCCACGCTAAGTTCCTCCGATCAAGCGGAAAGTGAAAGAGGCACTAAGAAGCAATGTCCTCTCGAATTCCCAGGAGTACCGAAGTAGTCACTCCCCTGTTCCAAGGAAGCTTTGAATGTGAACTGACCTTGTAGGAACCGAGAATCCAAGGGATTGCGGCGCTTGACACCTGAAAGGCCCCCAAACTGCGTTTGCTGAATCGAATTTGGTTTCTCCGTTAAAAGCAATCCCTCTCCGCCGCCCAGTCCAAACAGCTCTGAAGGCCGAGCCGAGGGCAGGCAGGGAAGGTGGGGAGGCCGTCGTTCGATGCCTCAGAGCAGCCAGACGTGCACAAGTGAGGCCTTGACTCCGCTTCTCCCGGAGCGGGTTTTCCTGATCTGGAAGAAGGGAGTGATAGCGCCACTCCCCCCCCCACCCCACCCCCCGCCCGTAAAGACCTGACCCACAACACCAATGAGAGCGAGTCACACCCGCCCCCCGACCAACTCATCGCCCACCCCAGAACGGGCACCCACGCTTCGAGATCTCTCTTCTGCCCAATTCGCCGGGTTCCGGTGTGGGGAAGGTGTCTGGGCTTTTCTGGTAGGTTAGCGAATAGAAGGAGGCCCCGGGGACTGCGTTTGGAGCAGCCTGTAGCCTATGAAGCCCCGGGGAAGGCTTCGAGATCGATCCGGGAGCAAAAAATAGCCCCAAACTGAAACCCCGGAACTGGGAGGACTCTATGAGTGCTGGGGCCACCCACTGCGCCCCTTAACTGCCCCACTGCCGGTGAACTGTGGGCGAGGGAAGGACTCCACCCCTAGCTCCCTTTCTCCTTCTCCCAGGCCCTGGACTGGGCTAGGCCTGCGCTCGCTGAGTCAATTGATGGCAATTCGTATTTATTGTCCATATTAATGATCCGTATTAATTCAGAGCCTCGGAGTGGGTCTAACAGGTGCCCGGCGCTCAGTGCTAGAATTGCCAACCGCTAGGAGCGGAGACCAGGTCTACGACAGAAGGGTGCTCTCCAATTCGGCTAATTGGAGGGGGCGAGGGCGGACTGGAAGGACACCTGGAATTTTGGAGCAGGCGGGATAGCTGAGCCTTGGCCCTGGGAGCGCCTTGGGGTCCTGCCAAGGGGAAGGGTGCTGTGGCATCAGGCGAGGCCCAAAGACCCGCCTGGGGAGATTCAGCCTGTGGACTCCGCTACTCCCCCGCAGCCTCTCCAGTCTTTCCCATTCGAGAAAAGAGGCCCCTAGCCCGGGCTTGGGAAAGCAGGCAAAGGTTAGAGCTGGGGACGCCAGATTCTCTGGACGCCGAAAGCCAAGCCGCCTCAACGTCCCCGCCGCCTTGCTTTGCCTTTCCGCGTTCTTTCCTTTCTCTTCTGTTTCTTCTCTCTTTCTCCTCTCCCTCTTCCCTATCTCTCAGGTTCCCTCTCCTCTTTTTCCTCTAGCTCGCGGCCTCTGCTGTTCGCTCTCCGGCTCTCGGCCTTCCTGCTTGTCTGCTCCGTCCCGCCCGTCAGTCTCTATTTCTCTCCTGCATTTCTCTGCCCCTCTCTTTTTCTCCTGTTTTTCATTCTTCATTGTCTCTACCGCTTTTCTTTCGTCTCTCTAGTACATCTTCCCGTCTCCGCGGCTCTTTCTTGGTCGTCTGTCTCTCGATCTCCGGCCCTCTTACCTCTTGGTCTCTGTGTCTCTCTGGCTCCTGCCCTGGTTCGGACGTCAGCCTCTGCTCCAAGGCTAGCCCACACATTTCAAAGCCTTCCAAGCTTTCATTGTGGAGGGAAAGGGGGGGGGGGGAAGCGCTCGGGTCTCTACAGCACTATTTGGGCAGTCTTCTCTCGCCTCGGGAGTTCCGGGGTCCCACCTGCGCCCTCCCAGATTCCCACTCCCCATTGCCCCATCGGACTCAGCCTTCTGCTCCGCTTCACCATTGGTTTGATCCCTCTTGGAGCCTCGAACTGGGCAGAGTCCCAGGAGAGTGGGGGACATCCGATCTATGCTCTTGCGGCCTCAGCCCGGGCATCCCTAACCCGAGGGGAAGCCAATGCCCACACTGCCTGTCTGCCTGTGTGCCACGGAACGTAGGTGTCTCTGTGGATTTGTACTGTATCTGTCAGTCAGTCAATAAACATTGTGCATCAGTATACATCTAAGAATCTCTCGTGTGGAGAGGGACTGGAAGTTTAGGTAAGATGGTTCCTTGCTGTCAAAGTGATCACAGTCCGTGACTTGGAAGACAGACAAACATATCTTGGATTTGGACTCAGAGAACCTGAGTTCGAATCTTGACTCGGTTCCTCACTAACTCTCCACCTCTCAGGTACTCCCAGTTCTAGACCTCGGATTCTGTCTGGCCTGGCCCCTCTCTGAGCCTCAGTGTCTCAGTCTGCAGCACCAGCTGGTTGAAATTCATGATACAAGGGATGACCTTATGTTCTCCTCAGCCCTAAATACCTCTAGCCCCAAGCAGTGTATAGACATAGGCATCATCACATGCCCCTACCTTAGCAATGTGTAGTGGCCCTCAATCAGGAGAACGCTGGGGTCTAGGCAGTCCTGTACCATCCGTGTTGGTGACTTGGGTTGTCCTGGGGTGACTTTCCTAGGGCAGAGCTAGCTCCAATGGCCCTGTGTCTGGGAGCTCAGGCTCATGGGGGATCTGGGGCCAAGGAGGGAACTCAGAGGCCAGCTAGTCCAAACCCCTCTTTTTATTCTGAAAAAAAATTGTATTTTATTTTCACAACCATCCACTTTCTCTCCCTTCCACCTCACCCTCACCCTGCCCATCCCAAGGAAGGGAAACAAAACCCTTGTAACAAACATATATAGTCAAGGAAAACACCCACATGGGCAAATGTCCAAAACAAAATTCTCAATCTATGCCCTGCGTCTTCCACCACTCTATCAGGAAGTGGATAATGTTTCATCCTGAGTCGTTTGGAATAGTGGTTGGTAATTGTGTTAATAATAATAGCAACCATTCATAATACACTTTAACTAAACAAATACCTCATTTGATCCTCAGAACAACCCTGGAAAGTAGATGCTGTCATTATCCCCATTTTACAGACAAGAAAATTGAGGTATGGAGAGGGGAAGTTTAAGTGACTTCCCCAGGGTCACACAGCTAGTAAGTGAGGCTAGATTTGAACTCAGGTCTTCTTGATTTCAGAACTCTATCCACTGTGCTATCTAACTGTGCTGATCAGAGTTCTCAAGTCTTTCAAAGTTTTTTGAAAAATAACTTTATACATAGGATATAAAATATTTTCCTGGTTCTGCTCAATTCACTATGTATCACTTCATATGAATCTTCCCTGGTTTCTTTGACACTATCCCCTTCATCATTTCTTACAGCACAATAGCACTCCATCACAGTCACAACTTTAGCCATTCCACAGTTGATGGGCACCGCCGTAGTTTCTGATTCTTAGCACTACAAAGAGACCTAACTAGAAATATTGTTGTACATATGTGGTCCCCTTCATTATACAGATGAGGAAACTGAGGACCAGTGGAGAAGGCAGGAATAGAGTAAGAAAGAGCAAGGGTCCCCAAAAGCTCCAACAGATTGGAGAGACGAAAAGGACCACTTTGATGATGTGACTGTTTCCAGACGAACTGATCTCATGACAGGAAATCTTGCTCTCCAGGGCCCAAGAGGAGAAAACTTATGTCTTGGAGGAAATGCTCCAAGCTCCACCTGGTAGAGGTGGCCAGAAACCCAGACTGGTATGAGGACTCTCCTGCCCTTCACCACCTTCTTTTACAGGATTCTGGCACAGACTCTTTCCCTACTCCCATCATGCTCCATAGTCAGATCCCCAACCCCTCCCTGGGTTCAGGGACCCTGTCTATTTCACAGTTGATGGAGTGACAGGTAGTGAGAAAGGAAAAGAGTAATGACAGTTTGGGAGGACCGAGGAGAGGGCATTGGAGGGAAAGAAGGAGAAGGTGAGGAGAAGCATGAGGGAGGGGATCAGGAAAGAAGGAGAAGGAGGAAGGGGGAAAGGAGAAGGAGTGGGAAGAGGAGGGAAAGGAAGATGGAGAGATGGGACAGAGATAATCAGAGTCTGGGGGACAGAGATAGATGGATCAGAAGGAGGGGGAAACAAGAAGCCAGTTGGAAGAGGATGAATGAAGGAGAGGGGGGGGGAAGCAACCATCTGGCCCAAGGAGCAAGATGCTAAAGGTACTCAAGGAGGGGGTCCCAGTGTACGTTGGGTGGTACTGCCTTGCAGCCCTCCCCACTCCAAAGCTTTCCCTAGAGCCCCTAGCCCTGGCAGTGGGGAGAAGGCAAGGTACTCAGGGGATGGGATAGGGGGTCAGGGAAAGGAAACTTATATGAGGAGAAGGGCCGCTGCTGACTTTTCTGGAGAGTTTTAAGGGTCAAAAATGTAAAAGACCTTTTGTAAAATCACTATAAGGTCTTATTATCATCATCACCAGGAAGCTAGATGGCACTCCAGGGGATAGAGTACTGACCCTGGAGGCAGGAGGACTTGAGTCCAAATTATTGACCCCAGACACTAGCTGTGTGACTCTGGGCAAGTCACTTAACTCTGCCTCAGTTTCCTCATCTGTAAAATAAACTGGAGAAGGAAATGGCAAACCACTCCACAATCTTTGCCAAGACCCCATATGGGTCAGATAGAGAGTCAGATATGACTGAAATGATTCAACAACCACAACATTGTTGTCACCACAATTTGGCCTCTGAGATTAGCTGTGTGATCCTGGCTGGGCTACTGAATTTCTGAGAGTCTGAGTTTTTCCATCTGTAGAATGGAAATAATGCCATCTACTTCACAGGAGTGTTGTGAAAACTTAGCAAGATCACTTTTGCAAACGCTAACGTGTTCTAAATGTGAGTCACAATCAAACTCTGCTTTCCTTCCATTTCTCTACCATGTTAAAGCTTATAAAAGCATATTCTCATAACCACCGGTTGAGGTGAGTATCATGTCTGCTATTATGCCCACTTTGTAGAGGTAGGAACTGAGGCTTAGAAAGGGGAAGTGAATTACCTAGGATCACAGTGCTAGTCAATCTATGGGCCCTTCTTTTAATTCATACACATTAAAATCACACTGGTATCTTCCATTGTCATGGTGTGGATAGCACTTTTCTGACAATGGAAGCATCTCCACGCCAACTTTTTTCACATTAATTATTCATTCAAGACTCCCCATCTTATGTGTGCAAAGTAGATTTTCTTTTTGAGCCCAAGTCCAAGACTTTACATTTATTCCTGTTAAATCTAAAAACTATTAAGTTTGCCCTTTCTTCCTAGTCTTTCAAGATCTTTTTGGCTCCTCATTAATCATCCTGTAATCCTGACTTTGTATGTTTTACAAGTTAGTGGTGCAGCAAATAGAGTGCTGGACCTGGAGGCAAGAAGACTTGAGTTCAAAAGAAACCTCAAATGCTTCCTAGCTTCATGACCTTGGGTGAGTCACTTCCCCTCTGTTTGCCTTAATGCACTGGAGAAGGGATGGTAGACCACTCTGATATCCTTCCTTGCCAAGAAAACCCCGTGGACAGTACTGGAGCACTATAATGGTCTCAGTTTCCTTAAATGTAAAATACAGATCATAACAGCACCCACCCCCAGGGTTTCTGTGAAGATAAAATGAGGAGATACTTGCAGTGTGCTTAGGACAATGCTTGGATGCAAGAAGTGCTATATAAATGTTAACCATCATCATCATCCTTGCCTCATTCAAGTCCTTAGTAAGAGTGTTGAACAGCATAGATCACCGGGGCCCCCCACTACAGACCTTCCTTGCATCTTGACACCAGTTAATTGACCAACACTT
>WOXC01009707.1:0-116330 GCA_011680675.1 Gymnobelideus leadbeateri | reverse complement strand
TCCCCCTCTCTGAACTCGATAAATCTAACCTCAAAATAAACAAGAAAGAAGTTAAGGAGGTGAATAGAATCTTAGAGAGACTAGATATGATGGATCTCTGGAGAAAACTGAATGGGGATAAAAAGGAATTTACTTTCTTCTCAGCAGTGCATGGTACATACTCAAAAATAGACCATGTACTAGGGCATAAAAACCTCACAATCCAGTGCAGAAAGGCAGAAATATTAAGTGCATCATTCTCAGATCATGATGCAATAAAAATTATATGCAATAAAGGGCCATGGAAAGATAGACTAAAAACTAACTGGAAACTAAACAATTTAATCCTAAAAAATTGGTGGGTCAAAGAAGAAATTATAGAAACAATCAATAATTTCATTCAAGAGAATGATAATAATGAAACAACATACCAAAATTTGTGGGATGCACTAAAGGCAGTTCTCAGGGGAAGTTTTATATCCCTGAGTGCATACTTAATTAAAGCAGAGAGAAGGGAGGTCAATGAATTGGACATGCAATTGAAAAAGCTAGAAAAAGAACAAATTGAAAATCCCCAATTTAGTACTAAATTAGAAATATTGAAAACCAAAGGTGAGATTAATAAAATTGAAATTAAGAAAACCATTGAATTAATAAATAAAACTAAGAGCTGGTTTTATGAAAAAATCAACAAAATTGATAGACCCTTAGTCAATATGATAAAAAAAAAGAAAGAAGAAAACCAAATTATGAGTATCAAAAATAAAAAGGGTGAATCTACCTCCAATGAAGAGGAAATCAAAAAAATAATGAGGAATTATTTTTCCCAATTGTATTCACATAAATATGACAATCTTAGTGAAATGGATGAATATTTACAAAATCACAAATTGCCCAGATTAACTGAAGAGGAAGTGAATTACCTAAATAACCCCATCTCAGAAAAAGAAATCAAACAAGCCATCAATGAACTCCCTAGGAAAAAATCTCCAGGGCCAGATGGGTTCACTAGTGAATTCTATCAAACATTTAAAGAACAATTGATTCCAATACTCTACAAACTATTTGGGAAAATTAGTGAAGAAGGAGTCCTACCAAACTCTTTCTATGACACAAATATGGTACTGATTCCTAAATCAGGAAGAGATAAAACAGAGAAAGAAAATTATAGACCAATCTAGTGAAATGGATGAATATTTACAAAATCACAAATTGCCCAGATTAACTGAAGAGGAAGTGAATTACCTAAATAACCCCATCTCAGAAAAAGAAATCAAACAAGCCATCAATGAACTCCCTAGGAAAAAATCTCCAGGGCCAGATGGGTTCACTAGTGAATTCTATCAAACATTTAAAGAACAATTGATTCCAATACTCTACAAACTATTTGGGAAAATTAGTGAAGAAGGAGTCCTACCAAACTCTTTCTATGACACAAATATGGTACTGATTCCTAAATCAGGAAGAGATAAAACAGAGAAAGAAAATTATAGACCAATCTCCCTCATGAATTTAGACGCAAAAATTCTAAATAAAATATTAGCCAAAAGACTCCAACAACTTATCACAAAAATAATACACCCTGATCAGGTAGGATTCATTCCAGGAATGCAAGGATGGTTTAATATTAGGAAAACCATCAGTATAATTGAGCATATCAACAATAAAACTAGCAGAAACCACATGATCATCTCAATAGATGCAGAAAAGGCTTTTGACAAAGTACAACATCCATTCCTATTAAAAACACTAGAAAGTATAGGAATAAATGGAGCCTTCCTTAAAATAGTTGCTAACATCTATCTAAAACCATCAGCAAGTATTATATGCAATGGGGATAAACTAGAAGCCTTTCCAATAAGATCAGGAGTGAAACAAGGGTGTCCACTATCACCCCTCTTATTCAATCTGGTACTAGAAACACTAGCAGTAGCAATTATAGAAGAAAAAGAAATCAAAGGAATCAAATTAGGCAAAGAAGTGACCAAGCTGTCACTCTTTGCAGATGATATGATGATATACTTAGAGAATCCTAGAGAATCAAGTAAAAAATTACTTGAGACAATAAATAAATTTGGCAAAGTTGCAGGATATAAAATAAACCCACATAAATCCTCAGCATTCCTGTACATCTCTAATAAAACTCAACAGCAAGAGATAGAAAGAGAAATCCCATTTAAAGTCACTGTAGACATTATAAAATATTTGGGAATCTACTTGCCAAAACAAACCCAGAATCTATATGATCACAACTACAAAACACTTCTCACACAAATAAAAACAGATCTAAATAGTTGGAAAAATATCAATTGCTCGTGGCTGGGTTGAGCTAATATAATAAAAATGACAATTTTACCCAAACTAAATTATATATTTAGTGCCATTCCAATCAATTTACCAAAAAACTACTTTGTAGAGTTAGACAAAATAATAACAAAATTTATTTGGAAAAACAAATGGTCTAGAATATCAAGGGAATTAATGAAAAGAAATGCTAGGGAAGGTGGACTAGCTATGCCAGATCTTCATCTGTATTATACAGCAGCAGTCATCAAAACTGCTTGGTACTGGCAGAGGTGTAGAGTAGTGGATCAATGGAATAGATTAGGTGCA
This sequence comes from Gymnobelideus leadbeateri, assembly GCA_011680675.1. Taxonomy (NCBI): domain Eukaryota; kingdom Metazoa; phylum Chordata; class Mammalia; order Diprotodontia; family Petauridae; genus Gymnobelideus; species Gymnobelideus leadbeateri. The sequence goes on along the minus strand of WOXC01009707.1, from coordinate 113,738 downwards.
GGAGACCCAGCAGTTAATGAATATAGCAATCTATTGTTTGATAAACCCAAAGACCCCAGTTTTTGGGATAAGAATGCACTATTTGACAAAAACTGCTGGGAAAACTGGAATACAGTATGGCAGAAACTGGGCATAGATCACTATCTAACACCATATACCAAAATCAAGTCTAAATGGGTGCATGATCTAGGTGTAAAGGATGATACTGTAAGCAATTTGGGAAAGTAAGGAATAGTTTACCTGACAGATCTGTGGAGAGGGGAAGACTTTAGGACCAAACAAGAATTAGAGAGCATTATAAAATGCAAAATGGATAATTTTGATTACATTAAATTGAAAAGCTTCTGCACAAACAAAGCCAATGTAACCAAGATCAAGAGGGAGGTGGGAAATTGGGAAAGAATTTTTACAACTTGTGTCTCTGATAAAGGACTCATTTCTAAAATTTATAGAGAATTGAGCCAAATCTATATGAATACAAGTCATTCCCCAATTGAGAAATGGTCAAAGGATATGAATAGGAAGTTTTCAGAGAAAGAAATTAAAGATATCTATAAGCATATGAAGAAATGCTCTAAATCACTATTAATTAGAGAAATGCAAATCAAAACAACTCTGAGATACCACATCTCTCCAGTCAGATTGGCTAAGATGACAAAACAAGAAAGTGACAAATGCTGGAGAGGATGTGGACAAATTGGAACACTAATACATTGCTGGTGGAGTTGTGAACTTATCCAACCATTCTGGAGAGCAATCTGGAATTATGCCCAAAGGATTATAAATAATTTCATACCCTTTGACCCAGCCATACCACTTCTAGGGTTATATCCCAAAGAGATCATAGAAGTGGGAGGAAGACCCATATGTACAAAAATATTTTTAGCAGCCCTTTTTGTGGTTGCAAAGAATTGGAAACTAAAGGGGTGCCCATCAATTGGGGAATGGCTAAACAAGTTGTGGTATATGAATGTAATGGAATTTTATTGTGCTATAAGAAACGAGGAGGTGACGGATTTCATAATTACCTGGAGAGACTTATACAAACTGATGCTGAGCGAAAAGAGTAGAATCAGAAGAAATTTGTATACAATCACAGACATACCATATCTGTGACGACCAACTATGACAGACTGGACTCTTTTCAGCAATGCAGTGATATAAGTTAATCCCGAATGACTCAAGAAAGTGAGAAATGCGCCATCCAGAGATATAACTAGAAAGAACTGAGCCTGAATCCTGATGGAAGCAAACTAAATGATCTTGTTCTTCTCATTGTTTGGTTTTACTTCTTCCTTACCATCTTTCATCCCACCTAGTACAATATGCCTTTGTAATTGGAATAATGTTTAATATGAATGCATTTGCAGACCCTATACTGTACAATATGCCATCATGAGGGGAGGGGGGAGGGAAGTAAAGGAAATTTGAAAATCAAGGAACTATGGAATTGAATCTTGTTAACTGAAACTAAACTAATAAATTAATTTAAAAAAAATAAAAAAAAGAAAATAGTTGAAGAAGGGTATATGGGCATACAGATACATATGTGAATGTGTGTATATATGATTTCAGGTATACATAGATAGAGTGTACAGGTCAAATTTAAGAGGAAGGGATGATACTTAAAAGGTGAAGTTAAGAGGTGAGAGAGGAATGTGGTGAGGGGGAATGGGGAGAGACAGTGGGATGAACTGTCTTGTGTAGAGGAGGAGGGAGAAGATGTTTGCAGGGGCAGGACGGAACAGGAAGGCAAAAAGGCACAATCTTTTTCTTGTTGAATTTGGACGAGGGAGAAAATGACATGCATACTAAATAGGTTGTCCAACCCTACAGGAGTGGCGGGGGGGATGGGGTGAGGGAAATTGGAAGCACCCACTTTTGAAAAGGGACAGGATCAAGGTGGGGAGTGGATCAGGTGGGAGGTGGGATGGGAGGGAGGGAAATATAGTCAGTCTTTTACAATATGTCTACTATGATAATGTTTGGCATAGCTACAAATGTACAGCATATACTGAGTTGCTTATCTCCCTTTTAAAATCAAATTTTAAAAATATATAAGTATTATGATTAATACTATTTTGCATATAATTGGGAGATAAGATGTTCGGGCATTGGGGTACAGGGATTCAACATGCCCTCCTGGAAAAGTCGAAGGGGGTAGGAGAGAAGAGATGGGAGAGAACAGATTGGATGAGGGGAAATCCTGTGAGACTGTTATTCTTGGGTGGTGGGTAGGGGAAAAATGGGGAAAAATTTTAACTCAAAATCTGGCATAAATGAATGATGTAAACCAAAAATTAATAAAGCATTTGAAAAAAATATTGAAAAACAAAAGAGAGATTAATAAAATTGAAATTAAGAAAGATATTGAATTAATAAATAAAAATCAGAGCTGGTTTTATGAAAAAACCACTAACATTGATAGACACTTAGTCAATATGATAAAAAAAGAAAGAAGAAAAGCAAATTATGAATATCAAAAATGAAATGGGTGAATCTACCTCCAATGAAGAGGAAATCAAAACAATAATTAGGAATTGTTTTTCCCAGTTTTATGCACATAAATTTGAAAATCTTTTTTTTTTCAGAAGCAAAACATTTATTCAGACACCAGAAAACCAAATCCCAACACCAGGAAACTAAAGTCATCATAGCAATGTAGAAGTTAATGCATCACAATATGGCAGAGAGTTACACCATCATTTAACCTTCCCACAAATCAACACAAGTCCAATATTTACTCACAAGCCTATCTCCCTCAGATGTGTCCTCTCCTCCCAACCATCTAGTTTACTGTTTTAAAGGAGAACTCGAATGCTGTAATACAGCCAATTCCCTTTGCCTTTTAGTTTTCTTTTGTAATACTTTGTCTCTACTCTTACACATAATACGGTAACCTATTAGTAAAAGCTAGCCCCTTCTAAACATTGCCTTCATCTCTCTTCCAGGTTTTATTGGTATTCTTTGCAAACATGCTTCTAAATCTCTAGGTTCTCCCTACTGTAACCTCAGTTCCCAGTTTTCACAAAGCCCTGTACTTTTATTTCTTTTTTTAAAATTAATTTATTCGTTTAGTTTTAGTTAACAAGATTCAATTCCATAGTTCTTTGATTTTCAAATTTCCTTTACTTCTCTCCCCCCCATGACAGCATATAGTCCAGTAAAGGATATGCAAATACATTGATATTAGACATTATTCCAATTACAAAGGCGTATTGTACTAGGTGGGATGAAAGATGGTAGAGAAGAAATAAAACCAAATAAAACCAAACAATTTAAAGAAAAAGATCATTTAGTTTGCTTCCATCAGGATTCAGGCTCAGTTCTTTCAAGTAACTAGTAACTATCTCTGGATGGTGCGTTTCTCTCCTTCATGAGTCTTTTGGGATTGACTTATATCACTGCATTGCTGAAAAGAGTCCAGTCCATCACAGTTGGTCATCACACATATGATGTGTCTGTGACTGTATACAAATTTCTTCTGATTCTACTCTCCTCGCTCAGCATCAGTTTGCACAAGTCTCTCCAGGTAAATATGAAATCCGACTCCTCCTCCTTTCTTATACCACAATAACATTCTATTACATTCATATACCACAACTTGTTTAGCCATTCCCCAATTGATGAGCACCCCTTTAGTTTCCAATTCTTTGCAACCACGAAAAGAGCTGCTATAAATATTTTGTACATTTGGGTCTTCCTCCCACTTCTATGATCTCTTTGGGATGTAGCCCTAGAAGTGGTATTGCTGGGTCAAAGGGTATGAAATTATTTATAGCCGTTTAGGCATAATTCCAGATTGCTCTCCAGAATGGTTGGATAATTTCACAATTCCACCAGCAATGCATTAGTGTTCCAGTTTGTCCACATCCTCTCTAGCATTTGTCATTTTCTTGTTTTGTCATCTTATCCAATCTGACTGGAGAGATGTGGTATCTCAGAGCTGTTTTGATTTGCATTTCTCTAATCAATAGTGATTTAGAGCATTTCTTCAAATGCTTATAGATATATTTAATTTATTTCTCTGAAAACTGCCTGTTCATATCCTTTGACCATTTATCAATTGGGGAATTACTTGTATTCTTCAATTTGACTCAATTCTCTGTATATTTTAGAAACGAGTCCTTTATCAGAGACATAGGTTGTAAAAGTTCTTTCCCAATTTCTCACCTTCCTCTTGATCTTGGTTACATTGGCTTTGTTTGTACAGAAGCTTTTCAGTTTAATGTAATCAAAATTATCCATTTTGCATTTTATAATGCTCTCTAATTCTTGTTTGGTCCTAAAGTCTTCCCCTCTCCACAAATCTGTCAGGTAAATTACTCCTGGCTTTCCCAGATTGTTTACAGTATCATCCTTTACACCTAGATTATGCACGATTTAGACTTGATTTTGGTACATGGTGTTAGATAATGACCTATGCCCAGTTTCTACCATACTGTATTCCAGTTTTCCCAACAGTTTTTGTCAAATAGTGCATTCTTATCCTCAAAACTGGGGTCTTTGGGTTTATCAAACAATAGATTGCTATACTAATTAACTGCTGGGTCTCCTGCACCCAATCTATTCCATTGATCCACTACTCTACTCCTCTGCCAGTACCAAGCAGTTTTGATGACTGCTGCTGTATAATACAGATTAAGATCTGGCAGAGCTAGTCTACCTTCCCTAGCATTTCTTTTCATTAATTCCCTTGATATTCTAGACCATTTGTTTTTCCAAATAAATTTTGTTATTATTTTGTCTAACTCTAAAAAGTAGTTTTTTGGTAAATTGATTGGTATGGCACTAAATATATAATTTAATTTGGGTAAAATTGTCATTTTTATTATATTAGCTCGACCCAGCCATGAGCAATTGATATTTTTCCAATTAGTTAGATCTGATTTTATTTGTGTGAGAAATGTTTTGTAGTTGTGTTCATGTAGGACCTGGGTTTGTTTTGGCAGGTAGATTCCCAAATATTTTATAATGTCCACAGTGACTTTAAATGGGATTTCTCTTTCTATCTCTTGCTGTTGAGTTCCATTAGAGATGTACAGGAATGCTGAGGATTTATGTGGGTTTATTTTCTATCCTGCAACTTTGCTAAATTTATTTATTGTCTCAAGTAATTTTTTACTTGATTCTCTAGGATTCTCTAAGTATATCATCATATCATCTTCAAAGAGTGATAACTTGGTCTCTTCTTTTCCTAATTTGATCCCTTTGATTTCTTTTTCTTCTCTATCTGCTACTGCTAGTGTTTCTAGTACCAGATTGAATAAGAGGGGTGATAGTGGACACCCTTGTTTCACTCCTGATCTGATTGGAAAAGCTTGTAGTTTATCCCCATTGCACATAATACTTGCTGATGGTTTTAAATATATTCTATCAACTATTTTAAGGAAGGCTCCATTTATTCCTATACTTTCTAGTGCTTTTAATAGGAATGGGTGTACTTTGTCAAAAGCCTTTTCTGCATCTATTGGATAATCATGTGGTTTCTGCTAGTTTTATTGTTGATGTGCCCAATTATACTGATGGTTTTCCTAATATTAAAACATCCTTGCATTCCTGGAATAAATCCTACCTGATCAAAGTGTATTATTTTTGTGATAAGTTGTTGGAGTCTTTTGGCTAATATTTTATTTAAAAATTTTGCATCTAAATTCATGAGGGAGATTGGTCTATAATTTTTTTTCTCTGTTTTATCTCTTCCTGATTTAGGAATCAGTACCATATTTGTGTCATAGAAAGAGTTTGGTAGGACTCCTTCTTCACTAATTTTCCCAAATAGTTTGTAGAGTATTGGAATCAATTGTTCTTTAAATGTTTGATAGAATTCACTAGTGAACCCATCTGGCCCTGGAGATTTTTTCTTAGGGAGTTCATTGATGGCTTGTTTGATTTCTTTTTCTGAGATGGGGTTATTTAGGTAATTCACTTCCTCTTCAGTTAATCTGGGCAACTTGTGATTTTGTAAATATTCATCCATTTCACTAAGATTGTCATATTTATGTGCATGCAATTGGGAAAAATAAGTCCTCATTATTTTTTGATTTCCTCTTCATTGGAGGTAGATTCACCCTTTTTATTTTTGATACTCATAATTTGGTTTTCTTCTTTCTTTTTTTATCATATTGACTAAGGGTCTATGAATTTTATTGATTTTTTGTAAAATCAGCTCTTAGTTTTATTTATTAATTCAATAGTTTTCTTAATATCAATTTTATTAATCTCTCCTTTGGCTGTTAATATTTCTAATTTAGTATTAAATTGGGGATTTTCAATTTGTTCTTTTTCTAGCTTCCTCAATTGCATGTCCAATTCATTGACCTCCCTTCTCTCTGCTTTAATTAAATATGCACTCAGGGATATAACACTTCCCCTAAGAACTGCCTTTAGTGCTCCCCCAAAATTTTGGTAAGTTGTCTCATTATTATCATTCTCTTGAATGAAATTATTGATTGTTTCTATAATTTCTTGTTTGACCCATCCATTCTTTAGGATTAAATTGTTTAATTTCCAATTAATTTTTAGTCCATCTTTCCATGGCCATTTATTGCATATAATTTTTATTGCATCATGATCTGAGAATGATGCATTTAATATTTCTGCCTTTCTGTACTGAATTGTTACATTTTTATGCCTTAGTATATGGTCTGTTTTTGAGTATATACCATGCACTGCTGAGAGGAAAGTATATTCCTTTTTATCCCCATTCAGTTTTCTCCAGAGATCCATCATATCTAGTCTCTCTAAAATTTTATTCACCTCCTTAACTTCTTTCTTGTTTATTTTGAGGTTAGATTTATCAAGTTCAGAAAGGGGATTAAAGTCCCCCACTAGTATAGTTTTGCTATTTATTTCTTCCTCTAATTCCTTTAACTTCTCCTCTAGGAATTTGGATGCTATACCACTTGGTACATATATATTAAGTAGTGATATTGCTTCATTCTCGATGGTGCCTTTTAGTAGGATATAGTTTCCTTCCTCATCTCTTTTAATTAGATCTATTTTTGCTTTTTCTTTATCTGAGATAAGTATTGCTACCCCTGCTTTTTTTACTTTAGCTGAGGCATAACAAAGTCTACTCCAACCTTTTATCTTTACCCTGTGGGTTTCCCTTTGCTTTAAATATGTTTCTTGTAAACAGCATATTGTAGGATTGTGGGGGGGGGTTGTTTGTTTTTTGCTTTTTGGAGGGCAGTTGGGGTTAAGTAACTTGCCCAAGGTCACACGGCTAGGTTTTTGTTTGTGTGTGCGTTAAGTGTCTGAGGTCGGATCCAAACTCAGGTCCTTCTGACTCCAGGGCTGACGCTCTACTCACTGCACCACCTAGCTGCCCCGAGGATTATGTTTTTTAATCCAGTATGCTATTTGCCTCTATTTTGTGGGAGAGTTCATCCCATTCACATTCACAGTAATGATGACTATCTGCCTGTTCCTCTCCATCCTATTCCCTCCCCTGTTTATGTCTTTGTTTCTTCCTTCTCCCTTCCCCTCCTTGAAGTTTTCCCTTTTGACCACCCCCTCCCTCAGTGTTCCCACCCAGTGACCCCCCTTCTTAACCTACCCTCTCCCCTTCCTACTATTTCCCTATCCTCTAATCCTCCCCTTTAGTCTCCTCATTTTCAACTCCACCGTCCCCCCTTCCCTTCATTGATCTGTAAACAGGCAACTCTACTCTGCTAATTGATCTGTGGGCAAGAGTTTCAGCCTAGGGGCTGGCAGGAAATTCAAATGTACACTGAGCAATCACTGTAGTTTCAGCTTATGTCACCTGGCTATGGAACCTCCTTAAAAACCTGCACACAGTCTGTGCCAACCTACTGTCTGACTGGGGCAAGTTACCCAAACAGTCCCACGGTAATAAGGATGGCTCACTTTTGTTATTTTATATTTAATAGATAGTTGGACAAAGTGGTAATCCTGGGGCTCTATCTGGCCTAGACATTGAGATAAATACCAAAAAAATCAAAATCTACTGCTTAAAAAAAAAGACTTTGCAAATCTTAAAATTCCAAAAATCGAGTAGTTATATTATGATCCAGATTATTCTAAACATGGAGTATCCGAGGAAAAATCTTAAAGGCAATACCCTAAATAGCCATGAGATGGAGGTATGACTCCATAAAATTTTCTCTTCTCCATGTAGTTGTTTCTGTCTATCAGTATTTCTGTGTCCATCTCTTTTTTCTCCTCTTCCCTTCCTTTTCCCTCTTTCCACATAGGATAGGACTGGACTGAAATGACTCAACAACACCCTCTGAGGTAGGTGCCATTATCTTCATTTTACAAAGGGAAGCTGAGGCCCAGAGAACTTAAGTACATTACTAGACTAAGGCCCCTCATTAATAAAGGATCCAGTGTAGGATCGAAACTTGGGTCATCTCAACTTCAGGCCCAATAGTCAGTCACCATACCAAACTAAGTGATAGTAGTTAGCAGGATCAGGAGCATTCTGCCATGAGGAGTGGGAAAGCAAACAAAGCATCATCAGTTTTAGAGCTCAAACACTCCTTAGGAATGATCAGCACTAATTTGTTTTACAGATGAGAACTCTCATTAGGCTCAGCAGAGCCACTTCTCAAAGTGACTTGTCTGACAGGACAAGCCTTGGTTGAGAGAAGGCTCCATGTGGGATCAGAGGCATTGGGCCCTTCAGGGCAGCCTCTGCTGTGCACTAAGGGCACTGATTGGACAAGTGACTAAATCTCTGGGCTTCCAGTCTCCTCATCTGGAATTCGATAAGTAATTGAACTAATCTATTTCTGAGGTCCTGCTGAGCTCTAACCCTGTGATCCTAGGACTTCCAATTATTTTTCTCTTAGCTTCTTTCATAGATTGGACAAAAACACTGTGGGAGAACTGAATAATTCAAGATTAGAGTCTCAGTGACCTGGGTTTTCATATTGGTTCTGCCATGTATGAGGAGGTATCGAGGTGGTACTGTGATAAGAGGGCTAGGGCTTGACTCAGGAAGACCAGAGTTCAAATTTGACCTCAGATACTTAGTAGCGATGGGACCCCAGGCAAGTCACTTAACCCTGTTTGCCTCAGTTTCCTCAGCCGTAAAAGGAAGAAAACACTGTATTCAGTTTTCAAATGAGATTATATTGGTGATGTGTGTAATGTGCCTGGCATATAGGTGACACTATATAAATGTATATTCTTCTCAACTTAGAAGCAACTAGATGGCAGTGGATAGAACTTTTGGCGTCAGGAAAATCTTAGTTTCAATCTGGCTTTAGACACTAGGTGCATGGCCCTGGGCATGTGACATCTTCTGTTTCCCTTGGAGAGGATTAGGTGGTTCAGTGGATAGAACACTGGGCCTAGGGTCTGGATGAAGGAAATTCAGATCCATTTCAGACACTTACTAGCTGTGTGATGCTGGAAAAGTCACTGAACCTCTATTTGCCTTAATCTTCTGGACAAAGAAATGGTGAATCATTTCAGTATCTATGCTAAGGAATCCTCATGGACCACAACCCACCTCAGCCTCACATCCTAGAGGTGGGGCATTAGAGGAATAACAATGTCTCTGGGGTCTTACATTTGCCTTCATCTCAGAAAGGAGGAGATAAGTCTACACGAGCTCTCAAGTTCCCTTCTAGCTCCAAATCCATCATCTTGTGTTCCTGTTTCATCTGCTCACTTGTAAAGGCAAGATTAGAATATCTCCTTTCAAATGAGAATTCCAGAGCGTCTCCCGGGAGCCACTGTGGTGGAGTAAACAGTAAGGTCATTCTTCCTCTCCCTTATCAATGACTAAAAATCCGGGAAAAACTGTGGAAGGAAAATTCCAAGAAGAGCTGAGCCAGCAGAAAGATGCGGTACAATTGTTTTATATCCAGGGATATAGGGAGATCAGTGGGAAAGGTCCTTCTTGCTATGGCAAAAAGGAAGCAGTATAGGATAGGACACATCCTAGCAAGCCAGCAGCAAGTCCCATGTCTATAAATCAGCAACAGAACCGGAGCTACAGTGGTGGAGCAGGCAAGCACCTACATCATTACTCCCTTACCCCAGCAAGTGCCTTGGAAAGCACACACAGGGGAGGTGGTGAACTCAAGGCTGGAAAACCAATACCTGCATTAGCAGGAAAGCATCCTCCAGAAGCCCAAACTCTCCTGTGCTTCTGTATAACTACAGGAATTCAGGCATCCTGTAGCAGCCAAATCTTCCAGTGCCTTAAAGAAACCCATGTGAGCAGGTGTCCTAGGGGCCAGACTTCCAAAACCCTCCATGGGAACTCCAGTGTTGCTTTTTTAAAAAAGTAAAGATCCTGGACAAGATCTTTCATGAAGTCATGAGAGAAAACTCCCCTGAGGTCCTATAATCAGAGGGTAAAATAGTTATCATAGAATCCACTAAACAACTCCTGAAAGAGATCACAAATTGAAAGTGCCGAGGGTTATTATATCCAAATTCCAGAATTGTCAGGTCAAGGAGAAAATACTGCAAGTTGCTGGAAAGAAATCATTGAAATGTCATCCAACCAGAGTCAGGAGTACACAAATAGGGCCAAATGGGAAAAAGAAAGAAGGAAAGAATACTGAAGAAAACAAGTTCTTAAAAAATACATATGGTCAAATAGGTGAAAAAGTACACTAAAGAAAAGAATTCCTTAAAAATTACAATTTGCCAAGTGACAAGGCACGAAAACTCACTGAAGAGAACTCCTTGAAAGTAAAATGATCCAAATGGAAAAAGAGGTACAAAATCTAATTGAAGAAAACAATTCATTAAAAATAAAAGAATCGGGAAATTGGAAGCTAATGAGTCTATGACATATCAAGAATCTGTCAAAGGAAAACAAGAAAATGAAAAAAATAGAAAAAAAACATAAAATAACTCATTGAGAAAAAAATGAAAGGGGAAATAAATCCAGGATACATAATTTAAAAATTATTGATCTGCCTGAAAGCCGTGATGAAATAAGTCTGCAGAGCATCTTTCAGGAAAGCATCAAGGAAAACTCCCCTTAGGTCTTAGAACCTGAATGTATAATAGTCATAGAAAGATTCTACCTTTCATCTCCTTAAAGACATCCCAAATTAAAAACACCAAGGAATATTGTAACCAAATTCCAAAATTACAAGTGAAAGTGAATATAATGTAAGCAGTCAGAAAGAAACAATTTAAATATCACAGAACCACAGTTAGGATTACACAGGACTTTGCAGCTTCTGCATTAAAAGACAGGATGTTTAGGGACATGAAATTCCATACAGAAGAGGAGCTTCGATTAAAACCAAGGATCAACTGCAGAGCAAAACTTAGCATAGTATTTCAGGGGAGGAAATGGACATTCAAACAAATAAGGGACTTCCAAATCCTCCTGATGAAAAGAACAAAACTCAACAGACAATTTAATATTCAAATATAAGATTCAAGAGAGGCATAAAAAGGTAAAGAGGGAAGAATAAAAAAGCACAACATGTTATTAATAAAGACAGACTGTTTACATCCCTTCAAGGGAAGATGACATTTGTAACTCTTGAGAACTGTATCTTTCTTATGATATTTAAGAAAGGTTTACATAGACAGAGGGGGTGGGTGTATGTTGACTTGATGCGATGATAAAAAATCTATTTTAAGTGTTGAAAAGGGATTGAACTGGGAGAAGAGAAAAGGAAGATGCAGACAAAGGTAAATTACATCAAAAGAAGAGGAATAGAGACCTACAGGAGGGAAAGTAGCATTATTTGAACCATAATCTCTTCAGATTTGGTTCAAAGAGGGAATGACATAATCAGCTGGGTTTAGAAATTTAACTTACGCCATAGGAAGTAGGAGATGAAAGAGGAAAGAAAAGGGAAGGGATGGTTAAAAGGGAGAGGAAAAGTAGTAAGGGAAAAGGGAGGGGCTGATAGAATGGAGGGCAGACTGATGGAAGCAGTGTTCCAAAGTAAAACTGTCCTGAGGAGAGAAAGGGAGAAAGAGAGAAAAAAACATAAACCAGAGGTAGGGGATTGGGAGGGGTGGACTAGATTGGAGAGAAAGACACAGATAGCAATCATAACTGTAAATATGAAGGGGATAAACTCTAATAAAATAGAAGCAGATAGCAAAGTGGAATAGCAACCATAACTCTACAATATGTTGTTACAAGAAACATATTTGAATCAGATTGATACACACAGAGTAAAGGTAAAAATCTGAAGCAGAATAATTATGTTTCTGTTGAAGAACAAAAAATAGTAGTCGCAATCATGTTCTCAGAGACAGCAAAAACATAGATTAGATAAAAGAAATAAGGAAGGAAACTATATCCTGCTAAAAAGTACCACAAACAGTGAAGTAATACCATTATTAAACATATATGCCCCAAGTGGTATAGCATCCAAATTCTTAGAGGAGAAGTTAAGGGAGTTACAGGAAGAAATAGTCAACAAAGCTATACTAGTGGAGAACTTAAGCCCTCCCTTCTCAGAACTAGATAAGCTCCTTCTACAAAAGCCCCAAAGGAAAATATGAGCGTGCTACAGGCCATAGAGGACCTAAGGAAGCAGATAAGAGAAGTGGAGGAAAAATTGGGAAGAGAAATGAGAAAGATGCAGGAAAAGCATGAAATGAGGGTCAACAGCCTGACTGAGGAAAATAACACCCTAAAAAATAGACTAACTCAAATGGCAAAGGAGGCCCAAAAGGGCAATGAGGAGAAGAATGCCTTAAAAAGCCAACTTTGCCAGATGGAAAAAGAATCTCAAAAGCTCACTGAGGAGATTCATTCCTTCAGAGTTAGACTGGAGCAAATGGAAGCAATTGACTTTATGAGAAATCAAGATGCTGTTAAGCAGATCCACACAAATGAAAGAATAGAAGGCAATGTGAAATATCTCATGGGAAAAACCACTGACCTGGAAAATAGATCCAGGAGAGATAATTTAAAAATTGATTCTTTCTTAAAATGATATGTACAATCTATATAAAATCATCAACAATCATTATATTTTGGGGGGATAATCTGAGAGCATTTCCAAGAAGATCAGGGATAAAACAAGGATGTCCATCAAAAGAGTTTTATTTTACTAGAATGTTAGCTTTAACAATAAAAGAAAAAAAATTGAAGGAATTAGTACAGGCAAAGACACAAAGCTTTTTGCAGATGATATGGTATACTTAGAGAATCCTAGAGAATCGAGTAAAAAACAACTTGAAATAAAAAAAGTCTAGCAAAGTTGCAGGATATAAAATGAGCACCCATAAATCATATGCATTTCCACCTATTACTAACAAAACCCAACAGTAAGAGATAGAAAAAGAAATTCCATTTAAAGTTACATTATGAAATATTTGGGAGTCTACCTGCCAAACAAACCCAGGAACAATATGAACACATTTGCAAAACACTTTTCACACAAATAAAATCAGTTCCAAATAATTGGACAATTATCAGTTGCTCAAGGGTAGGTTCAGCTAATATAACTAAAATGACATTTCTACCTAAATTAATTTACTTATGATGGGCCATACAAGTCAAACTACCAAAAAGTTATTTTATAGAGTTGGAAAAAAAATAACAAAATTCATCTGAAAACACAAAAGATGCAGAATATCCATGGAATTAATGAAAAGAAATGCATGGGAAGGTGGCCTAGCTATACCTGATCTTAAATTTTATTATAAAGCAGCAATCATCAAAACTACTTGATACTGGCTAAGAAATATCCAACGATAAGTGAAATAGATTAAGTACACAAGACACAATAGTCAATAACTATAGTAATCCAGTACTCTTCGATAAATCCAAAGACTCCAGCTTCTGGGGTTAAAGCTCACTATTTAACAAAAACTGCTCAGAAAATTGAGAAAGAGTATGGCAGAAACTAGGCACAGACCAACATATCTTCCACTGTATACCAAGATAAAGTCAAAATGGCTACACAATTGAGATACAAGGGCTCTTACTATAATGACTACTAGGAGAGCAAGGAATACTTCACCTGTCAGACGTAAGGGGAAGTGAAAAATGTATGTCCAAAGAAGAGATAGAGCACATTATGAAATGCAAAATGGATTTTTAAATAGAAAAATATTCGCACAAATAAACCTAATGCAAGCAAAATTAGAGGGGAAGCAAAAAGCTGAGAAATGATTTTTACATCCACCATTTCTGATAAAGACCTCAATTCTAAATATAGAGAACTGAGTTGAATTTGTAAGAATACAAGTCATTCCCCAATTGATAAGTGGTCAAAGGAAATGAACAGGCAATTTTCAGATGAAGAAATTTAAGTTATCTATAGTCATATAAAAAATGCTCTCAATCACTATTGATTAGAGAAGAGCAAATCATAACAACTCCAAGGTACCATACTACACCTATCATCAGATTGTTTCACATGACAAAACTGGAAATAAATAATTTGAGAAAATTTGGGAAAATTGTAACAGTAATGCATTGATGGTGGAGTTGTGAACTGATCCAATCATTCTCAAGAGCAGTTTCAAAATATGCCCAAAAGACTATTAAACAGTGCATATCCTTTGATCCAGCATTACCACTTTCTATGCCTGCATTCCAAAGAGATGGTAAAAATTCGAGAAAGGATTCACATTATAGTAACTCTTTTTGTGGTGACCAAGAATTGGAAATTGAGGGGAAGCCTCTCAATGGGGGAATGATTGAGCAAGTTGTGGTATATGTAGGTAACAGAATGCAATTTTATTCTAAGAAATGATGATCAGGCAGACTTCAGAGAAACCTGGAAAGACTTTTATGAACAGATGCTGAGTGAAGGAGGCAGAACCAAGAGAATATTGAACATAGCCTCTTAGTGCGATGACAACATTTGATAGACTTAACTCTTCTCAGCAATGCAAGAATCTTAGACAACTCCAAAAGACTCATAATGCTAAATGCTATCCACATCCAAAGAAAGAATTATGAAGTCTGAATGCAGATGAAAGCATATTATTTCCTCCTTTTTTCCCCTTCATTTTGCTTCTTTTTTCTCATGGTTCCTTCCATTGGTTCTGATTCTTCTTTACAACGTCACTAATGTGAAAATATGTTTAAATATGAAAATACATGTAGAGGCTATATCAGATTGGACATGATCTTGGGAAAGAGGGAGGGGAAGGAAGGGGAGAAAAGTTAAAACTCAAAGTTTATGGAAGTGAATTTTGAAAAGTAAAAATTAGTTAATTGACTTAATGAAAATAACATGAGAATTCCAGGTTAAATTTAAACAAAGCATACATAATGCCACAAGGATACTCACCATAAAACCCTGACTTTAAAAGGCAGATAGTTGACTAGGTAGTGTACAGAGCCTAGTCAGAAAGATTTTGGCTTCAAATCTTGCCTCAGATACTTAGTAACTCTGTGACTCTGGGCAACTGTGACTCTGCCTCACTTTCTGCATCTGTAAAATGGGGATAATAATAGCATGTACTTCCCAGGGTTGATGTGAAGATCAAATGATATATTTGTAAATTGCTTAGCAAACCAATTTACATGCTATCAGTATTATTTCTTTAATAATTACTGTTTCACAAAATGCATTGCCTGATATTTTATTCAGAAATAATTCTGTATATATTTTAGATGTTAAGTTTACTCCTTTCCTGTTTTCCACCAATATTTTCCCCAGTTGATATGTCATTAATTGTATTGCTGTTGTGTCTACATTTCTTTAAACCTCAACTATCCTGCTAAAGCTTACAGTCAAGTACTTTTATCTCTTAGCAGTATACTTCCATCTTTATAAGATTCTTCATTTAAATAAAAGTTCATCATCGTGTTCCTGTAAATGATACATCCACACTAGCAAAATTTGACAAGTATCCTTTAATGTTAGCTCTTTATTAAGTTTTGTTTTTAACTTTCCCTCATGGCATCTGTAGTGGAGAGTGTAAGGCAAAAAAAAAGTATAATTTTGAGCTCACCAGATCCACAGAAAAGGGAAGAGAAGCATGATACAAAATACTGGGGTGAAGATCAAAGAAGAAGAAACATAGGACACCCAATGTAGCTGAGATATAGAGCTCTCGTAATAACAGCAGCAGCTTACATTTATGTATAGCGCTAATGTTTGCTGAGTACTATCTAATGCTCACAGTGACCTCTAAGATAGATCAAGTGTTACAGATTTAAGACTGAGGCTCACAGGTATAAAAGGAGGTTTCTTTACTCATAGGATTAGAAAGTAATAGACACAGGAACCTTGATTGTGTTATTATTTATGAAAGTAAAAATGTTTTATGGAGAAAAGCATTCGGGTGTCCAACTTGGGATACCAACCATAAATGGCTTTTATTGCTCCAAGAGAAAATGATGTTGATCTTTCTCTCTCATCAGCCAAGTGCTGAACTTAAGGACTCTGGTAGGAGGAATGGAAAATGAGCTCAGAGATTAGGGAAAGAAGATACAGAGAGTAAAGGTGAGGAACCAGAAGAACCAGGTCTCCTGCCACCATCAAGTCTGGCAGACATTTCCAGGGTCTTAGTTGACACCCAAATCATTCAATTCCCTTTCTTTCATAAGCCTTGGGGATTATTCTGCTTATTTACTTTTTTATGTCCTTCCCCTTTTCCCTCTCCAGCAATCAGTTTTAACTGATTTGCCCAGGATCACACAGGGCTGGTGCTCTATCCACTGCACCAGCTGGCTTCCCCAGTTTCTACTCTAGATAAGTGTTTCAAATATACCTAGGCTTTTTCACTCCAGAACCACTTTTCTGTTCACATAAATCCCATAAGAAATATTTCCATGTAGCTAATACAAGGTCATTTGGCTAAAGAAAAGAATAGAAGTAAGTCCCTTAGATTTCAATGAAAAATTAAATTCTGGAAATCCTGGGCATTTTTCCAGAGGATATAGGTGAAAGTGAGGGCTCTGTGTTAAAAATGAGAAAAGAGCATTTTTACAGAAGACTAACATAAGCCCAGCATCAGCACTGGGAACAACAGCAATGAAGCAAAAGGAAGAGCTATCTTTGAGGGCTGAGTTTTGGGCCCATTTCCCCCCTTTCCACTTTCCCAGGCATCAGTGCAATGTCCTGAAAACCCACTCTGGATCAAAGTTAGGATAGTCTTAGGTGACAGTTGGCCAAAGGAAAGGATGAAAAAACATTCCAAATAGACATGGGGGCTCTAAGGGTCCCTGGGTCAGCTCTTCCAGTGTAAGCACAGGCAGGAAAAGGACACTTCTCAGTCAGAAAGCAGCTGTAGATTTTTGTGGTATCTTATAATTTATCTCATAGCTATGACTCTCAGGTGTCTCCACACCCCACGCTCAACCTTGGCAGAAATGGTAACTGCTCTCGATTGGAAGTTAGAACTTAAGTATTGCATAAAAGGCCACCTTGATCACTTCTTATGACTGTTTGTGTCTCATTTCCTATTTACATTATAATGAGGAAAAGCTGAAGAGGGTGAAGAGTCACTAAAGGACTAAGCAAAGACTCCAGTAAAACTGCAACAAAGAAGAATTGAACAAAATTAAATACCTTTAATTTTATCATCTAGTCACCTAAATGCACACTCCTTTTCATGGCAGTTGCTAAACTGACAACTTTCCATTAATACATGATATTCAGGTCTAAACAAGTGTCCTAACCTATTAACACTAAGACTGTTTTGTTAGACTTATCCCTCCCACATTGTGATTCCCCCCCACTATTATTTTGCTATATCTTGGGTGGGCATAAGAAATTAAATGGGAATTTTGGGGGAGTTTTCCAGAAGCTGCAGCTGATTGGTGAAAACCAGCAGACAACAGAGAAAAAGGTTAGAAACTCAGAAATGCATAAAATATATGTATAGTGATGTATAATATAGCCTATAACCAAACAAAACCCAATTTTACTGGAAAATAGATCCAGGAGAGACAATTTAAAAATTATTGGACTACCTGAAAGCCATGATCAAAGAAAGAACCTGGAAATCACCCTTCAAAAAATTCTCAAGGAATATTGCCCTGATGTTTTAGATCCAGAGGGCAAAATAGAAGTTGAAAGAATCCACAGATCACCTCCTGAAAAAGATCCCAAAAAGAAAACTCCCAGGAATATTATAGCCAGGTTCCAGAATCCCCAGATCAAGAAGAAAATACTACAAGCAGCTAGGAAGAAACAATTTCAATATTGTGGAAACACAATCAGAATAGCCCAGGACCTGGCAGCTTCTACACTGAGGGATAGAAGGGCATGGAATATGATATTCCAGAGGGCAAAAGAGCTGGGAATGAACCCAAGGGTCACCTACCCAGCAAAACTGAGTATTTTGTTTCAGGGGAAAATATGGTCATTCAGTGGAATAGAGGACTTTCAAGCCTTCTTGAGGAAAAAATCAGAGTTGAATAGAAAATTTGACATCCAGACACAAGAAGCAAGAGATGCCTGAGAAGGTAATCGGGGAAAGAAATCAAAATGAACTTATCAAAGTTGAAATATTTACATTCCTATAGGGAAATATAATAACTGTGACGATGAAATCTTTCTCAGTATGAAAATAATGGAAGAAAGGTGTATGGTCATATGAATACATATGTGAATGTGTGTATATATATTTACAGTTATACATGGATAGAGGGCACAGGTTGAATTTGTTGGGAAGGGATGATACTTAAGGGGTGAAATTATCAGGTAAGAGAGGAAAGTGGCAAGAGGAGATGGGGAGAGACTGGGTAGGGTAAACTATCTCATGTAGAAGAAGCAAGGGGAAGTGGTTGCAAGGGAGGGGAAGAATAGGGGGGCAAAAAGGCAGAACCACATTCTCATTGAATTTGGTTCAGGGAGAGAATGTCATACATACTAAATGGCATATCTCAACCTGCAGCAGAATAGGGGAATGGGGGATGAGAGGAGGGATGATGGATGGGAGGGCATCCATGGGGGGAGGGGAGGTTGGAAGTACCCACTATAGAAGAGGGACAGGATCAAGTAGGGAATGGACCAGTTGGGGTGTGGGATGAGTGGGAGGGAATTATAATCAGCCTTGTACAATATATCTACTATGGTAATGTTTTGCATAGCTAGACATATACCACATATACTGAATTACTTATCTTCCCAGAGGGAATGGGTGACAAGAGAGGAAGGAAATGGATCTGAAATTTGGTGTTTTAAGACTAAATGTTTCCAATATGTATAAATACTATTATTAATACTCTTTTGCTTGTAATTGGGAGATAAGATGTGCAGCCATTGGGACACAAAGATTCACCTTCCTCTAATGGAAAAGTTGAAGGGCGTATGGGAGAAGATAGGGGACAGAGCAGACTGGAGGAATCGAAATCTCGTGGGACTACTATTCCGGGAGGGTGGGTAGGGGAAAAACAGGGGGGAAAATAATTGTAACTCAAAATCTGGCGGAAATGAATGATGTAAAACAGAAGTTAATAAAGCGTTTGTTTAATTAAAAAAAAGAATGTAAATAGTTCAACTTATTAAGTTCTTCATGATTTCTTTTAACTATTTACCTTCTCATGCTTCTCTTGCTTCTTGCATTTGAAAGTCAAATTTAGCATTCAGCTCCGAGTTTTTTTCATCAAGAATGCTTGAAAATCCTTTATTTCATTGACTGATCATATTTTTCCCTGAAGCATTATAGTGAGTTTTTCTGGGTAGGTGATTCTTAGTTTTAGTTCTAGCTCCTTTGACCTCCAGAATATCATATTCTATGCCCTTCAGTCCCTTAATGTAAAAGTTGCTGTGTCTTGTGTTATCCTGATTGTGTTTCCACAGCACTCAATTTGTTTCTTCCTGACTGTTTGCAGTATTTTCTCCTTGACCTGGGAACTCTGGAATTTGGCTATAATATTCCTAAGAGTTTTCATTTTGGGATCCTTTTTCCAAGAGGCTATTGGTGAATTCTTTTGATTTTTATTTTGCCCTCTGGTTCCCAAATATCAGGTCAATTTTGCTTGATAATTTCTTGCAAGATCATGTCTAGGCACTTTTTTGGATCATGGCTTTCAGGTAGTCCAATAACTTTTAAATTATTTCTCCTTGATCTAGTTTGTAGGTCAGTGGTTTTTCCCAATGATACATTTTACATTGCCTTGTATTTTTTCATTTGTTTGAAACTGTTTTCTAATATCCTGATTTCTCACAAAGTCATTAACTTTCATTTCTTCCAATTTAATTTTGAAGGAATTATTCTATTCACTGAATTTTTGAAATTCCTTTTCCATCTGGCCAAATCGACTTTTTAAGCCATTCTTCTTCTCATTGGCTTTTTGGGCCTCTTTTGCCATTTGGGCTAATCTATTTTAAAATTATTTTTATTTTTTAGTTTAGAAAATTTATTTCCTTGAGATTTTGAGTCACAAAATTTCTCCCCGTCTTTCCCCTACCTACCACTCCAAAACAGGGATCCTATTGAATACTCCCCTCCCCCAGTCTGCTCTCTCCTATATCCACCGCCCCCCCCCCCCGACTTAGGCAGTTAGGAACTAATGGATAAAAGATATAAACATCAAATATAGTCAAATACACGAGTCCAAAAAAGAAAAGTGAAAGAAAATGTATAAGTTTGTGAATTAAGCAATATTACAAGCTACTTATGACAAAGTATTTACATTTCAGAAAGGTATAAATGCCAGAAGACCTCAAGTTACAATTTGGATCCTGGGTAATCCAAGTGTTTCATTTCAAATGATACAGGTCAGTTCCCATCTCTCTGTGAAGCAGTCTTCCTTCAAACACATCATACTATAGGATAGAAGGCGAATGATGCTATTCCACAGTGGTTATTCTTGTTCCTGGCCATTAAAATGTACCCATTGTCTCCCCAGTCTTTACCCCATCTGAAAAGAAAGTTAAATATTAAGCTTCAGAGCACCATTCAAAAACACATTACTTGGGGTGGCTAGGTGGCACAGTGAATAGAGCACCGGCCCTGGAGTCAAAAGGACCTGAATTCAAATCTGGCCTCAGACACTTAACAAAAAACTAGCCATGTGACCTTGGGTAAGTCACTTAAGCCCAATTGCTCTACCTTCCCTTTAAAAATAATTAAATAAATATTTATTAAGGGGAGACTAGTTTGCACAGTGTATAAAGCACCAGTCCTGGAGTCTGGAGGACCTGATTTCAAATCAGACCTCAGATACTTAACACAAAATTTAACCTTGTGACCTTGGGCAAGCCACTTAACCCCAATTGCCTTACTTCCCCCACTTCAAAAAACAAAAACAAAAAACCCCAAAAAACCCACATTACTTGAAGGGCACAAAGCATTCTGACACATAATGTGACTGAATTTAGAAAATGAGTTGGACCTTTCAGAAAGCAATGAAAATACTTGTTGATGACAACTTTGTTGTCCTATAGTCTATTATTTGTGGCCAGCTCTTCATGAGCCCATTTTTCGGTTTTCTTGGCAATGATAATGGATCGGTTTTCCATTTCCTCCTCTTGCTCAATTATTAGATGAAGAAACTGAGGCAAACAGGGTTAAGTAACTTGTCCAGGGTGACACAGCCAAGAAGTGTCTGAGGTCCTATTTGAACACAGGTCCTCCTGACTCTAGAACCACTGTTTTGTTCTACTGGGCCACCCAGCTGCCATATTCCTGACAATCACTCATTCAACAATAAGTGTTTTCAGGTTTCCCAAGAAAAGTGCTTTTCCCACAGCACTTTGTGAGTCAGTCTGACAATAACTGTATTAGAACAGTCCAGCAAACAAGGCAACAGGAAATCTTTTGTCCTATCAAGTCATCAGTGGTCATGGAAACTATGGGGAAACACAGGGGTTCCTCAGTCTACTCTGGATCCTAAAACTAGGGCTTTTTCTACCCATGAACATCCCTGTTCCATTTTACAGGATCCCAGGAAATCCACCCTTCTTCCTACTCCCCCTTTCTCCAAAATGAAAGAACCAGGAACTGGCATTAAGCAGGTCAGTGACATTTCTGGCAAATGTTGATATACCTGTTCTTGACAATCCAGTATTGCTCTCCATTTTCTTCAGCAACACCATAGCCCACCACCAACATTTCATGATCAACAAAACCATAATGGCATTCAGGTTCATAATAAACACCTAGGATATTCAAGTGAAAAATGAATTTGAGAAATACTAACTACTGCTTGGCAATAAGTGCATTGTTACAGAAATACTAAAGATCCAATACTTACCAGACTTATAGAACTGGAAAGATTTGTGTTTAGCATCAATAGCAATGGAGATGGGACCCACAGATGCCACAGCCTTTGTGAGAGGACCTTCCTGATCCATGGGGACGTCCGTATATCCAGTGATATTAACAAAGGCAGTTTTGGGATCATACCGGCAGAGGCCATTCTTTTAAAATCAAACAGATAAGAGGTTGGGTTTACTCTTATCAGTGGCATTTTCAGATGAATTTAAAATTGATGGTAACACAATTAATAAAACTCTGGGCAATGTCTTCCCATCAATTTATCAGATGAACAGCTCAAGACGAGAGCTGGATGTGGGTGGATAAAGGAGGATTCAAAAGCCTAGTGGAAACCAGAGGGCTGTTAACATTCCTACAAAGCACTCCTAAGTCAACATGCATCCTACATGGATTCTAATGTATGATTCAGAGACCCCATTTCTACTTGAGTTTGCTACCACTGGCATAAAACAACCAATTCATTAGCAACTTTAAGTACCTACTAATTATAGATGTATATAGTTGTACATTGTAGTTGTTGAATCACCCAATGAGGCCAAGGTTTGAAGCTAGCTCTCTGCTTACAAGCTATATGATCATGAGACTGAAGTGGAGAGGTTATCAGAAGATCAGGACAATAGGTCCCCAGACAGGGCTGTTTGAAGATCAAATGAGATTAAGTGAATAACATGCTTTGTAAACCTCAGGATGATGTAAATGGCAGCAGCTTTTATGCAACATTACATTCAATTGTCATTGAATTCCCTACTTCTAAGGAGGTACTTGTGGGAGCTAAGGTCAGGGAGGCATCAGGGTGGGGAACAAAGGCCAGAATGGATTTAGGGTCAGGGAACCTGGGTTCCAATCCAGACTTTGCCACTTATTGCTATGTTTGTGTTATTGAGCAATTCACTTTAAAATGAAGATGTCTGACCCAATTATCTATAAGGTGTCTCAGACAACACAGTCTGACTACTTCCTAAGATCTCCTCTCAGTGGGTAATTGTTCACATAATGAATGCAATTCACTTTATTTATTTATTTTTACTGTTCCCACTAAACCTATTTCTTTTTTTTATTAATTTATTAGTTTAGTTTTAGTTAACAAGATTCAATTCCATAGTTCCTTGATTTTCAAATTTCCTTTCCCTCCTTCTCCCCACCCGCCATGATAGCATATAGTCCAGTATAGGATCTGCAAATACTTTCATATTATACATTAGTCCAATTACAAAGGTGTATTGTACTGGGTGGGATGAAAAATGGTAAAGAAGAAATAAAACCAAACAATGAAAAGAAAAAGATCAATTAGTTTGCTTCCATCAGGATTCAAGCTCAGTTCTTTCTAGTTATATCTCTGGATGTCTCATTTCTCTCCTTCACAAGTCTTTCGGGATTGACTTATATCACTGCATTGCTGAAAAGAGTCCAGTCTGTCATAGTTGGTCATCACACAAATGTTGTGTCTGTGATTATATACATATTTCTCCTGATTCTACTCTTCTAACTCAGCATCAGTATGTATAAGCCTTTCCAGGTAAATATGAAAACCATCTGCTCCTCATTTGCACAACATTTGCTCCTCATTGCACAACAATATTCCATTACATTCTTATACCACAACTTGTTTAGCCATTCCCCAATTGGTGGGCACCCCTTTAGTTTCCAATTCTTTGCAACCACAAAAAGGGCTGCTATAAATATTTTTGTACATATGGGTCTTCCTCCCTCTTCTATGATCTCTTTGGGATATAACCCTAGAAGTGGTATTGCTGGGTCAAAGGGTAGGAAATTATTTATAATCCTTTGGGCATAATTCCAGATTGCTCTCCAGAATGGTACGATAAGTTTACAACTCCGACAGCAATGCGTTAGTGTTCCAATTTGTCCACATCCTCTCCAGCATTTGTCACTTTATTGTTTTGTCATCTTAGCCAATCTGACTGGTGAGATGTGGTATCTCAGAGCTGTTTCACTTTAGGTTTTAATGCATTTTGGATGAGGTTGTAGATTTTGTTTTGTTAGGAATGTTGGAATTGAAGTCTTCAATCTTTGCAGGCCTCCTCAAATCCCATCGCACAAACTGAGACTCTCTTTTGAAATATAGATAAAGCAAAATGATGGGGAATGCAATAACTATATTTACCGTCCCTTCATATGGATAAGATTCCTCTGTATTAATGCCTCCATTTTCCATCACATATTTAAAGGCATGTACAGCTTCACCATAGCAACAGCCCCGGTTACGATAATGCCTAGAACAGTCAACCAAATTCTGTTCACTAAGTGAAACAAGTTTGCCTGTCTTACGGAACCACTGGCCTTCTATGGCACCAGTTGCACTAAATGCCCAGGCAGAACCACACTGACCCTGAAAAAGTGAAAAGGAAACATTGGTTAGTTTACAAGATAATCTTTGTCATCTTTATAAGGACAGATTTAGACCCTTTTCAGTATTGAAGGGAGCTTAATCACAGATCTGAGATGAAGTCCAATGATTTTTATCATCATAAACTTAGATGAGTTTTTTCTGAGTTATCTATGGATCAAGTTAAAGCAATTTTTACTACCTGATCCTTAACAGGAGTTACATAGCCTTTGTTTCTCCAGTATACAGATTCAGGGTACTCTTCAAAGAGAGCCTCATGAAACAGACTTCCTTTGGTCTTTGATGATGTAAACCTGGATGCCTAGGAGGATGTCTCAACAGAAATAGGAAAATTAAGAAGACTAGTGCATTTCCTGGGAAAGGCATTGAGTTCTCTGTCACATAGGTTGAGATTTTGATTGTGATAGGAACATTTCCTAAAGCCCTCCTCTCTAGGCTGAGCATGGTTTTCCTAAGGTGCTATCCTTAAAAAGTTTTGAAATTGTCCTTGAGACTTAATTGGCTCAGGGAACTAAGGTTGGGTAGAAAAGCCAATGTGAGAGGAATTGGGGGCTCTCCTTGAGGCTTCTGACTAAGAGTCAGACTAGTAGTATTACCAACACTAAAATCATATGTTCAGTTGAATCCACATTATATCTTTCATGAAAATACTTTCCCTGCACTAGCTAGGAAACCTTTTATTAACTGTTAGAAGGTATATTGGACTCAATATCATAATCCACTACTCCCATGCAAGTTCCTTCAGTCTTTTTCTTAAAAGCTATTAAAAATGTCTTTGAGATTTCTTTGCCTCAGGGGATGAAAGACTCAGACTATTGACTTACCTGACTTCCTGGTGGCCTGAGTACAAAACAAGGAGTAGCTTCACCCCCTAAGTCTTAGTCAGTAGACAAACTACAACTACAACTCAGAAGCAAGGGAGCTCTGTTCAGCTGAATCAGCTTGTGGGGTCATTTGATGGATATCCCTCCTGTGCTATGTATGGCTAAGAAATCTTTTGTTAACTATCGAATGACATGTGAGGGTCTTATTTTATGTGAAAGTCAAACCTGAACTGCCAAGAAACTGTTCTGAGTCAGGTCCATGTCAGAAGAGATAGACCATGAGAAAGTCATTTCATTCCAATATTGATTCTGGGGTCCTGGCCTGACCTATTAGGAGATATTTATAGGACATTCTGTTTAAAATATCCATGAGGATGTTGGTGATGTGGGACTGAAGCTCAGGAAAAGGAATAGAACTGGGTGTATAAATCTAGGAGTCAACTTAATAGAGATAATATTTAAACCCATAGGAATTAGGGACTAAGGAGGCTACTAAGAAACAATGAGAAAAAAGGTAAGAGGACCCAGAACAGTAAAGATTAAACTAACTTCCATGGGAATAGGGAATTATGACAGTGATTCCAATATACCTTCTAAGAATCGATAAAAGGTTTTGAGAAAATTTTTGCCATTACTTAGATTTTTGTCCTCTACCTCATGACAGAGTCAAAGAATCCATTTGGAAATCCTGAATAACCAAACTTCTACCATTGGTCATCCACCATAAATAGGATTAATCTCTTCTCTCTCTCTTTTTTTAAGACAACAATTTTTAGCAACAGAAAGGAAAGTTCTCTAGCACTTCAGTGAAGTACATTGCAACCCATCCAAAAGGAAAATTCAAATGACTGAATTATAGAACGTACAGAGTTGTGTCCAAAGGCAGCATCTTCTTTATTTATCCTTCTTGTCCAAGTGATTTAATGTAGATCATGATTATCTCAGCTCCCAGCTCAGGTGGACAGCGAGAATTGTACTTCAAAATTCTCATTTAGTTACATATATTTCAGTTCTTGTGTGCACATGCTTTCTAAGTCACAGAAACATAGTTGAAAAATTGGGAGAGATCTCAATGGCTAAGCAATCTAACCCACCCTTGGAAAGGAATCCCCATTATAACATTCTTAATGTTCTTGACAAGGGGTCAGTCATCTATTTTCTTCTGCTTGAAGACCTCCCTTAAGGCTCAGCCTACCCGCTCTGAGGCACACAAATATGAGGACAAAGATAAACCCAACATTAGCACTGGGAACCACATTAGAGGAGAAAAAGCAAGAGGAGGCTTTGAGGGCCGAGTTTTGGCGTCATGTCCCCCACTTCCAGGGCACCACGAATTGGTGCAAGGGCCTGAAAACCTACTCTGCATCAAAGGAAGGACAGTCCTAGGTGAAAGTAGAACAAAAGGGAGGATGAAAAAAATTCCCCATAGAGATTGGGGTTCTTAGGGGCCCTGGGTCAGCTCTCCCAGCTTAACCAAGGGGAGGAAAAGGATACTTCTAAGTCAGATAGCAGCTAAGGAATTTTCCTTGCTTTTCCAACTGCTTTTTAGATTCTTGATCTGGATCCCATAGACATATTAATTGCAACATGTACCAAACTGAATTCATAACTTCCCTCCCTAAATCCTCCCCTCTTCCTAATTTCCTTATTACCATCAAAGGTACAATTCTGCTATTTCAGCTAATCAGATCTGATCTGCCTGATGTTTCTCTGAATCAGAGAGTGCCTTAGGGCAGATGGTCAGTTTCTTATGCTTTTAAAAAGTGCTCTGCAGAGACTCCAGCACACAGAAGACATAGAAGAAATACTTGGATGTTCTCACTGAAAGAATGAACTAACGCATACACTAGCATTTCTTAGGCACCTACCATATGCCAGGCACTGGTGATTAGCATGGGGATACAAACAAAGTTAAAACAAAACAAAACGTTTTTTATTCTAAAAGAGACCATAAAGATTCTCTATTCCAATTCCATGTTTAACAGAAAAGGTGATTTCTCTTCTTCCCCAAAGAGTACAAATGACTTGTTCTCAAGGAGACACTGTGCTGGATGAGCTGAATCATTGGTTGTGTCATGACAATGCAGGCTCACAAGAAGGTCACAGGATAATAGAGGATGGGGAGGATGCAATAGCCTGCCAACAACTATGCACACCTAACATGTTGTTGTTCAGTGAAGTCCGACTCCTTGTGACACTATTGGGGCTCTCTTGGCAAAGACCCCAGAGCGGTTTGCCATTTCTTTCTCCAGTTCATTTTACAGAAGAGGAAACAGAGGCAAACAGGATTAAGGGACTTCCCCAGGAGCACCCATCTAAGAAGGGTCTGAGGTCAGATGTGAAGTCTGCAAGATGAGTCTTTCTGACCTGAGTCTTTACACTCTATCCACTTTGCCACCTAGCTGCCCCACAAACAATATATCATCAGGATCAATTGGAGATAATCACATAGAAGAAAATAAGTTTAAGAAAAACAGAAAAAGGTTTCTTGCAGAAAATGGCCATTGAGCTGACATTGGGAAGAACCAGAGAATCAGAAACAAGGAAGAGAGGCTGAGGCATGGAAGGCAGTCAGTGAAAATGCAAAGAGTTGGGAGATGGGTTATTGAGTTCAAAAAACACAAAGGACGATACTGTCACTGGTTCACACATTATGTGGAGGGTGGCCTAAGAAGCCTAGAAAGTCAGGAAGGGGCCAGGGTTTGAAAGGTTTTCAAAGACAGAGGATTTATTACCAAATAATGGGGCAAGATGGTTTAGGGAGGTGAAAGGAAGGTGTTCAAGATGACACCTAGGTTTTGGGCTTGGACAAATGGGAGAATGGTACTCTTGATGGTAATAAGGAAATTAGGAAGAGGGGAGGATTTAGGGAGGGAAGTTATGAATTCAGTTTGGGACATGTTGCAATTAATATGTCTATGGGATCCAGGTCAAGAATCTAAAAAGCAGTTGGAAAAGCCAGACTGAAAGCTAAGATAGAGTTTAGGGCTGGCCAAGTTGATCTGAGAGATAACTACATAGAGATAATAACTGAAAGCATGGGAGCTGATGAGATCAGCAAATGAAACAGTAAAGAAGGAAAAAGAGGAGTTAGGACAGAGCCTTGGGGGCCCTCACAGGGCAACTCGAGTAGGAAGATCAGGCAAAGGGGACTGATAATGAGCAGTGTCAGTGAGGAACCCTGGGTAGTATCAAGGAGAAGAGGGAGAGGGGCAGTGTCAAAGGCTCCATAGAGAGGTCAAGGATAATGACTGAGGGAAAGCTGACAGATTTGGTGAGATTAAGACATCACTGGATACTTTGGAGAGAACAGTTTCAGTTGCAGGATGAGGTTCAGTGCCAGGCTGGAAGGAGTCAAAACTGATTGAGAGGAAAGGAAATGGAGGCCCCCAGCTGTAGATGGCCTTTTCAAGGAGTTTAGCCACAAAGGGAGGAGAGATAAAGAATGATGGCTAGGAGTCATGTGTAGGTGTTTTGAGGCTAAGGGGGGGACACAGGCCCTTTTGTGATTACTGGGGAAGCAGCCAACAGACAGGGAGCAAGTGGAGTTTAGTGAGAGAAGAGAGACCTACTGGAGAAGACAGCTCCCAGGACAAAAGTGTGGCTTTCCCACCTCCAAGCTTTTGCCCACCTTTTCTTCTGCCTAGAATGTTCTCCCCACCACATGGCCAATTGAAACCCTCTCTCTCCTACTAGACTCAATTCCAGTGCCATCTCTACAAGGAAACCTTCCTTTATTCCAACCTGACATCATAACCTCAAGTTCATAAAGTGGTCAATTTGGATACACAATCTCTCATTAATTAGAGCATATTATATTTTGTTTCCCATAGCTATCTTTGTCTCCCCTCTGCAGTTAAGCTTCCTGGGGACTCAGATCCCTATCTTGTTAGACTCCTGGCTTAGAATCTTCATATAGAAAATCTCAGAATTTGGAATGAGAGGGCCTGGGCTTGAACTCTCATGCCGTCATGGCTGTTTGACCCTGTACAAGTCACTTAGTCCCTGAGCTCCAATTTCTTCATACATAAAATTCAGTGCTGGGGGATCCCTTCCAGCTTTAACTCTGTGCCAACTCCCCTGTAGGTTCTTCTCTTCCTAAGAACACCCGGTCTGTCTTCTCCTCATTGCTAACACTCAATTTGATTTGACCTACACACATTGCACACTCCCCTCTTCCTTTTTCATTCATCCCCTCATTTTTGTAATATTGTTGTTGCTCAGTCATGTTCACCTCTTTGTGTCCCCATTGGGGTTGTCTTGGTAGAGAAACTGGGATGACTTGCCATTTCCTTCTCCAGCTCAATTTACAGATGAAGAAACTGAGGCAAACAGGGGTAGGGTACTTACTCAGGGTCACACAGCCAGGAAGTATCTGAGGCTCCATTTGAATTGAGGCCTTCCTGATTGTAGGCCCAGTGCTCTGCCCACTATACCACCATCTGCCCATTTTATAACATAGTCCCTTAAAAAAGAATCAATTCTCCCAAAGGGAGGGTATCCCCAAGTTTCTCTGCTGCATTTATTCATTCCTCCTGAATTCCTGATGTTTGGGATATTTGAAAAGCAAATAACACATTCAGGTGTAGTTTTCTGTCTGAAAAATGTTTCAAACACTTATTATTGAATGTCCATCATTTTAAATCCATGGTTAAGCTCAGATTTGTAGGTGAGCTCAGCTGGGACTGCATCCAGAGCTCCATTGTTTTTGAAACACCTTATTCCATTCTCTCATGTGTGTGTTTTTTTTTTCTATTGTTCCAAATGTCAAACATCAAATAGTCTGCTTTTTTAGCTTTTAACTCCCTGTGCAGTCAACAGAACCATTATTAATGTTATCAATGTCATCATAAGGATATCTGCCATCAACATGCAGGCCACAGACTGGGTTGTTCCAAGTATATCTTTAATGGTTCCAGAGAGATCTCTTACTAAGGATCTAAACCTCATCTGTCAAGCAACAGTGACAATGTCATTGAGACTGATATTTCCGTTGTTTTGAATATTTTTCTGCTTCTTTCTGTCCCGAGGAGCTTCCTTTAGGAATCTGATGATTAAGGCTGAGGCAAAAGAACAGCCTTAATCTGTAAATAAAGACTTATTCCCATCTTTATAAGACTACTCATTTAAATAAAGTTTCTCACCATGTTCCTGGAAATGACACTTCTGCACCAGCAAAATGTGAGAAGTATCCTCTAATGTTAACTCTCTATTCAACTTCCTTCTTTAAACTTTCCCTCATGGCAACTGAACTGGAGAGTGAAAGGCAAAAAGGATAATTGTGAGCGAACAGGATCCACAAAAAAGGAAAGAGAAGCCTGGCATACTGTACTGGGGTAAAGATCAAAGAAAGAGAAGCAGACGACCTTCCACGTAGCTGAAATAAGATGCCCTAGTAATCGTAGCAGCAGCTTACATTTATGAATAGCACTAAGTAGCAGCTAATCCTCCCAGGGGCCTCTAAGAGAGATAGAACAAAATTACCGATCTAAGACTGAGGCGCAGGGGGATAAAAGGCGGTTTCTTTACTCCTAGGATTAGAAAGTAATAGACACAGGAACCTAAATTGTTTTATCGCTTATGTAAGCAAAATTGTTATATGGGGAAAAGCATTCAGTTACCCAACGTGGGATGCCAGCAATATATGGCTTTTATTGCTCAATGGAAAATGATGTTGATCTTTCTCTCTCACAATATAAGTTGTGAGGAAAGGAAAATGAATTCAGAGTTTAGGGAAAGAAGGTACAGAGAGTGAGGGTAGGAACCAGAGGGGCCAGATCTCCTGCCACCATTAAGTATGGCAAGTACTTCCAGGGTCTGAGTAGACTCCAAAGTCATTCTGTTTCCTTTATTTTGCAAGGCTTGAGGATTAGCCTGCTTATTTACTTTTCTATTTTTCCCTGCCCCAGGCAATCAGGGTTAAGGGACTTGCCCAGGGTCACACAGCTAGTGTCTGAGTCTAAAACTGAACTCAGATCCTCCTGGCCCTAGGACTAGTGCTCCATCCACTGCACCACCTGGCTTCCCCCATTTTTACATTAGATAAGGGTTTCAAAGTGTTCCTTGTCTTTTTCACTCTAGAACCTCTTTCCTGTTCACCTAGATCCTGAGAGACAAATTTTGCTTTTAGTTAATATGCAGTTATTTGTCTATAAGAAAGAATAGAAGTGAGTCACTTGCATTTCTTTTTTTTTAAAACAAATGCTTTATTAACTTCTGTTTTACATCATTCATTTCCGCCAAATTTTGAGTTACAATCATTTTCCCCCTGTTATTCCCCTACCCAGCCTCCCAGAATAGCAGTCCCACAAGATATTGCTTCCTCCAGTCTGCTCTCTCCCATACCTTCTCCCATACCCCCTTCGACTTTTCCATTAGAGGAAGGTGAATCTTTGTGTCCCAATGCCTGCACATCTTATCTCCCAATTATAAGCAAAAGAGTATTAATAATAGTATTTATATATATTTGAAGCATTTAATGTTAAGACCTCAAATTTCAGATCCATTTCCTTCCTCCCTTGTCACCCATTCCCTCTGGGGAGATAAGTAATTCAGTATATGTTGTACATGTCTAGCTATGCAAAACATCATCATAGTAGATATATTGAACAAGGCTGCTTATAATTCCCTCCCACTCATCCCACCCCCACCTGGTCCATTCCCTACATGATCCTATATATATAGGATATCTATATATATATATATATATATATATATATATATATATATATATACCCACTATATCTATAGTGGGTACTTCCAACCTCCCCTCACCCCAAGGATGTCCTCCCATCCATCATCCCTCCTTTCATCCCCCTTCCCCCTATCCTGCTGCAGGTTAAGATATCCCATTTAGTATGTATGTCATTCTCTCCCTGAACCAAATTCAATGTGAATGTGGTTTTGTGTTTTGCCTTTTTAGCCTTCCTATTCTCCCCCTCCCTTGCAACCACTTCCCCTTGTTTCTTCTACATGGGATAGTTTACCCTACCCTGTCTCTCCCCATCTCCTCTTGCCACTTTCCTCTCTCACCTCATAATTTCATCCCTCAAGTATTCTCCCTTCCCAACAAATTCAACCTATGCCCTCTATCCATGTATAATTGTAACCATATACACGCACATTCACATATGTATTCATATGACCACACCCCCTTCTTCCATTATTTTCATAGTGAGAAAGATATCATCAGTCACAGTTATTGCTTTTCCATGTAGGAATGTAAATAGTTCAACTTTGATAAGTTCCTTTTGATTTCTTTTCCCTGATTACCTTCTCAGGCATCTCTTGCTTCTTGTGTCTGGATGTCAAATTTTCTATTCAATTCTGGTTTTTTCCTCAAGAATGCTTGAAAGTCCTCTATTCCACTGAATGACCATATTTTCCCCTGAAACAAAATACTCAGTTTTGCTGGGTAGGTGACCCTTGGGTTCATTCCCAGTTCTTTTGCCCTCTGGAATATCATATTCCATGCCCTTCGATCCCTCAGTGTAGAAGCTGCCAGGTCCTGGGCTATTCTGATTGTGTTTCCACAATATTGAAATTGTTTCTTCCTGGCTGCTTGTAGTATTTTCTCCTTGATCTGGGGATTCTGGAACCTGGCTATAATATTCCTGGGAGTTTTCTTTTTGGGATCTTTTTCAGGAGGTGATCGGTGGATTCTTTCAACCTCTATTTTGCCCTCTGGATCTAAAACATCAGGGCAGTTTTCCTTGAGAATTTCTTGAAGGGTGATTTCTAGGTTCTTTCTTTGATCATGGCTTCCAGGTAGTCCAATAATTTTTAAATTGTCTCTCCTGGATCTATTTTCCAGGTCAGTGGTTTTTCCCATGAGATATTTCACATTGCCTTCTAATCTTTCATTTGTTTGGATCTGCTTAACAGCATCTTGATTTCTCATAAAGTCACTAGCTTCCATTTGCTCCAGTCTAACTCTGAAGGAATGAATCTCCTCAGTGAACTTTTGAGATTCTTTTTCCATCTGGCAAATTCAACTTTTTAAGGCATTCTTCTCCTCATTGCCCTTTTGGGCCTCCTTTGCCATTTGAGTTAGTCTATTTTTTAAGGTGTTGTTTTCCTCAGTCAGGCTGTTGACCCTCATTTCATACTTTTCCTGCATCCTTCTCATTTCTCTTTCCATTTTTTCCTCCACTTCTCTTATTTGATTTTTAAAGTCCTTCTTAAGGTCCTGTATGGCCTGCAACCCACTCATGTTTTCCCCTGGGGCTTTTGGAGCAGGACTTCTCACCTCACAGTCCTTTTCCCGCTCTATGCCCCAAAATAGGAGTCTAGGGTTGCAGTTTTCTGTTTCCTTTGCCTTGGCATGTTGCCACTTAATTGCTTGACTTTTGGGCTTGTTGCCACACTATGGCTTTAAGGCCAGATAGAGGAATTATCATCCCGAATGTGTGGGGGGCAACTTCCGTTTCTGGCAAGCTGTAAACCTACCCACGACTTCCACCCTAGATCACAATCCAGATTCAGGGAGGTTAAAGCAAGAGCAATTACCCCCCAAGACTGATCGCTGGATCTCCCTACAATTTGCAGGCTGGGAGCTGGAGCTGCCTCTGAAAACTACAAAATGGAGTGTCTCCTCAGTGGCTTCTGGCCCCCAGGGGTGGGAGCTGACGCATTCCCCAAATACAGGTCCCAAAGTCCATAGGACACTAACCTCTTACTTTGTCCTAGGGATGTTTATGTTGATAATTCTGGAGTCGCCACAGCTGCTGGTATTCTGGGGTTCCTCCAGCTGGCTGCTGTCCCTGCCGCCCTGAGGCTAAAACCTCGGCTCACGGGGACCTGGGCTCAGCTCAGCTCCCTGCGCTCTGCACGCTGCCAGGTCCCATACCGCTGTGCTGGTCCTTCCTGCAGGGCTGCTGGGCTGTCCTCAGCGGGAGGTTAGCTTCTCTGTGTTGTTCTGTGGGTGCTGGGGCTCCAGAAGTTGTTCAGAGTCTCCTTTTACATAGTTTGGGGGGAATCGGGGGGCAGAGTGGCTTGGAAGAGTTGTTTCTACTCTGCCATCTTGGCTCCGCCCCCACTCACTTTCATTTCAATGAAAAACTAAATGCTGGAAACCTTGGGCATTTTTCCACAGGAAAAAGGTGAAAGTGGGGGCTATGTGCCAAAAATTAGAGAAGAACATTTTCACTGGAGTCTAGAACCAAGATTAGTGCAGAAAAAGGAAAAGCAGGCTTTGAGGGCTGAGTTTGGGGTCCATTTCCCCCTCTTCCACCTCATCAGGCATCTGGGCAATGACCTGAAAATCCATTCTGGATGAAAGAAGGATAGTCCTAGGTCATAGTTAGACAAAGGGGATGATGCAAAATATTCCTTATTGACTTGATCAGGGATTCTTAAGGTTCCTGGGTCAGCTCTCCCAGGGTAACCATAGATGGGAAAGGGATTCTTCTAAGTCAGACAGCAGCTAAGGAGTTTTACTTTATCTTACAGTTCAACTAATGAGACCTCCCTGATGTTTCTCTGAATCAGAGTGATTTAGGGCAGATGGTTAGTTTGTTTTACCTTAAAAAGTGCTCAGCACACAATCTAGCACTTAGAAGACATAGAACAAATACTTGGATGTTCTCACAGAAAGAATGAACTGATGCACACTCTAGCATTTATTAGGTACCTACTATATGCCAGGCACTGTGATAAGCATTGGCAATACAAAGAAAGTTAAAAAGAAAACAAAACAAAACATTTTTTACTCTAAATGCAGCCTTAAAGATTATCTATTTCGGATATTAGGAAAAAATCCAAATCCTCTGAAGTTCTCAAAGTTGTCCTTTGGTCACTGGAATGGGAAAGGAAGACCAAAGTATTCCCTCCACCCCATCTCCCTGTCAAGAAATTCCTCCTAAAGGATATGGTCTAAAGTTTCCACCACTAGAATCAGGAATCTCTCTTGGACCACCATTTTATAGATACCCCACTGTGTGGGAACAAATTTCCTTACTCAATCCAAACATCCTACCTATGTACCATCACTTAAGTTCATCTAATCAGTTTCAAGGACACCTAAAATTGATAAAAGATTTTTTTTACACTTAGTCTAAAGCTTTTGATTCAACAAAGTTCTTAGCTCAGTAAAGTATCAGGGCATTTCATATTGACCCTTATTTTAAGTGGTATTGAAATGTTTCCATTCAATGACCCTGTCAACCCAACTCTTACATGTACTAAAGAACTCATGGCTCATCCACTTGATATGGTGCAGGCTCTGTGAAGCCCCTTGAGCTCTCCTTGAATCTTTGAGGTATAGGCTCTGGGAACCCCTCTTGAACTCTGATTATATCTTCCCATATGATGAGGCATTTGCCTGGGGCGGTGGGCCTAGAAATGTTAGCAGTAGCAATTAGAGAAGAAAAAGAAATCAAACAAATCAGATTAGGCAAAGAAGAGACCACGCTATCACTCTTTGCAGATGATATGATGATATACTTAGAGAATCCTAGAAAATTAAGTAAAAAACTACTTAAGACAATGAATGAATTTGGCAAAATTGCAGGATATAAAATAAACCCACATAAATCCTCAGCATTCCTGTATATATCTCATGAAACTCAACAGCAAGAGATAGGAAGAGAAACCCCATTTAAAGTTGTTGTAGACATTATAAAATATTTGGGAATCTATCCACTAAAACAAATCCAGGACCTATATGATCACAACTACAGAACACTTCTCACACATATAATGTCAGATCTAACTAATTGAAAAAACATCAATTGCTTGTGGCTGGGTTGAGCTAATATAATAAAAATGACAATTTTACCCAAACTAAATTATATATTTAGTGCCATACCAATAAAATTACAAAAAAAAAACCCTACTTTATAGAGTTAGACAAAAGAGTAACAAAATTTATTTGGAAGAAAAATGGTCTAGAATATCAATGCAATTAATGAGAAGAAATGCTAGGGAAGGTGGACTAGCTATACCAGATTTTAATCTGTATTATATATCAGCAGTCATCAAAAATGCTTGGTACTGGCTGAGGAATAGAGTAGTGGATCAATGTAATAGACTGGGTGCACGAGATCCAGCAGTTGATGAGTACAGTAATCTATTGTTTGATAAACCCAAAGACCCCAGTTTTGGGGATAAGAATGCACTATATGACAAAAACTGCTGTGAAAACTGGAATATAGATGGCAGAAACTGGGCATAGACCATTATCTAATACCATATACCAAAATCAAGTCTAAATGGGTGCCTGATCTAGGTATAAAGGATGATACTGTAAGCAATCTCGGAAAGCAAAGAATAGTTTACCTGTCAGGTTTGTGGAGAGGGAAAGACTTTATGACCAAACAAGAACTAGAGAGCATTATAAAATCCAAAATGGATAATTTTGATTATATTAAATTGAAAAGCTTCTGTATAAACAAAGCCAATGTAACCAAGATCAAGAGGGAGGTGGGAAATTGGGAAAGAATTTTTACAACCTATGTTTCTGATAAAGGGCTCATTTCTAAAATATACAGAGAATGGAGTCAAATCTTTCAGGATAAAAGTCATTCCCCAACTGATAAATGGTCAAAGGATATTAACAAGCAGTTTTCAGAGAAAGAAATTAAAGATATCTATAAGCGTATGAAGAAATGCTCTAAATCATTATTGATTAGAGATATGCAAATCAAAACAACTCTGAGGTACCACATCTCACCAGTCAGATTGACTAAGATGACAAAACAGGATAATGACAAATGCTAGAGAGGATGTGGGCAGATTGGAACACTAATGCATTGCTGGTAGAGTTGTGAACTTATCCAACCATTCTGGAGAGCAATCTGGAATTATGACCAAAGGGCTATAAATAATTTCATACCCTTTGACCCAGCAATACCACTTCTAGGGTTATATCCCAAAGAGATAATGAAGTGGGAAGAAGACCCATATGTACAAAAATATTTTAGCAGCTCTTTTTGTGGTTGCAAAGAATTGGAAATTAAAGGGGTGCCCATCAATTGGTGAATGGCTAAACAAGTTGTGGTATATGCATGTAATGGAATACTATTGTGCTATAAGAAACAAGAAGCAGATGAACTTCATATTTACCTGGAGAGGCTTATATATACAGATGCTGAGCGAGAAGAGTAGAACGTGGGGAAATTTGTATAGAATCACAGACACAACATATGTGTGATGACCAGCTATGACAGACTGGACCCTTCTCAGCAGTACAGTGATATAAGTTAATCCCAAAAGACTCATGATGGAGACAGATGCCTACATCCAGAGAAAGAACTAGAAAGAACTGAGTTTGAATCCTGATGGAAGCAAACTACTTGATCTTTTTCTTTTGATTGTTTTGTTTTATTTCCTCTTTACCATTTTTCATTCCATCTAGTACAATACTCCTTTGTAACCTAATGTCTACTGTGAAAGTATTTGTAGACCCTATACTGGACTATATGCCCTCGTAGGGGGTGGGGGGAGGGAGGGAAGGGTAATTTGAAACTCAAGGAACTATGGAATTGAATCTTGTAAACTAAATATAAACAAACAAATTTTAAAAAAAGAATGACAGAAATTTGAGCCTAGCAATAATGAAAGGCTTATGGCCTCAGGCAAATGCCTCATCAAATGGGAAGATTCAAGAAGAGTTCAAGGGATTCCCAGAGCCTGTACCCCATCATGTCCAACCACATTTCCTATTTCATTGCCCAGAAAGCTATCATTATTTTGTGGATGAGAAAATGAGTTAACAATAGCTACTCACTCAACATTTATTGTGTGAATGAGCCCACATTTGATGCATTTTTTTCCTATACCTAAACTGTTATTCATTGATATTAAGTAGTAGAAATGAAAATTCTCAGGGGCAGCTAGCTGGCACAGTGAATAGAGCACTGGACCTGGAGTCAGGAGGACCGGAGTTTAAATCTGGACTCAGACACTTAACACAAAAATGAGCTGTGTGACCTTGGGCAAAGCACTTAACCCCAATTTCCTCCAAAAAAAAATGAAAATTCTCAGGGGAATTTTTGATAGATATAATAAGACACATGATTGGATTCTGATTAGAGTTGGCATTGAAAATTGAAGACTGCTCACTTAAAAACAAAACAAAACAAAAAAAAAAAAAACTAAGTCTTTTCCCCCCTCTTTGACAAAAAGAAGGCAACATTAGATAAAAAAAAAATATCCCTGGAAAGTGTACCTTACACACTTCCCCAGACTCCCTTGTTAGAGGTGAAAGCTCCACTAGTGTGGTTTGTTGCACAGCCTGTCAACTTTTTTCTTTTTTTTTATTTTAACTTTAAAAAAAATTGGTCTTTATTATTTTGTTCCCTTACTTTTAGTTTACAAGATTCAGTTTCACAGTACTTTGAGTTTCAATTTCTTCTCCTCCTTCCCCTACTCCCCCCACCCCTTCCATGGCAGTATACAATCGGGTATAGGATCTGCAGATACTTTTACATTAGACACTAGTCAGGTTATAGAAGAATTATTGAATTGGATGGAATGAACGATGGGAAAGAGGGAACAAAACCAAACAAGAAAAAGAAAGAGAGCAGGTAATTTGCTTCAATCTACATTCTAACTCTGTTCTTTCTCGTTCTTTCTCTGAATGTAGACATCTCTCCATCAGGAGTCTTTTGGAGTTTACTTATAGCCCTGCATTGCTGAGAACAGTCCAGTCTCTCGAAGTTGGTCTTCACACAAAGTTGTGTCTGTCATTGTGTACAAATTTCTCTTGGTTCTGCTCTTCTCTCTCAGAATCAGCTCATATAAGCCTTTCCAAGTAAATATAAAGCCTCTCTGACTGGTGAGATATGGTACCTCAGATTTGTTTTGATTTGCCTTTCTCTAATCAATAGTGATTTAGAGCGTTTTTGCATATGCTTATAGATATCTTGAATTTCTTCCTTTGAGAACTGCCTGTTCATATCCTTTGACCATTTATCAATGACTTGTATTCTTATAGATTTGACTCAGTTCTGTATATATTATAGAAATGAGGCCGTTATCAGGGACATTCATTTTAAAAATTCTTTCCCAATTTTCTACTTCTCTCTTAATCTTGATTACATTGGCTTTGTTTGTACAGAAGGTTTTCAATTTCATGTAGTCAAAGGCATCCATTTTGTATTTTATAATGCTCTCTAATTCTTGTTTGGTCATGAAGTCTTCCCCTCTCCCTAAATATGACAGGTAAACTATTCCTGGCTTTCCCATACTGCCTACAGTATCATCCATTATACCTAGATCAGGCACCCATTGAGACTTAATTTTGGTATATGGTGTTAGATAGTTGTCTATGCCCAGTTTCTGCCATACTATATTCAAGTTTTCACAACAGTTTTTGTCAAATAGTGAGTTCTTATCCCCAAAACGGGGGTCTTTGGGTTTATCAAAGAGTAGATTATTATAGCATGAGTCTCATGTACCCAATCTATTCCATTGATCCACTGAACTATTTCTCAGCCAGTACCAAGTAATTTTGATGACTGCTGCTTTATAATACAGATTAAAATCTGGTACAGCTAGGCCACCTTCCCTAGGCTTTCTTTTCATTAATTCCCTTGATATTTTGGACCTTTTCTTCTTCCAAATGAATTTTGTTATCACTTTTTCTAGTTCTATAAAGTAATTTTTTTGGTAAATTGATTAGTATGGAACTAACTATATAATTTAATTTTGGTAAAATTGTCATTTTTATTATATTAGCTTGACCCAGCCGTGAGCAATTGATGTGTTTCCAATTAGTTAGATCTGACTTTATTTGTGTGAGAAGTGTTTTGTAGTTGTTTCATATAGGTCCTGGGTTTGTTTTGGCAGGTAGATTCCTGCCAAAATATAAAAATATTTTATGTCTACAGTAACTTTAAATGGGATTTCTCTTTCTATCGCTTGCTGTTGGATTTCATTAGAGATATACAGGAATGCTGAGGATTTATGTGGGTTTATTTTATATCCTTCAACTTTGTCAAATTTATTTATTGTCTCAAGTAGTTTTTTACTTGATTCTCTGGGATTCTCTAAGTATATCATCATATCATCTGCAAAGAGTGATAACTTGGTCTCTTCTTTGCCTAATCTGATTTGTTTGATTTCTTTTTCTTCTCTAATTGCTACTGCTAATGTTTCTGGTACCAGATTGAATAAGAGGGGTGATAGTGGACACCCTTGTTTCACCTCTGATCTTATTGGAAATGCTTCTAGCTTATCCCCCTTGCATGTAATACTTGCTGATGGCTTTAAATAGATGCTACTTATTATTTTAAGGAAGGCTCCATTAATTTCTATACTTTCTAGTGTTTTTAATAGCAATGGATGCTGTACTTTGTCAAAAACCTTTTTTGCATGTATTGATATAATCATGTGGTTTCTGATAGTTTTAATGCTGATGTGATCAATTATACTGATGGTTTTCCTAATATTAAACCATCCTTGCATTCCCATGTCATCATTTTTTAATGTCTTGATTGCTTCTTCTGATAGATGTTTTTTCCTCTTCCTTTCCTTTTTTATTTAAAAACAGGGCTCTCTGGGAGGATGGAAAGGGGAAGTTAGGCCATGTCAAAACAAAGTATCAATTTTTTAAACTTTAAAAGAAAATAAAATATATGTTTAGTGTGTAGAGAACAGTTTGCTCCTCATATAGATGTTCATTAGGTTTGCCCTCCAATGGCACTCCTGTGTGAAAAGATCATCTCCAGTCTGCCCTCCTGGAGAAAAGTGAAGGGGCCCAACCAGCTGATGTCTCTTCAGTAGATTGTGTTCCATGTACAAGACCAACTGAACCCACCTACAAAGGAAGAGGATTTGTGGCATCTTGCTTAGTAGCTCCACAGCACAGGAGAAGGAAGTAGACCCTTTCAGAGTGATTCAAAAAGTCTAAAAAACCCTAACTTTTCTCTTCTCTGATATGTTTGCTTGCTTTTCTTGAAAAGTCTGTACTTGGGAGTGAGGGAAGGGGATCTTTTGTCCACAGTTTTTTAAAAGACCCTGTATATGGAGCAATGAGCATGAATACAGTGAGGGTGGGAAGAATGTAGAGAAAGGTGGGAAGGAGAAAAAGGTGAAAAAATGGAGATATGTATATATGTATATATATATATAACATGTAAAATATAAATAAATATTTGCTTATATCATGTTCATATTTATCATTATTATTAAAGTGCTTAATATTATGTAAATTATATTATATAATAGTAACATTTAATAAATGCTTGATGTCTATAAATATTTTTCATATATAATACACAAATTAATAAAAGTGATTCTTATAAATAAAACAAAATATTCCTCTGGAATTCTTTATCATCAGACCTATCATAAACTTAACTGATTTTAAAAAAATTAAGCAAATTCTTTATTGGAGCATTGAAGTGCATGCATTAGTGATTTCCCTTTTAAATTCACATTGCCCTTTGCTGTAGGGCAGAACAATTCCCAGTTGGCTACTGACCTGTACCCCTGCCCCATTATCAACTTGCCTCTTTGCTTCTATCTCTCGAAACACACACTATTGGTCTTCTCTCCATAATTTTACTGTCTTGTAGATCCAGTAGTTGGATTTAATGGGGCCTGGATTCACCTCACTCTCCAGGAATCATGTATTTTCAGTGAACTGCTGAAAGGGCTGATACCTTTATTAAATTGTTATGCCTTTGATCAGATCACCCAGGCTCACACTTCAAACCAAAGCAGCGATATGTAGCAGCAGAGAAAGTGTAATATAAGAAGGAATGTGAAGCTATAATGAGGATTTTTAAAAATAAATATATACATTGGAGTTCTGAAATGCTTGAACAGTCTTGACCTGTCAGCTACACCTTCAGAAAGAATGTGTAGTCCAAAATGCATTGGAAATGGCAAGTTATTTTAAGTCTTAAATATGTAACATTTACAGCATGGGTCATCCAGTTCAGGTTGCATCGTTATTCCATTTCCCTCAAAAACCATTTCTTAATAGTTAAGAATATGTGTCCATATATAGATAAGTTGAATATGTTGAATAAGTTAAGATGAATAATTCTTGGGGCACTGCTACAAATAACTCTCATGGATGTTTATATAATGCTTTCAGATTTGCAAAATATTTTTATATCTTTTTTTTCACTTTAATTCCCACCTTAGACACAAGGAAATTCAGGCTTAGGATCACCAGTCCTAATCATTGAGAAAATCAGTGGTGGTCACATAGCTAGCAACTGAGATGGCATCTGAACTAAGATCTCTTTCAAGGTTCAATGATCTTTCCATTATGCCAAAGTAGCTGACAAGGTTTCCCCTACATGTTACTGTCTGGTTTTCTATACCACTTTCTAATTCAGAAAACACATATACATACATAAATATATATATATATACATATACAAACACACATATCTCTACACACATACATATGTATGTATATATATTTATGTATTATGTATGTATATGTGTTATATATATATATTTATGTATGTATATGTGTTTTCTGAATTAGAAAGTGGTATAGAAAACATATATTAATAAATAATATTAATAAAACATATATTAATATTAATTAATATATTAATTTATTAATATTTTATTATAATAATAAGTAATAATTTATTAATAATTAATATATTAATAAAACATATATATTAATGTTCAGAAGATAGATAGATAGATAGATAGATAGATAGATAGATAGATAGATAGATGGATGGACGAATATACAGACAGAGATACAGATAGACAGCTCAGCTAGCTTCACATCCCCTTCTTAGCCCTATTTCCTCACTAACGAAATCAAGATCACAAAGGATGGGAGGAAATTTTCAGTCCAGTGACAATGACTTCACTCAAGTCTGCCTTTGTGCATGTCAGGGAGATACAGACCTTCGATCTAGACTAGGGATTCTTTTTTTTTTTTTTAATTTTTCGAAATTCATTTCCACAAGATTTGGAGTTACAAATTTTTCTCCCCCTCTTTCCTCTATCCCCACTCCAAAATTGGTAGCCTACTGAATACCCCTTTCCCTAATCTGTTCTCTCTTATAGCCTCCTCCATCCCCCTCTAACTTTCTAGTAAGGCAATATGCATTTATATACCACAGTTCCTGTATATCTTATTTCCCAGTTAGCATTAAAAAAAAGACAAACAGCAATTTTTTAAAATACATATTTGTTTTAAAATCACCCCCAGTGGGAAAATAAGCAATTCAATATAGGTTGTACATGTGTAGTTACCCAAATCATTTCCATAATTGCTATATTGTGAAAGACTAACTACATTTCCCTCCATCATTGCCTGCCCCTCATTTATTCTATTTTTTTCTCTTTGACCCTGTCTCTTTTCAAAAGTATTTTCTTCAAACTACCCTTTCCCTCAGTCTTCCCTCCCTTCTCTTATCCCCCCTCTTATACCCTTCCTGCCTATTTTCCTATAGGGTAAGATACCAAATTGAGTGTGTATGTTATTCCCTCCTTAAGCCAAATTCAATGAGAGTAAGGTTGTCCCCTTCCCTTTCACCTTCCTGCTCTTCCCCTCCATTGTATGTTTTCTCTTGCCTCTTTCATATGAGATAATTTACCCTAATCTATCTCTCCCTTTGTCCTTCTCCCAATCTATTCCTCTCTCACATCTTAATTTTATTTTTTAGATATCATCCCTTCATAATCAACTCATCCTGTGCCCTCTGTCTATGTATACATGTACATACATATGCACACCATCACATATATATTTATATACACCTATACCCTCCTATACATACATTTATATGTATGTATACATATATATTCCCTTCAATTGTCCTCATGCTGAGAAAAGTCTTATGAGTTACAATTATCATTTTTCCATGTAGGAATGTAAATAGTTCTACTTTAATAAGATCCTTACGATTTCTTTTCCCTGTTTACCTTCTCATGCTTCTCTTGCTTCTTGTATTTGAAAGACAAATTTTCTGTTTAGCTCTGGTTTTTTCATCAAAAATGCTTGAAAATCCTCTATTTCTTTGAATTACCATATTTCCCCCTGAAGCATTATGCTCACTTTTGCTAGGTAGGTGATTCTTTGTTTTAATCCTAGCTCCTTTGACCTCTGGAATATCATGTTCCAATACCTTTGATCTCTTAATGTAGAAGCTGCTAGATCTTGTGTTATCCTGATTTTGTTTCCACAATACTCAAATTGTTCTTCCTTACTGCTTGTAGTATTTTCTCCTTGCTGGGAACTCTGGAATTTGGCTATAATATTCCTTGGAGTTTTATTTTGGGAATCTTTTTCAAGAGGCAATTGGTGAATTCTTTCGATTTATATTTTGCCCTCTGGTTCTAAAATGTCAGGTCAATTTTCCTTCAGAATTTCTTGAAAGATGGTGTCTAGGTTCTTTATTTGATC
Source organism: Gymnobelideus leadbeateri (assembly GCA_011680675.1). NCBI lineage: Eukaryota > Metazoa > Chordata > Mammalia > Diprotodontia > Petauridae > Gymnobelideus > Gymnobelideus leadbeateri. The sequence continues at coordinate 69,103 of WOXC01009707.1, read as the reverse complement.
ATGGCTTTCATGTAGTCCAATAATTTTTAAATTCTTTCTCCTGGATCTATTTTCCAGGTCAGTATTTTTTCCACTGAGATATTTCACTTTGCCTTCTATTCTTTCATTTGTTTGAATATGTTTCATAGTATCTTGATTTCTCAGAAAGTATTCAGCTCCCATTTTTTCCAATCTAACATTGAAGGAATTATTCTCTTCAGTGAATTCTTGAAATTCTTTTTCCATCTGGCAAATTCAGTTTTTTAAGGCATTCTTCTCCTCATTGGCTTATTGGGCTTTTTTTTGCTATTTGAGTTAGTCTATTTTTAAGGTGTTATTTTCTTCACTCAGGCTATTCTTTATCTTCTTGTATCATTCTCATCTCTCTTCCCAATTTTTCCTCCACTTCTCTTATTTCGTTTTCAAAATTCTTCTTCAGTTCCTCCATGGCCTGTAACCAGTTCATATTTTTCTTAGGAGCTTTGATGTATTAGTTCTGACTGTGTTGCCTTCCTCCAGTTACATGCTTTGATCCTTTTTGTCCCCAAAAAAGGAATCTATGGTAGGATTTGATTTCCTCTACTTGCTCATATTGCCAGTCAATTGCTTGACTTTTGAACTCTTTGTCATGGTAGACCTCTGGTTTCAGAATGGAGAGAGCTTTGTCTGAAATCACTGGGGTTTTTCACAGCTGCCTGAACAATTAGGGGGTTACCCTCTCTGCAAACCACATAGGCTCTGACGCCTGGCCACACACACCAAGACTTCCACCCAAGACAGAAATGCAGATCTAAGCAGGTCAAAGCAATAGAGATTACCGTCTGAATGGTTGCTTGGTCCCCCTACATTCTTTAGGCCAGGAGCTCCTGAGGCAGTCACACAGTGCAGTTGCTTCTTGCCCCAGGACAGGGGCCAGATAGAACCAGGGGCAGGGGCTGGACTGAAGCAGCAGGTGCTGGGCCATGCTCTTTCACCCACCCCTATTCCAACAGAGTTGCACACTGACCTTTTACTTTCTCTTTGGTGTTTATGGGTTGAGATGTCTGTAAACCACCACAGCTGCTGGTGCTTTACTCTCCTGAAGTCTATTCTGGCCACTGTGGTTGGGGCTTTCCTGGGGCCAAAACTGCTCCCAGGTACTGCACTCTGCTCCCAGCATGCTGTGATGGACCCTTCCTGTAGGGCTGCTGGGCTGCCTTCAGTGGGAGATTTGTTTCTCTCTTTCACTTTGTGGGTTCTGAAGCTCTAAAATTTGTTTAGAGTCATTTTTTACATGTATTGGAGGAGGTTGTAGCCAGGGCTGTAGCGAAGTCCTGTTTCTACTCTGCCATCTTGATTCTGCCAGACTAATGTCTAGACTAGGGATTCCTAACCATTTTGTGGTATAAACTTCTTTTTTAGTCCGGTAAAACCTGTGGACCCCTTTGCTTAGAATAATGTTTTTAAACACCCAGAGTGAAATACAGAAGATGATAAAAAAAAAAAAACCACAATTTTTAAACACACAGAATAAAATATAGCAAATGACAAAAGAAACAATTTTAAAATTCAGGTATAAGGAAAAAAATTTTTTCAAGTTAATGGAGCCTAAGTAGCCCTGAGGGTAGTTGTATTTTTCCTCTATTTTCATTAAAGGCACAGTTCCTATACTTGTGCGAACGTTTCTCATTCCCAGGCTAAGGATTTCTGGTTTCAGAAAAATTGAAGAAAGACAGTGATGATAGATAGAACTGATTTCATGGTGGCTTTTACATCCTTTTACAAATGTCTTGTGAACTGAGATGATTATTTTGTGGCTCAGGCAGCATCATGACCCAAGGAGTCACAGTGCAGGGACTGATCTCTCACTTCTCTTCTGAGGTGAAGGGAAAATTGAGTTGTGTGATTTGTAATGGGGAGTATTTAGAAAAAGCTTGCCCCATCTCAGGTGGTTAATTTAGAACCCTAAACCTAGAGTACTAGAGAAGGGAACTCAAATAAATTCATTTTGTTTCCTCTGATTTAAAAAAAAAAATTGGGAAGGAGGTCCAGCTTAAAATATACTTTAGATTTCAGTTTGTATAGATGTCAATTCGGGGATATTTTTAATTGGGTCCCCTAAAATATTACTATGGGCAAAGAGGAAGAACAAAGAAGAAAACTCATCTATTTGCATGCTCTGACTTTTGAGGAAAAGGGCTATGTCAGTTTTCCTTTGGTAGACTAAAAAGATATGGAGCTGATTACATCATGATTTTTAGAAAAAATATGTTAAAGGTTCCATATTCAAATCTAGGCTCTGTTTCTTGCTACTTGTCTGATTTGGGAAAGTAGTTTCACCTTTCTGGGCTTTAGTTTCATTTCCATTCATTCATTCATTCATTCACTCATTCATTCATTCAAGAAGCATTTATCAAGGGCTGATGAATCCCCCACCTCCAAGAATTTCTATTCTATTTGGATAAATAAACAAGTACACAGATATGCCAAGGAAGTGAGAAGTGATTTGGGGTAGGGGAGGCCACCAGCATCTCAAGGATAAGAATAGCCCCCATCAAACTTGAGCAAAGGCCTGAAGAAAGCTCAGGATTCCAAGAGGCAGACGGGAAGAGTGAGTGTATTCCAGGCCTTTGGATACATGATGCAAAACCCTGAGACAGGTGGTAGAATATTGAAGTTGGGGAACAAAAAGTAGATACGTTTGACTAGAACGTGTCCAGCAGACATTCAGGGGAACTCATTAAACATATGGACTAATGGACTCAACAAGAGTTGGATGTGGTATAATGGGAGCATGGGCAGGGCAGTATGACTAGAACACAGAGAGTGTGAAGGGGACCATTGAGCAACAGGCCTGGAAAAGGGACCTGGAGCCAGACGGTGAATGGTTTTAAATGTCAAACAGAGGAGTTTTCTATTTAATCCAAAAGGTAACAGGGAATCCCAGACACTTCCCAAGTGGGGAGGTGACCATAAGAAATATCAGATTGGCAGCTCTGTGCAAGAAGGATTGGAGGGCAGAGAGACCTGGGGCAGAGAAGAAAATAAGATGCTTAATGTAATTGTCAGGTACAGAAGTGATCAAGGGCTGAACCAGGATAGTGGGCATGTGAATAGATAGAAGGTGGTGAGGGAGAAAGAAGGATGCTTCTGAGGTTTCCAACTTGGGAGATTAGAAGGATGATAGTACCCATGCTAAATATGAGAAACTATTAGGTCCTTCGTGTTGGATTATGGGTTATTTGGTTCTTTTCCAATCCTGATGTTCTATGGGGGCTGAGTTCAACTTCACTAATTTCAGTTTAATTCAATTCAATAAGCATTTATCACTCAATAAATAATATATATTATTTATAATAATATATGTGTCTATACTTCTGACTGGGCAGAGTGGATAGGTCACCAAGTTTCAAGTGAAGAAGACTCTGAGTTCAAATCCTGGCTCAGATGCTTACTAAGAGTGTGACTTTAGGTAACATCACATATATCCTACCTCAGTTTCCCCATCTATGATATGAGGACGCCACCACCTCACCTCTATAGTGAGGATAAAGGAGATAATATTTGAAAAATACTTTGCAAACCTTAAAAGTACTGTATAAGGGCTATTTATTCTACTGTTCACAATAGTGATATCAGTATGCTTCCATATTTAATAAATCTTATCCATTCTACTCCCACATTTCTCAAGTCAATCCCCTTCTCTCTACTAATGGGACTGCCAACCATAATTCAGTCCTCTGTTCCATCTGAGATAAACTACAGCAAAGAGTTTCCTTTTTGGTTTCCCTGACACAAGTATCTTTTTTTCTGACTGCCCAAGTGATCTTTGTAAAGCACAAGCCAGACCAAGACACTCTTCTCAAAAAGTTCCCTTGACTCCTTTTAGCTGCCTCTAAGACCAAATACAAACTTCTCTGGTATTTAAAGAAAATCCTCAAAGGGTGAATCTGAGCAGATTCTGGAATGACGGAGCCCACTGGAAGACAGAGCATGGCAGAGCCCAGCCCAGGAGGTTGCCCAGTGTGCCCGGACAGGACGAGCGCAGAGCATGTGGGGTCTGCACAGCTCAGACCTAAGAGCAGACAAGCAGACTACACCAGAGAGAGAAAAAGCCCCAGCCTGCAGACTTACCAAGGACGAATCACAGTCATCTCACAGAGGGAAAGGATCATTGGAGCCAGGTAGGAGAGTCAGGCCCCCAGTGGAGAGAGTGGCTTCTCCAACTGCATTCTGCCCCCAACCTGGAAGTTTGGAAACTGCCTGCCTGTATAATACAGGGGCTGGAATGGCAAAGTAAATTCTAGCTGCTCAGATCCTCCCATCCCTCCTTCATGAAGCAGAAAACCCAAAGATAAGTCTCCCATGGGGGCGGCTAGGTGGCACAGTGAGTAAGAGCACCGGCCTCGGAGTTGGGATGACCCGAGATGAGATCAAATCCGGCCTCAGAAAATGAGCACCCACACATAAATAATGACTAGCCATGTAAACTTGAGCAAGTTACTTAACCCCAATTGCTTAAAAAAAGAAAAGAAAAGAAAAGAAAAAGATAAGTCTCCCACCCAGATTGAAATCCCAAGTTAATGGAAATAGCCTCAGGTTTGAGAGTCTCCAAGAAGGGGTTTAACTGAGACAGCCAGGAGTCTGAAGAGAAGAGAGGGAGGGGTCGCAACAAGCCCCACCTCATCTCACCAACAAAAGCCTACTTATAGCCCAGGGGTATAGAGGCAGAAATCTGAAGTGGTCAGACTCACCCCCACCTACACATCTACATTCCTCACTGATGTCCCTGACTTAGCAATAAATTAGCCACCCAGAGGTATTCAAAGTCAAGGATCGGGCCCTAAACTCATAGCCTGAGAAACTAAGAAACAGGAAGTCACAATGGGAAGGAAGGAAGCTGAAAAGGAGAAGGGGAAGGCAAGAAAGTCTATCCAAGCCTACTATGTAGGGGAAGAACAACTAAATACACCAGACAATATAGACTCCCTACCCACACCTGAGACCACAGAAGGAAACATGATCTGGTCTCAAGCCCAAATAGCATTCCTGGAGGAGCTTAAGAAAAATTTTAAAGACCAAATCAGGGAAGTAGTGACCAACTTGGAAGAAAGTCTCAGTGAAGAAAACAAATCCTTAAAAAGTAAAATTAATGAAGTAATTGGAGAAAATACCTCCCTAAAAAAGGAACTTCAAAAACTAACTGAAGACCATAATTCCCTAAAAATTAGATACAATCAAACTGAAACTCAGAACTCTATGATGCAGCAGGAGTCAATCAAAAAACAAACAAACAAAAAAAAAACGATCGAAAAATTGGAAGAAAATGTAAAATATCTCACTGGATAAATAACTGACCTAGAGAACAGATCCAGGAGAGACAACTTAAGAATTATTGGTCTACCAGAAAGCCACGATGAAAAAAGCAGCCTAGACAACATCCTCCAAGAGATTGTCAAAGAAAACTGTCCTGAGGTCCTGGAATCAGAAGATAAAATAGCTATAGATAGAATTCACCAGACTCCTCCTGAAAGAGATCCCAAACTGAAAACTCCAAGAAATATAGTAGCCAAATTCCAGAATTACAAGATTAAAGAAAAAATTCTACAAGCAACCAAAAAGAAACAATTCAAATACTGAGGAACTACAGTTAGGATCACACAGGACCTAGCAGCTTCTACATTAAAAGATTGGAGGGACTGGAATTTGATATTTCGTAGGGCAAGAGAGCTAGGACTACAACCAAGGATTAACTACCCTGCAAAACTGAGCACAATCTTTCAGGCAAGGAGATGGATGTTTAATGAAATAAGAGACTTCCAGACTTTCCTGATGAAAAAGCCAGAGCTCAATGGAAAATTTGATCTCCAATTACAAGACTCCAGAAAGATATAAAAAGGTAAACAAGGGAAACACAGACTCACACATGCATAAGTGCACACACCCACACCCACAAAGACACGCTCATTACTTGGGATGCAACAAGAGCAAAATGTTCACATCCCTATATGTGGAGCTGATAACTGGCAATATTCAAATCTTTATGATTATCATGACCTTCTAAAGGGTTATACTTAGATAGAGGATGTGGGTATGAATGCACTAACATGAAGTCTAAAAAAACCAAAAATAACTATTAAGGGGATCAAAGAGACTGTAATGGGAAAAAGGAAAAGATGAGCTAGGAAAAGGTAAAATATGCCATCTGAAGAGGCATCAAAACACACTATAGAAGAGGGGAAAGAAAGAGGGAGAAGAACATCATTTAAACACTGTTTGATAGAATTCACTAGTAAACCCATCTGGCCCTGGAGATTTTTTCCTAGGGAGTTCATTGATGGCTTGTTTGATTTCTTTTTCTGAGATGGGGTTATTTAGGTAATTCAATTCCTCTTCAGTTAATTTGGGCAACTTGTGATTTTGTAAATATTCATCCATTTCACTAAGATTGTCATATTTATGTGCATACAATTGGGAAAATAATTCCTCATTATTTTTTTGATTTCCTCTTCATTGGAGGTAGATTCACCCTTTTTATTTTTGGTACTCATAATTTGGTTTTCTTCTTTCTTTTTTTTATCATATTGACTAAGGGTTTATCAATTTTGTTGATTTTTTTCATAAAACCAGCTCTTGGTTTTATTTATTAATTCAATAGTTTTCTTAATTTCAATTTTATTAATCTCTCCTTTGGTTTTCAATATTTCTAATTTAGTACTAAATTGGGGATTTTCAATTTGTTCTTTTTCTAGCTTTTTCAATTGCATGTCCAATTCATTGACCTCCCTTTTCTCTAATTTATTCACTTATGCACTCAGGGATATAAAACTTCCCCTGAGAACTGCCTTTAGTGCATCCCACAAATTTTGGTATGTTGTCTCATTATTATCATTCTCTTGAATGAAATTATTGATTGTTTCTATAATTTCTTGTTTGACCCACCAATTTTTAGGATTAAATTGTTTAATTTCCAATTAGTTTTTATTCTATCTTTCCATGGCCCTTTATTGCATATAATATTTATTGCATCATGATCTGAGAATGATGCATTTAATATTTCTGCCTTTCTGCACTGGATTGTGAGGTTTTTATGCCCTAGTACATGATCTGTTTTTGAGTATGTACCATGCACTGCTGCAAAGAAAATAAATTCCTTTTTATCCCCATTCAGTTTTCTCCAGAGATCCATCATATCTAGTCTCTCTAAGATTCTATTCACCTCCTTAACTTCTTTCTTGTTTATTTTGAGGTTAGATTTATAGAGTTCAGAGAGGGGGATATTAAGGTCCCCCACTTACTATAGTTTTGCTATCTATTTCTTTCTCTAATTCCTTTAACTTCTCCTCTAGGAATTTGGATGCTATACCACTTGGTGCATATATATTAAGTAGTGATATTGCTTCATTCTCGATGGTGCATTTTTGTAGGATATAGTTTCCTTCCTTATCTCTTTTAATTAGATCTATTTTGCTTTTGCATTATCTGAGATAAGTATTGCTACCCCTGCTTTTTTTACTTTAGCTGAGGCATAATAAATTTTACTCCAACCTTTTACCTTTACCCTGTGGGTATCCCTTTGTTTCAAATGTGTTTCTTGTAGACAGCATATTGTAGGATTATGGTTTTTAATCGATTCTGCTATCCACCTCTGTTTTATGGGAGAGTTCATCCCATTCACATTCACAGTAATGATGACTATCTGTCTCTTCCCCTCCATTCTATTTCCTCCCCTGTTTATGTTTTTGTTTCTTCCTTTTCCCTTCCCCTCCTTGAAGTTTTCCCTTTTGACCACCCCCTCCCTCAGTGTTCCCACCCTTCTCAACCTACCCTCTCCCCTTACTACTGTTTCCCTTCCTTCTAATCCCCCCTTTAGTCTCCTCCTTTTCACCCCCCTTACCCTTCCACTATCTATAGACACAATAAGTTTTTTTACTTATCAGAATAAATTACTCCCCGTTTGATTCCAAACCAATGAGAGTAAATTTCAAACAGTGCTCCTCTCCCTCCCTCCTTTTCCTCTATTTAATGAATTTATTTGTCTATTCACATTAGAATCTTAAACTTCACTGATTAAGTTGATCCTTCTTTGAACCAGAACCAGTGAGAATAGTGTTTAAATGATGTTCCTCTCCCTCTTTCTTTCCCCTCTTCTATAGTGTGTTTTAATGCCTCTTCAGATGGCATATTTTATCTTTTCCTATCTCATCCTTTCCTTTTTCCCATTACAGTCCCTTTGATCCCCTTAATAGTTTTTTTTAGACTTCAGGTTAGTGAATTCATACCCACACCCTCTATCTAAGTATAACCCTTTTGAAGGTCATGATAATCATAAAGATTTTGAATATTGACAGTTATCAGTTCCACATATAGGGATGTGAACATTTTGCTCTTGTTGCATCCCAAGTAATGAGCAAGTGTGTGTGCACTTAGGCATGTGTGAGTCTGTGTTTCCCTTGTTTACCTTTTTATATCTTTCTGGAGTCTTGTAATTGGAGATCAAATTTTCCATTGAGCTCTGGCTTTTTCATCAGGAAAGTCTGGAAGTCCCTTATTTCATTAAATGACCATCTCCTTGCCTGAAAGATTATGCTCAGTTTTGCAGGGTAGTTAATCCTTGGTTGTAGTCCTAGCTCTCTTGCCCTATGAAATATCAAATTCCAGTCCCTCCAATCTTTCAATGTAGTAGCTGCTAGGTCCTGTGTGATCCTAACTGTAGTTCCTCGATATTTGAATTGTTTCTTTTTGGCTGCTTGTAGAATTTTTTCTTTGATCTTCTAATTCTGGAATTTGGCTACTATGTTTCTTGGAGTTTTCAATTTGGGATCTCTTTCAGGAGGAGTCTGGTGAATTCTACTGATAGCTATTTTATCTTCTGATTCCAGGACCTCAGGACAATTTTTTGTTACCATCTCTTGGAAGATGTTGTCTAGGCTGCTTTTTTCATCATGGCTTTCTGGTAGACCAATAATTCTTAAGTTGTCTCTCCTGGATCTATTCTCTAGGTCAGTTATTTTTCCAGTGAGATATTTTACATTATCTTCCAATTTTTTGACTGTGTTGTTTTGTTTGATTGACTCTTGCTATATCATAGAGTTCTGAGAAGGAAAATACCAGTGAGGCTGGAAAGAAGGCTGTACCCAGGTTTGGAAGGGCCTTAAGAGCTAACCAAAGTGATTTCTATTTTGTCCTGGAGGCAGTGGAGAATGACTGGAGTTATTTCTTTGTGTTTTTGTTTAATGGGGGGGTCTTAAAATTTTTAATGAATATTTAAAATTTTCTTCACTTACATGAACTAATTCTGAGTGAAATGAACAGAACCAGGAGAACGTTGTGTAACAGCAACATTGTGTGATGACCAGCTTTGATAGATTGACCTCTTCTCTGCAAAGCAAGGATCTAAGACAATTCCAAAACATGCATGATAGAAAATGCCGTCTGCATCCAGAGAAAGAACTATGGACTCTGAACACAGAACAAAGCATGCTATTTAAAATATTTTTTTCGTTTTAACTTTTTCATGATTTTTCCCTTTTGTTCTGATTCTTCTTTCACGACATGACTAATGTGACAATATGTTTAATGTGATTTTACATGTGTAGTCTATATGAGATTGTTTTCTGTCTTGGGGATAGGGGGGAAATTTTGAACTCAAAATCTTACAATGAATGCTAAAATCTATCTTTACATGTAATTAGAGAAAATAAAATGCTATTATATATGAATAAGAACTAAGATTAAAAATATAACAAAATATTCTTTACATGTAACTGGGGTAAAATAAAAGATTTTTTTAAAATGACAAAATAAATGCTGAACCTAGGGGGATGGCTGTCCATACCACCTAAGCCTTCTTACATTGTCAGCAGAGAATAGGATGGGCCATAGTGGGGGGAGGTTTAAGGCAGAGAAACCAACCAGGAGGGTTTTGATAATGTAGGCAAGAAATTGGTGCACTAAATGGAGGCTCCATGAGTAAAGGTTATGATGCAAGAGGTATTTGGGAGAACAAACAGCAAGTTTGGCAAGTTATTCAATATGTGTGGGTAGGGGAGAGTGAGAATGTAGAATAACCCTGAGGTTTCAAACCTAGGATAGAGGAGGGATTGTGATGGCTTTAATGGAAATGGTGAAGTTTGGTAGAGAGCAAGGGTTGGGGTCAAAGATAATGAGCTAACTTGGGGTTTATGTTGCTTTTGAGATTTCTAAGAAATATGTTTTTTGAAATACATAATAGGCACTTTGTGATTCAGGACTGTGGCTCAGAGAAAACATTCGCACATACATATATACACATCCATCCATCCATCTCTCTCTCTCTGTATATCTATAGGGGAGTAAGGGTGGGGGTAAGCTCTTTATTTCAAACTCAGGTATCTAAGGGTACCCCCTGCAGGTTCTGTGGGTTACCCCTAAAGTATTGAGGTATATTTCTTTCCTGTTATCCCTTCAAACCCCCATTCCAGATATGTACCTCTACACACACACACACACACACACACACACACACACACACACACACACTGTTATCCACCAGTGAAAAACACTCCAGTTCCATTTAATTAGAGTCAGTATATTTTACTTTGAAGATACAGTGAGATCAGCAGTATAGACAGTTCTTTATAGAGCTCATTCTCCCCTAAACCACCTCAGACTCTGGGGAGAGTAGGATCAGAATTAGCGACCATTTCTATACAACAATGGTTCCCCCAAGGTGACATCCCAATGGTGCACCAATGTCAGAGGAGCCTTTGCATGTAACTACCCCTGGACTGGATGCTGAAGCTTGCTCCTCAATCCTTGGGCATTAATGAAAGCCAGCAGACATCCCAGTGCACAAACATAGCACTGAGCTATCACCCGAAGAGAAGTGGTTCTGACTCCATCTTAATCCCCACACCTGGGACTGAGACAAGCTCCTAAGACTATTCTTTGCACCATCAGCCCCTAGTTCGCATGTTCTTCCAGAGATGCTGCCTCTGCTTGGAAGGATTGACTATATTAGAGGAATGAGTCAAATATCTTATGAGAACTGTGCCATGATGCTGACCATTACCCACTCCTGAGAGAGAGAAGCTGAGCTGTGCATGTTCTAGCACTTCTAGGTTGATATCAGTATTATGGATGGAGGGACTTTGGGCATTTGGGAGAGTGGCAAACTCACAGCCTTTTCACAGATGGTAAATTTGATCTTATGCACTGTCCTCTAGTCATTAGGCACTGTTTACTTGCTTATTCATCATAAGCTAAGAGAAAATGTTGCATGCCATATTCAAGGAAGTGTCAGCTCTCCTAGAAAATGCCAACAGTGCTATGCCAAGGTCATGTGACTAGCACTCATTGAGATATAGCCAGTGTAAAAAGAAGTGGAGCATAACCAGCTGGTGAGAGCTCAGAGCTTTTTCATGTTGGGCACTTCCCCAAATTCTGACATACCTCTTCCACAGAAAGATGCAGACCTGAAACATGGGAGACCCTTTACTTTCTGGTACATTTAAGGTGCTTACTCAGCATTGCTGTTACAGTGGGGCTTTTTGAAACAGCCATAGACTGCTATATCAATGGCTACCAGTCATGGCTGTTGTTGGGTCATTTCAATAGTGTCTGACTCTTTAGGACCACATTTGGAGTTTTCTTGGCAAAGATACTATAGTGTTTTGCCATTTCCTTCTCCAACTCATTTTTTTTCCTCAAATGCTTTATTAACTTCTGGTTTACATCATTCATTTCTGCCAGATTTTGAGTTACAATTTTTCTCCATTTTTCCCCTACCCACCACCCCAGAATAGCAGTCCCACAAAATATCCCCTCATCCAATCTGCTCTCTCCCATATCTTCTCTCATACCCCCTTCGGATTTTCCAGTAGGTCAAGGTGAATCTCTATGCCCCAGTGCCTGTATATCTTATTTCTCAATTATATGTAAAATAGTATCAATAATAGTATTTATATATTTTTAAACATTTGATTTTAAAACTTTGAATTCTGGGGGCAGCTAGGTGGTGCAGTGAGTAGAGCGTCAGCCCTGGAGTCAGAAGGACCTGAGTTCGGATCCGGCCTCAGACACTTGACACATACACAAATAAAAACCTAGCCGTGTGGCCTTGGGCAAGTTACTTAACCCCAATTGCCCACCAAAAACCAAAAAAAAACAAAACAAAACTTTGAATTCTAGATCCATTCCCTTCCTCCCTTGTCACCCACCCTTACTGGGAAGATAAGCAAGTCAGTATATGTTGTACATGTGCAGCTATGCAAAACATTACCATAATAGATACATTATAAAAGACTATTTCCCTCCCTCCTATCCCATCCCCACTTGTTCTATTCTCTACTTTGATCCTGTCCCTTTTCAAAATTGGGTGTTTACAAATCCCCCCACCCCACTTGCCCTCCCTTCCATCACCCCCCGTCTCATCCCCTTCCACCCTACTCTCCTGTAGGGTGAGAAATCCTATTGAGTATGTATATCATTCTCTCACTGAGCTAAATTCAATGAGAATACAATTTTGCCTTTTTGCCTTCTTGTTCTATTCTTCCCCTCCATTGTAACCATTTTCACTTTCCTCTTCTTTATGAGATAGTTTACCCCATTCTGTTTCTCCCCATTTCCTCTTATTATATCCCTCTAACAGCTCTTAATTTCACCTTTTAAGTATCATCCCTTCCTATTAAATTTGACCTGTGCCCTCTATCTATGCATACTTGTAAATATTTATACACACATTCACATATGTATTCATATGCCCATATACCCTTCTTCAACTATTTTCATACTGAGAAAAGTTTCATCAGTTACAATTATCATTTTTCCATGTAGGAATGTAAATAGTTCAACTTTGATAAGTTCCTTTTATTTCTTTTCCCTGTTTACCTTCTCAAGAATCTCTTACTTCTTGTAACTGAATGTCAAATTTTCAATTCAACTCTGGTTTTTTCATCAAAAATGCTTGAAAATCCTCTATTCCACTGAATGACCATATTTCCCCCTGAAACATCATACTCAGTTTTGCTGGGTAGGTGATTCTTGGTTTCAGTCCCAACTCCTTTGCCCTCTGGAATATCATATTCCAAGTCCTTCAATCCCTCAGTGTAGAAACTGCCAGATCCTGTGTTACCTGATTGCGTTTCCACAGTATTCAAATTGTTTCTTCCTGGCTGCTTGTAATATTTTCTCCTTGATCTGGGAATTCTGGAACCTGGCTATAATATTCCTAGGAGTTTTCTTTTTGGAATCTTTTCCAGGAGGTGATTGGTAGATTCTTTCAAGCTCTATTTTGCCCTTTGGTTCTAAAACATCAGGGCAATTTTCCTTGATAATTTCTTAAAGGATGATTTCTAGGTTCTTTCTTTGATCATGGCTTTCAGGTAGTCCAATAATTTTTAAATTATTTCTCCTGGATCTATTTTCCAAGTCAGTGGTTTTTCCCATGAGATATTTCACATTGCCTTCTAGTCTTTCATTTTTTTTTTTTTTTGGATCTGTTTAACAGCATCTTGATTTCTCATAAAGTCACCAGATTCCATTTGCTCCAGTCTAATTCTGGAGGAATGATTCTCCTCAGTGAGATTTTGAGATTCTTTTTCTATCTGGAAAATTCGGCTTTTTATGAGATTCTTCTCTTCATTGCCTTTTTGAGCCTCTTTTGCCATTTGAGTTAGTCTATTTTGTAAGGTGTTATTTTCCTCAGTCAGGCTGTTGACTCTGATTTCATAGTTTTCTTGAATCATTCTCATTTCTCTCCCTAATTTTTACTCCACTTCTCTTATCTGGCATCTCAGGGGCTTCTCTCCCTGGGGTCAAAAGCCACTCCCTCCCAACTACTGGTCCTGAAGTCCAAACTGCATGGACCTCTCACTTTGTCCTTGGAATCTATGGTAATTCTGGAAATGGCCACAGCTACTGGTGATCTGAAGTCCTTCCAGCTGGTGGTTGGTTAGGCCTGCCCTGGGGCTAAAACATCTGGCTCACTCAGGGCTGGGGTCAGCTCCCAGAGACTGTGCTGGCCTTTCCCTGCCGGGCTGCCACACTGCTGGGCTGTCCTCAGAGGAAGGTCAGCTTCTCTGTGTCATTTTGTGGGTCCTGTAGCTTCAAAGTTTGTTCAGAGTCCCCTTTAACATAAATTCAAAGTGGTTGGAGCCAGAGCTGCGAGGAAGTCCTGTTTCAACTCCGCCATCTTGACTCTGCCCCTGTCCAACTCATTTTTACAGATGAAAAACTGAGGCAAATTGGGTTAAATGACTTACCCAGTGTCACACAGCTAGTAAATATCTGAGGCTGGATTTGAACTGGGGAACATTAGGCCATGTCCATTGCTTTATGCTCTGTGCCACCAAGCTGCTGGCACACACACACACACACACACACACACACACACACACACACACACACACGTGTATATGTACATATGGACATGAACACACATGTGCATGCACATGCACTGATATGTATATTTATGCATCTATACACACATATATGATGAAAGAGATTAAGTAACTTGTCCAGTGTGAGTCAGTCAGTAAATCTAAACATAGAATTTAAACCCAGCCTAGATCTACTACACTGTGTCCTGCTGCTTATCTCAAGCAATTCATCATCTTTGCTACATTTTTTTTAGGATATGCTAGAGAAACCACCATATGGTCTGCAAATACAGATAATTTTGCTTGATTATGAATATTCATTACAAAACATCCCCCCTTTCCTTTTGGTTAATTAAGGAGGGCACTCAGAAGAGAAGGAATTCTATAGGTTATCCTTTCAGTCAACCAGAAACAGAGCCTTGGTTTCTCCTTGGCTCCTCACTCTCACCCACATGTCCAATTAGTTACCACATGTGGTGCATTCTCTCTCTGTCACAGCTCTCATTTGGTCCCCTTCTCTTTACTCATGTTTAGGATTTTGAGTCTCCCCCAGACTATTGAAAAGCTCTTCCCTGTGGTCTTCCTCTCTCCAGGGAATGGAAGCCTCCCACTTCTCTGGCCAGGTTATTCTATACCTGCTTCTCTCTAATCAATAGGAGGCTTTTCCTGATATCAAACTGCAAATTACCTCTTTGTCGGGGCGGAGCCAAGATGGCGGAGTAGAAACAGCTCATCCAAGCCACTCTGCCGCCAGATTCCCCCCAAACTATGTAAAAGGGGACTCTGAACAACTTCTGGAGCCCCAGCACCACAGAACGACACAGAGAAGCTAACCTCCCACTGAGGACAGCCCAGCAGCCCTGTAGGAAGGACCAGCGCAGTGGTCTGGGAGCCGGCAGCATGCAACGCGCAGAGCGCAGGAAGCGGAGCCTAGCAGAGCCCAGGTCCCCGTAAGCCGAGGTTTTAGCCCCAGGGCGGCAGGGCCAGCATCCGGCTGGAGGAACCCCAGAACACCAGCAGCCGTGGCAACTCCAGAATTATCAACACAGACATGCCTAGGACAAAGTAAGAGGTTAGTGTCCTATGGACTTTGGGACCTGTATTTGGAGGAATGCATCAGTTCTCTCCCCTGGGGGCTAGAAGCCACTGTGGAGACACGCCATTTTGTAGTTTTCAGAGGCAGCTCCAGCTCCCGGCCTGCAATTAATTGTAGGGAGATCCAGCAATCAGTCTTGGGGGGGTAATCGCTCTTGCTTTAACCTCCCTGGATCTGGATTGTGATCTAGGGTGAAAGTTGTGGGTGGGTTTACAGCTTGCCAGAAACGGAAGTTGCCCCCCACACATTCGGGACGAAAATTCCTCTAGCTGGCCTTAAAGCCATAGTGTGGCAACAAGCCCAAAAGTCAAGCAATTAAGTGGCAACATGCCAAGGCAAAGGAAACAGAAAAATGCAACCCTAGACTCCTATTTTGGGGCATAGAGCGGGAAAAGGACTGTGAGGTCAGAAGTCCTGCTCCAAAAGCCCCAGGGGAAAACATGAGCGGGTTGCAGGCCATAGAGGACGTTAAGAAGGACTTTAAAAATCAAATAAGAGAAGTGGAGGAAAAATTAGAAAGAGAAATGAGAAGGATGCAGGAAAAGTATGAAATGAGGGTCAACAGCCTGACTGAGGAAAACAACACCTTAAAAAATAGACTAGCTCAAATGGCAAAGGAGGCCCAAAAGGGCAACGAGGAGAAGAATGCCTTAAAATTTGAATTTGCCAGATGGAAAAAGAATCTCAAAACTTCACTGAGGAGATTCATTCCTTCAGAGTTAGACTGGAGCAAATGGAAGCCAATGACTTTATGAGAAATCAAGATGCTGTTAAGCAGATCCAAACAAATCAAAGAATAGAAGGCAATGTGAAATATCTCATGGGAAAAACCACTGACCTGGAGAATAGATCCAGGAGAGACAATTTAAAAAATTATTGGACTACCTGAAAGCCATGATCAAGGAAAGAACCTAGAAATCACCCTTCAAGAAATTCTCAAGGAAAACTGCCCTGATGTTTTAGATCCAGAGGGCAAAATAGATGTTGAAAGAATCCACCGATCACCTCCTGAAAAAGATCCCAAAAGAAAACTCCCAGGAATATTATAGCCAGGTTCCAGAATCCCCAGATCAAGGAGAAAATACTACAAGCAGCCAGGAAGAAACAATTTCAATATTGTGGAAACACAATCAGAATAGCCCAGACCTGGCAGCTTCTACACTGAGGGATCGAAGGGCATGGAATATGATATTCCAGAGGGCAAAAGAACTGGGAATGAACCCAAGGGTCACCTACCCAGCAAAACTGAGTATTTTGTTTCAGGGTAAAATATGGTCATTCAGTGGAATAGAGGACTTTCAAACATTCTTGAGGAAAAAAACAGAATTGAATAGAAAATTTGACATCCAGACACAAGAAGCAAGAGATGCCTGAGAAGGTAATCAGGGAAAAGAAATCAAAAGGAAATTATCAAAGTTGAACTATTTACATTCCCATATGGAAAAGCAATAACTGTGACTGATGATATCTTTCTCACTATGAAAATAATGGAAGAAGGGGGGTGTGGTCATATGAATACATATGTGAATGTGTGTGTATATGGTTACAGTTATATATGGATAGAGGGCATAGGTTGAATTTGTTGGGAAGGGAGAATACTCAAGGGATGAAATTATGAGGTGAGAGAAGAAAGTGGCAAGAGGAGATGGGGAGAGACAGGATAGGGTAAACTCTCCCATGTAGAAGAAGCAAGGGGAAGTGGTTGCAAAGGAGGGGGAGAATAAGGAAGGCTAAAAAGGCAAAACCACATTCACATTGAATCTGGTTCAGGGAGAAAATGACATACATACTAAATGGGATATCTCAACCTGCAGCAAGATAGGTGGAAGGGGGATGAGAGGTGGGATGATGGATGGGAGGGCATCCTTGAGGTGAGGGGAGGTTGGAAGTACCCACTATAGAAGAGGGACAGGATCATGTAGGGAATGGACCAGGTGGGGGGTGGGATGAGTGGGAGGGAATTATAAGCAGCCTTGTACAATATATCTACTATGATAATATTTTGCATAGTTAGACATGTACAACATATACTGAATTACTTATCTCCCAAGAGGGAATGGGTGACAAGGGAGGAAGGAAATGGATCTGAAATTTGAGGTTGTAACATTAAATGTTTCAAATATATATAAATACTATTATTAATACTCTTTTGCTTGTAATAGGGAGATAAGATGTACAGGCATTGGGACACAGAGATTCACCTTCCTTTAATGGAAAAGTCGATGGGGATATGGGAGAAGGTATGAGAGAGAGCAGATTGGAGGAAGTGATATCTTGTGGGACTACTATTCTGGGAGGTTGGGTAGGGGAATAATGGGGGGAAAATGATTGTAACTCAAAATCTGGCGGAAATGAATGATGTAAAACAGAAGTTAATAAAGCATTTGTTTAAAAAAAAAGAAAATTACCTCTTTGTAACTTTTTCTCTGAGCTCAGCTGTACCCTCTGGGAGCTGAACAGAACAAATACATCCCTCTTTCATGTAAGATCCCTTCAAATACTTGAGGACATTTCTCATGTCTCTTAAATAT
Organism: Gymnobelideus leadbeateri; assembly: GCA_011680675.1. Lineage (NCBI taxonomy): Eukaryota > Metazoa > Chordata > Mammalia > Diprotodontia > Petauridae > Gymnobelideus > Gymnobelideus leadbeateri. The sequence continues at coordinate 51,158 of WOXC01009707.1, read as the reverse complement.
CTTTTGTTCTCTGAGCTGAGAGCTAAAGCATCATCTTAGAACTTTTCTGACAATGCACAGAGACTAACAGGTAAGACTATTATTAGAGGGGGGCACTCAGATTTTCTTCAAAACATCATCTTCCTAGCATTTACATAGAACTTTACAAAGATGATCTCATCGGATCCTCACAACAATCCTGGAAGGCAGCTGCTCTTTTCATTCCCATTTTACAGATGAAGAAACTCAGACAGAGATTGTAACTTGCCCCAGGTTAAACATCTCATCAGAATCTGAGGCTGGAAACACCTCTGAAACAGCAATTCATGTCAATAGGGACATGATTTACATGTAACTATCCATTTTACATAGAGTAATGCCCATGCAAATCACCACAAGAGGGCAGCAGTTGGACAAGTTTCAGAAGGTGCTTTGTCACCTCTTGGATACATGCCCTAAGGGGACAGAAGATTTTCTATTTCTCTGTGTCTCATTTGAACAATGCTCACTCACTGGACAGCGCCTGAAAGCATGGACAAAGTGCTTTAAAATTCTATCTGAGTTATTTGTTCTCCACTACTTTTTTAAGTGTATAAATCAACAAAATGATAAATCAGGCTCTGACTTGTAGTGTTTGACCATTTCCAAAGCATAAATAGTTGTGCTGAAAACTGACACTCTCGCTCCCAAGACAGTACAAGTTATTGCCAGCATAGCAGTGCTCTGGGGTCCTCTTAGGAAGGTGACTGAAAGGCCATTGCCCCCACTGCTTATAGCCTCTACAGTTTCAAGAATATATAAAATTTTATTCCATAAAATAAAATACAATTTATAAAATAGAGTGGGTACCAGAATCACTCTAGAATACCCACCCACTCTTCCCCCTGCACACACATCACCACTCCTGCCCACCAGAATAGCCACTAAAGGGTAGGGATGGGAGGAGACCTGGTCTTTGCCTCTTAGCTTCCTCTACTAAGGGATTATCTCATTGGCTTATTCAGGACTGAGCAGATATTTTCACCTCCTCCCTGGTCACCCAAAATCAAGGCACAGACCCAAAACTCCTTCAAGGGATGGAGTTAGAACAAAGGGTTTTCGAGAAAGAAGTTTTGCACCTTGCTTGGGTGATGGAGCCCTTTAGTAGCCCAGTGGAGCCTGTGGACCCCTTATGTGAATGATGTTTTTAATTGTATAAAATAAAAAATGTATAAAAATTGTATAAAATAAAACTATATATATATGTATAGTTTTATACATATGTTTCTATCATTCTCTAGATATGTGTATACATGCAAAATTATATATTACATAATGTGTGTATGCATGAATCCACATATACAATTTATGGTTAAGATTGATCAGGTTAAAAACACCTATATTTAAGCCCTCCTCAGGAAGGAATTTACCTTTGAATCCTGAATACTGGATTTACAACAATGTCCAAGTGGCTTATCAGCTCCATATAAGTAATGGTCTAGCATGGGCCTGTCTATATCACTGCCCATTCTGATGTCCATTCCTCTGAGACACCCCCTGCTGCCTGCTCTGCTGTCTCCTTCGATTTTTGCTCTACTGGGGCCATAGTGCTACTCCCTTGTGTCTGAACCCAGTGAAGCCCCACTCAGTAAGACAAACCAGTGACTTGTGTGTTAGATCTGAGTATTACCCACTCTGCACCAGGGTATATCAGTACCAAGCTGTGCTAAGTCCTGGATCTCACAAGAATGTCTAGTTCAGGATTGTTGGTGCTCCCTCCCTCTCCCCAACCCCAAAAGAAAGAAGGGAATGAACATTTATATATTACGCACTATGCACAAAGCTCTGTACAAAGTAATTTATCTCATGACAACAATCCAGGGAGGTAAATGCTATCATTATCCCCGTTTATTATTTAGATATTATATATTATCCTTATCCAAGTCGAGGAAACTGAGTCAAACAGAAGTTAAGTGACTTGCCAAGGATCACACAGCTAATAAGTGTCTGAGTCCAAATTTGAGCTCAGGTCTTCCTGCCCCCAGGGCTGGTTCTCTATTCACTGCACCACCTAGCTGCCCCTATTTGTACTTTTGATAGACGTTTACAAGCGTTCCTAGTCTTTTTCACTTCCAGAACCACTTTTCGGTTCACATAGATCCCATAAGAAATATTTCCATGTACTTAATACAAGGTTATTTAGCTATAAGGAAGAAGAGAAGCAGGGTCCGTTATATTTCAGTGAAAAACTAAATTCTGGGAATCTTGAGCAATTTTCCCCAGGAGAGAGGTGGAAGTGGGGGCTCTGAGGTAAACATTAGAAAAGAGCATTTTCACTGGAGACTAAGATAAGCCCAGCATTAGCACTGGGAACATCAGAGGAGAAAAAGGAAGAGCAGCCTTTGGGGGCTGAGTTTTGGCTCCATTTTCCCCCTACCACCTCACCAGGCATCAGTGCAATGGCCTGACAACCCACTCTGGATCAAAGGAAGGACAGTCCTAGGTAACAATTGGACAAAAGGGAGGATGAAAAACATTCCCCATACAAAAGGGGCATCTTAGGGGCCCTGGGTCAGCTCTCCCAGGGTAAGCAAGGGGAAGAAAAGGACACTTCTAAGTCAGACAGCAGCTAAGGAATTTTACTGTATCTGATAGTTCAGTTGATCAGATCTGCCTGATGTTTCTCTGAATCAGAGAGTGCCTTAGGGCAGATGGTCAGTTTCTTATGCTTTTAAAAAGTGCTCTGCAGAGACTCCAGCACACAGAAGACATAGAAGAAATACTTGGAGGTTCTCACCGAAAGAATGAACTAACGCATACACTAGCATTTCTTAGGCACCTACCATATGCCAGGCACTGGTGATTAGCATTGGGGATACAAACAAAGTTAAAACAAAACAAAACGTTTTTTATTCTAAAAGAGACCATAAAGATTCTCTATTCCAATTCCATGTTTAACAGAAAAGGCGATTTCTCTTCTTCCCCAAAGAGTACAAATGACTTGTTCTCAAGGAGACACTGTGCTGGATGAGCTGAATCATTGGTTGTGTCATGACAATGCAGGCTCACAAGAAGGTCACAGGATAATAGAGGATGGGGAGGATGCAATAGCCTGCCAACAACTATGCACACCTAACATATTGTTGTTGTTCAGTGAAGTCCGACTCCTTGTGACACCATTAGGGTTCTCTTGGCAAAGACCCCAGAGTGGTTTGCCATTTCCTCCTCCAGCTCATTTTAGAGGATAAGAAACTGAGGCAAACAGGGTTAAGTGATTGTCCAGGATCACACATGTAGGAAGGGCCTGAGGTCAGATGTGAAGTCTGCAAGATGAGTCTTTCTGACCTGAGTCTTGGCACTCTGTCCACTTTGCCACCTAGCTGCCCCACAAACAAGATATTGTCAGGATCAATTGGAAGTGATCGCATAAAGGAAAGTAAGTTTAAGAAAGACAGGGGAAGGCTTCTTGCAGAAAATGAGCTGACCTTGGAAAGAACCAGAGAATCAGAAACAAGGAAGAGAGGTTAAGGCATGGAAGGCAGTCAGTGAAAACGAAGAGTTGGGAAATAGGTTATTGAGTTCAAGAACACAAAGGACCCTTCTGTCACTGTTTCACACATTATGTGGAGGGTGGCCTAAGAAGCCTAGGAAGTCAGGAAGGGGCCAGGGTTTGAAAAGTTTTCAAAGACAGAGGATTTATTACCAAATAATGGGGCAAGATGGTTTAGGGAGGTGAAAGGAAGGTGTTCAAGATGACACCTAGGTTTTGGGCTTGGACAAATGGGAGAATGGTACCCTTGATGGTAATAAGGAAATTAGGAAGAGGGGAGGATTTAGGGAGGGAAGTTATGAATTCAGTTTGGGACATGTTGCAATCAATATGTCTATGGGATCCAAGTCAAGAATCTAAAAAGCAGTTGGAAAAGCCAGACTGAAAGCTAAGGTAGAGTTTAGGGCTGGCCAAGTTGATCTGAGAGATAGCTACATAGAGATAATAACTGAAAGCATGGGAGCTGATGAGATCAGCAAATGAAACAGTAAAGAAGGAAAAAGAGGAGATAGGACAGAGCCTTGGGGGCCCTCACAGGGCAACGCATGTAGGAAGATCAGGCAAAGGAGACTGATAAGGAGCAGTGTCAGTGAGGGGGACCACAAGAGAGTAGTGTGGCATGAAACCCTGGGACGTATCAAGGAGAAGAGGGAGAGGGGCAGTGCCAAAGGCTCCATAGAGAGGTCATGAAGGATAATGATTGGGGGAAATCTGACAGACTTGGCAAGATTAAGACATCACTGGCAACTATGGAGAGAACAGTTTCAGTGGCAGGATGAGGTCCAGTGCCAGGCTTTGAGGAGGTAAGAACTGATTGAGAGGAAAGGAAATGGAGGCCCCAGCCGTAGATGGCCTTCTCCAGGATTTAGCCCCAAAAGGGGGGAGAGATAGAGAATGATGGCTAGCAGGAATCATGTGTAGCTGTTTTGAGGCTAAGGGGGACACAGGCCCTTTTGTGGTCACTAGGGAGCAATAGACAGGGAGCAAGTGGAGATTAGTGAGAGAAGAGAGATCTACTGGAGAAGACAGCTCCCAGGACAAAAGCGTGGCTTTCCCACCTCCAAGCTTTTGCCCACCTTTTCTGTTGTCTAGAATGCTGTCCCCACCACATGGCAATTGACACCCTCTCTTTCCCACTGGACTCAATTCCAATGCCATCTCTACAAGGAAGCCCACCTCTGACACAACTCCACATTCAAATCCCAACTTCACAAAGTGGCCAATTTGGTTACACTTCTCTGCTGAATCTCTCATTAATTAGGGCTTGTTATAATTGTTTGCCCATAGATATCATCCTCCTCCACAGGTAAGTTCTCTGGGACTCAGATGCCTGTCTTGTAAATCACCTGCCTTAGAGTCTTCATACAGAAAATCTCACAATTTGGAGTGAGACAATCTCGGTTTGAATCATAGTGCTGCCATTTGCTATCTGACCTTGGACAAGTCCCTTAGACCCTGAGCATGAGTTTCTTCCTATATAAAATGCAGTGTTGGCAGATTCCTTCCAGTTCTAAGTCTATGATTATTCTCTAAACTTTAAAATAAATCAATTGGTCAATATATAAGTCATTTATCCCAGTCAACTCTACCAATCCACTGGTCTCAGTCCTGCATGGTGACAAGGCTATTCCTTCCTCCTCTGACCCACTTCCTACCTCTAACCCCGAGGCAAACAGAGACCCTTTAGGAGAATTCTGAGCCTTTTAATTTTTCTATAAGCAAAGTAAGATTAAGCAGCCTCCAGGATCACCAAAGCCCTCCCTTCCTCCCCCCTCCCCGCTTTTGCATCAATATGCCTAAAGCCATAAGAAAACCAGAAGTCTTGAGGGCACTGAAGCATGAAACCCCAGGGAGTCTCTGACCCACCAGTGGCCTCACCCTTTCATCTTGACACAGCCAATGGCCACGATGCCAGGTAGTGCCAGGCAGGCTTAGCACAGGACATTCGCATAAAAGAGAAGCCACCAGACCCTTGACTAAGCAATCTCCCACCAGGAACCCCAAGTTTCCTTAGAGGTTCGGCTCTCCCCAGGTCCTGCCACTTGTAGACACACTCAGGTGAGGACTGAACAAGCCATAGCTCCCAGGTCCCAGGGAGGGGCTAAGAAAGGAGTGAAGTCTTTAGGGTCTTGAGGAACCCTGGGATGGGGAGGAGAAAAAGAACAAAGAGCCTGGGCTTGGGAAGAGGGATGGTTGAGGAAGAGTTTGTTGCTACTGGCAGATGGGGCTGGGTGAGCAGAGCTCGCCCAGGTGGGGGGGTTCTTACTGAACGGGGCACGAGGAACAGGGGTGGGGTGACTGAGTAAGTAAGGAAGTTTCTGTAAAACAAGGACCAATAAATAGGATCTACTTCTGAGGAAGTTTGTTAGGAAGCTCAAATTGGGGAGCATTTGTAAAGGCCTCTGCAAACCTTAGAAAGCATTAAAGGAGTGTTTAGCTTTATTTTGGTGATCATTCCTACTATGGAAGCCCTGGGAGCTGAGCCAGGGGTACTTTTGGCCTTCACTTAGTGGGAGTGGAGGAGGAGGCACTGAGGAGAGTCTGCTTTTAGATGGATTTGGGGATGAGGAGGGATCAGCCCCAGGATGAACTGGGACTTCCTTCCCGGATCTGTTCTTCCTTCTCTTTCCTTGTTTTCTTCATCTCTTAGACCTGGAGAGATTCCAGATTTCCTCTGGTTGCAAGCTCTGCTGATATACCTGTTATAGGGGTGGGGGGCTAGGAAAGTGTCAATGTTCTTGCTTGTGTCTGTGTGTTTGGTTCTGCTCCAGAGGAGGAGGAAAAGAGCTCCTCCTGCCCATGCTTGAAAGGTCCCTTACAATGCTCTGTAAACCCCCACCATTGTTACCCTAGAGCTGGGGGTTGGGGACACTCCTGGGAGGGGTATTTTATGGTCTCCAGCCAAGTCCCCTGCCTGGCTGGGGTTGTTGGGGTTCCTGGTTCACATGGCTTCCTCCTCCTGACCTCCTTTCTCTACTTGGACAGGTGGGGCTTGTTAGGAAAGAGGCAGGCAAGAAGCTGTTTTTGAGTGCAGGAGTTTTGGATGCCCAGAGTTTGTGTGACCTGCATCCTTACGCTTATATTTATAAATGATGCACTTTGGCTTGGAGGGCCTTTATATCTAAGGCTGATAGGATCTGAAAGTCTGGAGGTGGCCATCTCACTGGGCTGTAGAAAAGGCAGAAAAGACCTTCCTCCTCTCTGCTGCCTCCTCAACATCTGACTGTAAAGACTTACCTTTAGACTCTAGAGGATCATAGGTTTAGAGCTGGAAGGGACCTTAGGGAAACTGAGGCCCTGAGGTGAAGTAACAAACCCAGAAATGCCCATATGGCAGTAAATGGCAGAGATCAGCACCGAACCTTGCTGTCAAACCTAGCTCTGTCCTAGGCCAGTGTGTTGCTTGACCATGTTCCTGAGAAATGGAGTTGTTTTGAGTTCTGGAGAAAGGGCATTTGATGATTAGTTTTAGGGAGAAGCTTTAGAAATAAAGCAGTGGCTTTAAGAAAAAACATTGATTTAGTCCCTATTATCTGAGAGGCACTGAACTAAATACTGGGGGTATAAAAAGTCAGGAGAAAGTCCTTGCCCTCAGTAAAGCAGTAATCTGCAGACTTGTGCTAGGATACACGCCACTCATACATCAGGAAAAAAAAGCTGTTAGACCTTGCCAAATATATCCGTACATTTATTTCTATAAATTATGCATGTATTACTATGCTAATAAACAAAAATAGGAGTATTTTATAGTATCAGATAAAAATGAAATAATGTGATCCTGGGGGCAATGAAAACTCTGGAGTATGCTGGAGATGATTAGAGCAAATGGTCACTCTAGAATGGTTTGGGCTCCTGGGTGAGCATAAGATGGTGTGGAGGAAGACTTGGGGCAGGGAGATGAGATAGAAGGCTATTGGAAAAGTCCATTGGAAAGGTGGTGAGGGCCTGAACTAGGCTGTTGTGAAGACAGATGAGAGAGATGTTTTGGCAGTGATTGGGTAGGTGTGGTGAGGGAGAGTTAAAGGTGAGACTGAGGTTGAGAACTTTGGAAGGAAGGTGCCATCTTTGAGAACAATAGCTGTCATTGTTTGAAAATGGGTCTGCCAGTGGAGAACAATAACATAATAAAATCTACGTATCCCATACCCTTCTATCTCATCCTGTGGGGATCACAGGAAAACATATAGAGTCTTTCATTAGTGTGTGCTCCATCTAGAACCCCTCCCTTCCTCCATTTTCCCAATGGCTGCTGCTTGGTAGTAGTTTCATCACAAATGGGGGAAGTTGGGAACAGAGAGAAGGGTAAGCAGGAGATAATTAGTGTAATTGGATTAGAGATAGGCCTTATAGGTTAACAGTGGGGGAGAGCAATGGGGTATCACCTCAGCCTCAGTGATTAGCCATAATAATGATAATTTTAATAAAATATTGCTTTAAGATTTCTAAAGTGCTTTACAAATATTATCTCCTTTTATCCCCATTAATATCCCCAGATAAAGAAACTGAGGCTGAGTGGTTAAGTGATTTTCCTACAGCTCTATAGCTCCTGCTAAGTGTCAGAGGCAGGATTTGAGCTCAAGTTTTCCTGACCTTGGTTCTAGCACTCTAACCACTGGATCACCTGCCTCTCACCCACTGTGGTCAGACCTTGGCTTCTTTTTGGGGAACCACTGCCAAACAACTGAGGAACACATTTCACCTTTTAAAAACAGGTACTGCTTTTGAACTGGGTGTCATTTTTAATTCTTGTACCATTAATGTTAGCACTTAATGCTTTTCATGTTTCCATATCTATGTCTAAACTCTCTGAAAAACTCTAGATCAGCATTACATCTCTTGTATTTACCTTCACTCTACCACACTACTAACACAATGCTTTGCATATAACTAGTTATTGTATGAATGATTGGTGAAATGAATTTTTCCCTCTGGGAAGACTGTGTTTATTACCACCCCAGCCCTCCCCCCCCCAAAAAAAGCACCAAAAACCAGGAGCTTGGATTTTTGATTTGGCTTGACTTTTTAATCAAATTACTTTGTGAAGAAATATGGAGGCCTTAATTCAGAGGCAACATATGCCTATGAAAGAATGGTACCTATAGTTATTGGATTCCCTGTCTCTTTCTTTCTTTTTTCCCCTTAAGGTTTGAAATATGAAATTCTACCTGTGTTTAGCCTTCCTATGCTTCCTATGTAGCAGCTGCTGCTCTACAATTTGACCAAATTTTGGATGCTAAATGGAAGTAATGGAAGTCACAATACAGAAGGACTTATGGACGGGTAAGCTTGAAACTATGTATTCCCCCAACTGTGTTGAGTAAAACATGTCCAAGGTGGACTATGAAATGCCTTTTCCCCAGAAGCCTGAGTTTTTCAGACAAGAGTTTCCGTTGCTCAAGGGCTGCTTTTCCCACAGAAGTTCAGAGGATAGAGATGACTGTAGCATCAGAACTTGGAAAGCCTTCTGAGATGGCAATATTTAGATGTGGTTACTATCCCAACTGGGTGCTAACTGAGTCATTGACAATGAATTTGGTCTGAGGATAGTTTCACTTGATTATGAAATAATATAAGCAGAAGCTTATTGAACCTGACATTTCTGTACTTGCTTCCAGAAAGAACGTAATCATAGGAGAGCAATATGGGAGAAGAATTTGAGAAAGATCGAAATGCACAATCTGGAGTACAGGGCTGACAAAAGCAGCTTCCGGATGGAAATGAACAAGTTTGGAGATATGGTGGGTGTGTTGTCACAATGTGATGTCAATACAGTGTAGTCAGTTATCTTTTGTTTCTAATATGCTTAATATAAACCAACTTTCACTTCATTTCAGACCAATGAGGAATTCAGACAAGTGATGACAGACTTTAAACAAAATGGAAATCAAAGGAAGACCAAAGGAAGTCTGTTTCGTGAATCTCTTTCTAAAGAGAACATTAAATTTATAGACTGGAGAAAGAAAGGCTATGTAACTCCTGTTAAGGATGAGGTATTAGAAATTGATTAGGCTTAATCTATAGATAACTCTGATAAAACAGTGAAGCTTATGATTAATAAAGACTTCATCTCAGATCTGTGACTGAGCTCCCTTCCATATTTAAAAGTCTTTAGATCTGTCTTATAAAGATAACTAAGATTATCTTGTAAACTAACTATTGCTTCTTCTTGACTTTTTCAGGATCATTGTTGGTCTTCCTGGGCATTTAGTGCAACTGGTGCACTGGAAGGCCAGTGGTTCCATAAGACGGGCAAACTTATTTCACTTAGCGAACAGAATTTGATTGACTGTGATAATTATGGGGGCAATCATGGCTTTTATGGTGGTATAACGGATCTTGCCTTTGAATTTGTGAAGAATAATGGAGGCATTGATTCAGAGGAAAGCTATCCCTATGAAGGAAAGGTACATATAGTTATTGCATTCCCCATCATTTTCATTTAGCTATATTTGAAAGGAGAGTCCCACTTTGGGAGATGGACATTGAGGAGATCTGCAAAGACTGAAGGCTTCTATCCCTGTTTTCCTAACTAAGAAAGTCTACAAGTAAATTCAAAACACATTAACACTTTAAAACTAGTTACCTTCACTATGCATGAAATCACCCACTGAGAGATCTTAGGAAAGATACAGACTGTGTTGTCTTCATATTGCAATGACTTGTTCAAGATCACAAACATAGTAATCAGTGGCAAAGTCTAGGTTGGAACCAGCTTCCCTGACCATAAATCCATTCTGGCCTTTGTACCCCATCCTGAGGCTTTCTTGACCCCTAGCTCCCACAAGTGCCTCCTTAGTAGCAGGGAATTAAATGACAATTTAATCTAATATTGCATAAGAACTGCTGACATTTATATGATCCTGAAGGGTTACAAAGCATGTCATCCACTTAATTTCATTTATTCCTCAAACAGCCCTGTGTGGGAGAGCCATTGTCCTGATCTTCTGATAACCTCTCACCTCAGTCTCATGATCACATAGTTTGTAAGCAGAGAGCCAAATACAAACCTTGGTCTTATTGGATGATACAACAACTACAATATACAACTAGTAGCCTCTTAGAGTTGTTAATGAATGAGTTGTTTTACGCCAGTGGCATCAAACCCAAGTAGAAATGGGATCCACTGTGCCATACATTAGAATCCATGCAGGATACATATTGGTTCACACTCTGCTGCCTTCTTTCAAAATGACTTTCAACTAGTCCTTTCCCCACCCACATCCAGGTCTCCTCTTGAGCTGTTCATCCGATAAATTGATGGCAGAATATTGCCCAGAGATTTTTAATTTTGTGGCCATCAATTTTAAATTGATTTGGACAATGCCACTGATAATATTATACCAAATCTTTTATCTGATTGATTTGAAAAGAATGGTAAATGTATGATCCAGATAAAGCCATTGCTCATGTAACCGGAATAGTGAACATACCACCTGGGCAGGAAAGTGCTCTCGAAGAAGCTGTAGCAACCGTGGGTCCTGTCTCTGTTGCTATTGATGCATCACATGAATCCTTCTAGTTCTATAAGTCTGGTAAGCATTTGTTCTTCAATATTTCTGTAACAATGCACTTACCCATATTATTGCCATTCACTGGTTAGTATTTCTCAAGTTCATATTTCCCTTGAATATCCTAGGTGTTTATTATGAACCAGAATGCAGTAGTCAACAGTTAAATCATGCTGCCTTGGTTGTGGGCTTTGGTGTTGATAAAGAAAGTAAACAGAAATACTGGATTGTCAAGAACAGGTAACCCAACATCTTGCCTGAAATGTCACTGACCTGCTTGTTGCTGTTTTCTGGTTATTTCATTTTGAAGAAAGAAAGAGGAAGAAAAAGGATAGAGTTCCTGGTAACCTGTGATATGGAGAAGGGATGGTCAGGGATGGAAAGGGCCCTGGGCTTAGTATCGAGAGTAGGCTGAGAGTTCCCCAGTGGTCCCTCACAGTTTTCATGACCACTGATGACTTGATAGTACAAAAGATTTCCTATTGTTTAATTGGTTGGACTGTTCTAATACAGTTAATATCAGACTGACTCACAAAGTGCTAGGGGAAAAGCACTTCACTTGGAAATCCTGAAAGTCCTTATTGTTGAGTGTGTGGTTGTCAGGATTAGGGCAGCTGGGTGGCCCAGTAGAAAGAGAGCAATACCTCTAGAGTCAGGAGGACCTGTGTTCAAATAGAACCTCAGACACTTCCTAGCTGTGTCACCCTGGGCAAGTCACTTAATCCTACTTGCCTCAGTTTCCTCACCCGGGAAATGAGCCAGAGAAGGAAATAGCAAACCCATCTAGGTTCTTTACCAAGAAAGCCTAAAAATGGGGTCATGAACCATTGGAAACAACTAATCAACTACAGAACCACAAAGTTGTCTCCAGCACGTGTTTTCATCGCTTTCTGAAAGATCTGACTCGTTTTCTGAATTCAGTCACATTATGTGTCAGGATGCTTTGTGCCCCCAAAGTTAAAATGTGTTTTATGGATGGTGCTCTGAAATTAATACTTAACTTTCTTTGCAGCTGGGGTAAAGCTTGGGGCAACAATGGGTACATTTTAATGTCCAAGGACAAGGATAACAACTGTGGAATAGTGACAAATGCCAGCTATCCTGAAGTATGACGTGACTGAAGGAGGACGCCTTCATAAGAGCTGGGATCTGACCTCTATTATTTGCAAACAAACACTTGAATCACCCAGGATCCCAGTTGTAATTTTAGTTTCTCCTGACATTTTTAAAAAGATTTGTGAATGTAAACACTCCTTTGTTACAGATACCTTATAATATTGCTTAATTCAAAGACTTACTAAATTTTATGCATAGAGCTTTAGAATAAACCTTGATTCATTGTATAACTTTGAGAGAGCTGATTTCCTTCAATATTGTAACAAGATCGAAGAGAGTTAGGTTTCTAGTTTTTGGTCCTTGTTTAGGGGGTCAGTTAGTGGCTACAGGTGGTTTCTGGTTTGAATTCAACATTTTGTAACCTAGTGATAGAATTCTAATAAAGTTGCCCCAGCTCCAGTATTCTAACTTCATTATAGGCCCCACTATACCTAGTCACTCACACACCCCCATCACACACAATATCCTAACTTCTTCATAGATGCCTCACTGCTCACAAGAACAGCAGCTGTGTCCCTGAACTCTTAGTTCCCACAAAACAGCAGGTGTGTTCATGCAATGGGAGCCCAGCCAATGCCTCTACCTAGTCATTGCCCCCAGACCCATTCCCACATATTTGAACAGGGTCATCCACATACTCAAACACAATCACATCATCCATTTAGCCAAGGCAGGATCACAATACCTAACTATCTATTTTGACCAGACAGAACCACAATAAGCTAGCCAATCAGAAGACACAACCACCAGGATGTAGAGCAGGATGTTTGACCACCAAACCATAGGAGGGGTCCACCCAAGATAGTGCCTGCACAGTTCCACTGAGGCTGGGACCCCTCCTCCATTACCTAATTCCTTAACAAACTCCTGCTGTCTTTTTAATATTAATCATAGTCCTACATTTTATGTAAATTTTGATTCTGTAATCAGCATCTTTAACCTATAAAAATCCATCTTGCTTTCTTTGAAGTTTCTGGTTCCTCTCAGAAATTAGCCTGCTCCTTGAGGCGTGCCAATCTCAATAAATACCAATACTTTGATTAGATGTGGTCTGACTCTGAATTCTTTGAGAAGTTCCACCACAACATGTCATGCAACTGCAGCAGTTTGGGGGCTTTGGTGGGCAGAGGCTAAACTTTAATATTACCTCATTATAACACGCTGAATGAAGTGCAAATCAGTAGGTCTTAGTGTGGCTTTGACATTACTTCAGTCCCTTGTAATGCAAAACATGGGAAATTATGTGCCAATTTTCAGGAGTCATTGGTGATCAAGGTACAGGCTTGTTCTCTGACTCTCAAATCTGTTTCTGATCTAAATGTAGGAATAGATGTCTAGGCCTAAAGTGGCATAGAGCTGACAGGAGCCACCTCTAAGTACAAAGTTTTTCAAGGTGACCTAACCATAAATTTATAATGAAAGCTGCTATTAAACATGATCTTTTGTTTTTGCATCTTTTCTATCACCCATTCAAGACCTTTCAGTTAAAATGACAATGTTCTTTAGAGTTGGATTGAATCTTAGATGGCCACATACTTAAGAGTTATGCACTGCTTTCAAAGGTTGCCAGAGTTCTTTTTAAAAGTTTTTTTTTTACATTCAATTAATCAATAAACATGAAGTATCTACTATGTGCCAGGCTAAGTAAGGGAGTTATAAATAAGAAAAAAGACAGGCCCTGACTTCAAGGAGTTTACAATCTTAATTAGAGAAGACAAGATAAAAATAAGGTGAAAAATGGTTGGGAAGAGTGCCAGGGAAAGTATTCAACTTAGGAGCATGGTAGACAAGTCAGAAGCCCCAAAGTAGTTCTTTTGCAAAATAACACACGGGAGGCGCTAGAGTTTTCAGACCCCAGCCTCTAAGAAGTTCTCTGTTGATCTGATCAGACAGGCAGACACTATTGTAAAGGTTAATAATCAGCTTAATTCTTGTCCAGTCTTCTCATAGGTTTGCTGATAATAGGAGTAGCAGCTCCCCAAATCACCCTTCTAGCAGGGGTCAACAAGAAGTGGGGGTGGGGCAATTACACCTTCATCAATCAAGACAGGCATAACCTGTGCTCCCTGAAATCCCCTCAAGCCTTGTTGGGGGCCAGGTAAGGCACATAAAGGTTCCCCTATGTATTCCCCATGGTTTCCCCACTCATTGACCATGCCCATTTGCTTTATAGGGGAACACACAAGGAAGGCATCTTGCTAATGTTAAGCTGACAGGTTAACTTTAGCAACAGCATCATTCTGCACAAGCATAGTAAACATCAATTATGTCACCCCATAGATCACAACAAAGCTTCAATAGGACTGTCTATCACTATGAATTTTGGAATTACCATCTAGAATTCTTGGGGCTATTCTGGGAGATATTGCCTGACACCTGGAAGATAGACATCGCCATGGCCCTGGATCCTGAGAAACTGAACTCTGAAAAGGATAACAAAATCCTCCTTATATACAGAAGTGAGAAATGAGGACATAATGTTAACTCATTTGATTCTTACCACCCTGTAGGGGCAGCTAAGTAGTGCAACAGATAGAACACTGTGCTTGGAGAAAGGAGGACCTGAGTTCTAATCCAGCCTCACACATTCACTAGCTGTGTGACCCTCCATAAGTCACTTAGCCTGTTTGCCTCAGTTCTTCATCTGAAAAATGAACTGGAGGAGGCAATGCAAACCACTCCAGTATCTTTACCAAGAAAACTCCAAATGGGGTAAGAGGGAGTAGGACTGAACTGAAATAACTCAACCACACCTTGTGTAGTAGATTCTATAATTCCCATTTTACAGATGGAAACTGAGGCCAGAGGTTAAGAAAATGACTTGATTACAGTTATTTCACTAATAAAGAATCCAGGGTCTTCTGAGCTTTAGGCCCAACAGACTGTCACTATACCAAACTAAGTAATAGTACTTAATGGGATCAAGAACATTCTGCTACAAGGAGGGGAAGAGGAAACAAAGCATCATAAGTTTTAGAGCTCAAATAGTCCTTAGGAACGGTCAGCTCCAATCTGTCTGTTTTACAGATGAAGAATCTAATTAGAGTCCGTAGAGCCACTGCCCAAAGTGACTTGTGTGACAGGACAAGCCTTGGTTGAGAGAAGGCTCCATGTGGGATCAGAGGCACTGGGCCCTTCAGGGCAGCCTCTGCTGTGCACAAAAGGCACTGACTGGACCAGTGACTAAATCTCTGGGCTTCAAGTCTCCTCATCTGGAATGTGATGAAGGAATTGGACTAGACTACTTCTGAGATCCTACTGAGCCCTGTGATCCTAGGACTTCCAATCAATTGTCTCTGCTTCTGTCACAGAGTGGACAAAATTACTGTGGGAGAACTGGAGTCTCAGTGACCTGGGTTTTCATATTGGTTCTGCCATGTATAAGATACCAAGGCGGTATTATGATAAGAAGGTTAGGACTGGACTCAAGAGGACATAAGTTTAAATCTGACCTCAAACACTTATGACTTATGTGACTCTAGATAGGTCAATTAATCCTGTTTTCCTCTGTTTTCTCAACTGTAAAATGATAAAACATTTTGTTTGGTCATTAAATGAGTTTATATGTGAGAACTGTTTAACAAAGCCTGGCATATAGTAGGCACCATGTAAATGTATGTTCTGCCTCAAGGTAGAGGCAACTAGATGGCACAGTGGAAAGAGCTCTTGGCCTGGAAGCAGGAAGACCTGAGTTTAAATCTGGCCCCAGACAGTAGGTGCAGGACGCTGGGTATGTGACATTCTCTGTTTGCCTCGGAGGCAACTAGTAGGTTCAGTGGATAGAACCCTTGGACTGGAGTCAGGAAGAACTGAATTCAAATCCAATTCAGACACTTACTAGCTGTGGGATGCTGGGCAAGTCACTGAACCTCTATTTGCCTTAATCATCTGGAGAAGGAAATGGTAAATCACTTCAGTATCCATGCCAAGGAATCCTCATGGACTAATCCACCTCAACCCCCCAACCAGGGAGAAGGGGGTGGTACTAAATGAGTAACAACTTCTCTGGTGACTTCCATTTGCATTCATCTCCATAATGACTGCATGACCTTTCAAGGTCCCTCCTGGCTCTAAATCCTCTGTGATCCCCTGTTTCATCTGTTGTGTTGAAGGTTGGAATAGCTCCATTCAAATGAGAATTCCAGAAGGTTTTCCAGGAGCAAAGATGGCAGAGTAAGTAGGAAGAAGTGTTCACTCTCCCTTAACAACCTCTCAAAACCCAGAAAAATAGTAGTCCATGAAAATTCTTGGAAGAACTGAGCCAGAAGAGAGACAGGGTGCAGCAATCAGGGAAAGGTCTCTCTCACTCTATTGAAATGTCAGTAGTACTCAATGGAAGGTATCCCATCAAGCCTCACCTCATCAAGTCATGTGGATGATCCTGAGACTGAGGTTGGTGTAGCAGGCATGCACCAACACCAGGACCCCCGAGTGCCTTGTCAACAGGGAAGCAGGTAGACTCCAGGTCTGAAAACTACCACATGCACCAGCAGACAAGCATCCTCAACAACCAAACCTACCCTGTGCTTCAGCACAACTAGAGGAACCACAACTCCAGGTACTCACCCATCCTTCAGCAGCCAAATGTTCCAGTGCTTTAAGGAATCCCAGTTGAGCAGGTGTTCTTCAGGGGTCAGACTCCCCACACCCACCATGGGTGCTCCAGTGTTGCTGATCCCAGCTCAACACCAGGTGACCTGCTAGACCCCTATAGCCTCCTGAGACAACAGCACACAAAGTCAGGGAACAGGTTCCCTGGCCCCCAGCACAAGAACCTTGGGTCAGTGCCCTTTGTGCTCCAGCAGGATAGCTCAACTTTAAAAGCCAAGAAATAAGCAAACATCATGAGCAAAAAGGAGAAATGGGCAATGACAATAAATTATTTCTCTGGGGACAGCTTGAAGTACACATTCAGAAGAGGACAATGTTGTTGACATACACCCATCTGAAACCTCAAAGGGGAATATGAACTTGTCTCAAGTTCAAAATGCTTATTGGAGGAGCTTAAAAGGACTTTAAAAGTCAAACAAGAGAGGTAGAGTAAAAATTGGGAAAAGAAATGAGAGGTATGCAAGAGAGTCAATAGTTTGGATAAGAAAAGACAAAAAGACAAAAAATATAGAAAACAACATCTTAAAAAATTAGATTTGGCCATATGGAAAAGGAGGCATAAAAACTCACTGAAGAGACCTCCTTAAAAAGTAAAATGGGTCAAATGCAAAAAGAGGTACAAAAGCTAATTGAAGAAATAAAATTAACAATTAGAACTGGGCAAGTGGAAGCTGATGATTCTATAAGATATCAAGAATCAATCAAACAAAAATCACAAGAAGGAAAAAAGTTGAAGAAAACAATAAATAATTTACTGGAGAAAGAACTGACCTGGAAAATAGATCCAGGAGAGATAATTTAAGAATACTAGTCCACCTGAAAGCCATAAAAATAATTTTTAAAAAAGGGCCTGGACAGCATCTTTCATGAAATCATGAAGATAAATTGTCCTGAGGTCCTAGAACCAGAGGGTAAAATAATCATTGTTAGATTCCAATAATCACCTCCTTAGAGAGACCCCAAATTGAAAACTCCAAGCATTATTATATCAAAATTCCATAATTCTCAGGTCAAGGAGGCAATACTTCAAGCAGCCAGAAAGAAATAATTAAACTATCATGGAACCACAGTCAGCAGGAATACAGGATTTTGCATCTTCTACATTAAAAGACTGGAGGGCTTGGAATAGGATATTCCATTAAGCCAAGGAGCTTGGATTACAACAAAGGTTCAACTACCCAGGAAAACTGACCATAAACTTTCAGAGGAAGAGATCAAAGTGGGGACTTCCAAATTTTCCTGATGAAAAGACCAGGGCTCTACAGGAAATGTGATCCTTAAATACAAGTCTCAAGAGAGGCATAAAAAGGTATAGAGGAAGGAAAATAATAACAACAGGTTATTCAATTAGAGAAAACTGTTTCTATACCTACATGGGAAGTAGATATTTGTAACTCTTAAGCAATGTCCTTTCATCAGGACATTTAGGAGTGAACATTGAGAGAGGGCTGAGTATTAATTGCCTTTGAGGTGATGATAAAAGGTCTGTGGTAAAAAGGGATTGTACTAGGAGAAGAGGAAAGGAGGAGGCAGATAAGGATAAATAGCATGGCATGAAGAGGAACAAAGATCTCAGGGTGGGAGATGAGCATTATTTGAATTTTACTCTCATTAGATTTGCCTCAAAGATGGAATAACATAGTTACCTATAGAAATATAACTTTCTCTAAAGGAAGTAGAGGGGAGGGGAAGGCAAAAAAAAAAAAAAAAAGGAAGGGGCAGGGGATAGAAGGGAGGGTAAATTGAGCGAGTCAATTAGCTCAAAAGGAAAACTCTAGTGAGGAGGGAAAGGGAGAAAGGAGAGAGAAAAGCATTAACAGGGCAGAAAATAGGATGGAAAGACACAGATAGTAATTATGACTATGAAGAAGAATGAGGTAAATACTCTGTTAAAATAGAGGCTGGTAGCAGAGTGGATTAAAAACTATAATCCTACACAATTTGTTTTGTTTTTGAAAGTTCTGAGCACAGAATCCAGCACAAAGACTTAGGATAAATACTTGGATGTTCTTGAAGAAAGAATGAACAGAATGAACACATGCCAAGGGTTTAGACTTCTAATGCTACTCAATTGTACAACATATTAGAATAATTATCTCTTGCATATTGAGGGGCTTAGCTACTCCAAGGTCTGGAAAATCTGCATAATTTTTTTGTACTAGAGAAGTAGTCTGAATTTTTTTCTTTTATTGGGTGTTTATAGTACATTACTGCAAAATTTTGGTAAAGCACTTGGTCATAGGCTATATTACAAAAAACTATACATATATTTTATGCATTTCTAAGTTTTTAAACTTTTTCTATGTCACCCGCTGTTTTTTGTGCATCTGCTGCAGCGTCTGCAAAATGCCCCAAAATTTCTATTTAATTTCTTATCCTCACCCAGGATATAGCAAAACCAAGATAGGGAAAATCACAGTATGAGGAATGGATGAATGAGCAAAACAGTCCTAGTGTTAATAGTGTGTGGTATTTGTTTGGACCTGAATGTCATGTATTGATGGGAAGTTATCAATGGAGGGGAAGAACAGGAAAGCAAAAAGGCAAGACCTTGTTCTCATTTATTTTGGCTCAGGGAGAGAATGACATACATACTAAATAGGATATTTCACTCTACAGGAAAGTATCGGGGGAGAGGGGATGAGAGGGGTGATGATGGAAGGGAAGGCAGGCTGGGGGGGAGGGATGTTGAAAGCACCCACTTTTGAAAAGGGACAGGATCAAAGTAGAGAATAGAACAAGTGGGAGGTGGGATAGGAGGGAGGGAAATATAGTCAGTCTTTTATAATATATCTACTATGGTAATGATTTGCATAGCTACACATGTACAACATATACTGAATTATCTTTCCAGTAAGGGTGCATGACAAGAGAGGAAGGGAATGAATGTGGAATTCAAAGTTTTAAAATCAAATGTTTAAAAATAAATAAATACTGTTATTGATACTATTTTACATATAATTGGGAAATAAGATATACAGGCATTGGGGATTAGAGATAGAGATTCACTATGCCCTACTGGAAAAGTCAAAGGGGTTATGGGAGAAGATATGGGAGAGAGCAGATTGGAGGAGGAGATATCCTGTGGGACTGCTATTCTGGGGTGGTGGGTAGGGGAAACACTGGGAAAAAATGTAACTGGTGGAAATGAATGATGTAAACCAGAAGTTAATAAAGTATTTGGAAAAAAAACAAAAGAAATCTCATTTTATACCTCTGAGCTTCAGTCTTAAATCTCTTATACTTCATCTTAGAGATCACAGTAAGGATTAGGTGGCACTCAGGAAACCATAGAGCTATAAATAAATGTAAGCAGCTGCTTTTTATTACTAGAGGCAATAATTACTACCATTGGACAAATATACGTGTGTATATGTACATATTCATACATATATGTGTAAAATTTTTCTATTCATTTTTCAGTTTATCAGTTCTTTCTCTGGATGCAGATAATGCCTTTCTTCATATGTCCTTTCTAGTTAATTTGGAAACTTATAATAGTCTAAATATTTGCTCAGTCATTCTTAAAACCATATTGCTAAGAGGTGAGAGAGGAATATATTTGGAGAAGAAGAAAAGGAGAGATAGGCTAGGGTAAATTATCTCATATAACAGAGGCAAGAGAACATTGTTACAATGGAGGGCAAGAGCAGGAAGGTGAAAGGGAATGGGTCAACCTTACTCTCATTGAATTTGGTTTAAGGAGACAATAACATACACATTCAATTGGGTATCTTAGTGGGGGTGATAGAAGGGAGGGTAGATTGGGGGAGAGGATAGTTAGAAGCACACATTTTTGAAAAGGGACAGGGTCAAAGTAGAAAATCTGGGTGGCTAGCTGGTACAGTGAATAGCACACCAGCCCTGGAGTCAGTAGTACCTGAGTTCATATCCAGCCTCAGACATACAACACAAACACTATCCTTGTAACCTAGGGAAAGTCACTTGATCCCACTTGCCCTACAAAAAGCAAAAAAAAAAAAAAATAGAATAAGTGGGGGGCAGGATATAATGGAGGGAAATATAGTTAGTCTTTCATAATATAACTACTATGGAAATGTTTTGCGTAACTACATATGTACAACCTATGTTGAATTGCTTGTCTTTCCAGTGAGAGTATGTGAGGAGGGAAGAAGGGAAAGACTCTGGAACTCAAAGTTTCAAAACACAAATGTTAATGCATGTTATGTGCAACTGGGAAATAAGATATAGAAGGCACTGGAGTATAGAAATCCATCTTGCCCTACTAGAAAGTTAGAGGAGTTATGGCAGAGTATATAAGAGAGAAAAGACTGGGGGAGGGAGTATTCAGTAGGGTAGCTATTTTGGGGGTGGGGAGAGATGGGGAGAAAAAATTCTAACTCAAAATCTTGTGGAAATGAATGGTGAAAACTAAAAATAAATAAATAAACTGGGGGGAAAAACCATATTGCTGTTACTGTATGCAATGTGCTCTTGGTTCTGTCATTTTACTCTGTTATTTTACACAAGTCTTTCTGTGCTTTTCTAAAACTAACCTGCTCCTCTCTGTTTTTTTGTTTGTTTGTTTACTTTTTGTAGGGCAATTCGGGTTAAGTAACTTGCCCAAGGTCACAAGACTAGGTTTTTTTTGTTTGTTTGTTTCTTTGTGTGTGTTAAGTGTCTGAGGCTGGATCCAAACTCAGGTCCTTCTGACCCCAGGGCCGGCGCTCTACTCACTATGCCACCTAGCTGCCCCCCACTCCTCCTTTCTTATAGCACAGGAATATTCCATCACAGTCATACACCACAGCTTGTTCAGCCATTCCACAGTGGGTGGGCATCCCTGCAAATCCACTTCTTTGTCACCACACAGAGAGCTGCTATAAACATTTTAGAACATAGAGGTTCTTGTACCTTTTTCCCTAATTATCTTTGGAAATAGACCAAGTAGTTATTCAGAATTGCCAAAAAGTGGAAGCAGCTAATATCTTCAATACCTAAGTAAATATATTGTAGCACATTAATGTAATTAAACATTAAATGTAATTAAGATGATAAATGTGAAAGAATGCAAAGAAATATTTTTGGGTTGAGAATATGGAAAACTTTTATGAAATAATGAAAAGTAAAAAATAGTATGAAAAGAAGAACCGAGTGCTAACTATGCTAATTATGGTCAAATAAGAGGAAAATTCAATGAGAATGAATGGGCAAAATAAAGATTCGTGATGGAAACTCAGAATGACTAGAAAATTGGCATTCTGTTTTTTGAAATTCAAAGTCTAACACTGAGCAATCTACTTAAAACATATGTAGGATAGCCTTTAGATTAGGTTATTTTAGTGGGCAATACCCAGGAACTTTAAAATTGCTTTTCTGTTCCTTTATTCAGAGTGAGAGCCATCTCCTAATTTTTTATGCCTCTGTGAGGCAGCTCAGTGGTACAGTGGATAGAACTTTAGGTCTGGGGTGAAGAAGATCCAAGCACAAGTTTGACTCCAGATACTCACTAGATGTGTGACCCTTGACAAGTCACTTAACTTCTTTTTGCCTCAGTTTCCTTCCTTCTGTCTCACCCCTTTCTATCTATTCACATGCTTGCTAGCCTGGTTCAGGCTTGGATCACTTCTGTACCTGACAACTACATCAAGATTTTTACTGTCTTCTCTGCCCCAGGTCTCTCTGCCCTCCAATACTTCCTGCACAAAGATGCCAAACTGATGTTTCTTATGGTCACCTCCCCACTTGGGAAGTGTCTGGGATTCCTTGTTACATTTGGATTAAGTAGAAAACTCCTCTCTTTGACATTTAAAACCATTCACTGTCTGGCTCCAGGTCCCTTTTCCAGGCCTGTTGCCCAATGCTCCCCTTCACACTCTCTGTGTTCTAGTCAAAACACCCTGCCTGTGCTCCCTGCATACTACATCCAACTCTTGTTATGCCAATGAGTCCATATGTTTAATAAAATCTCCTGAATGTCTGCTGGACATGTTCTAGTCAAAGTGACCTAATTTCTGTTCCCTGACTTCAGTATTCTACCATCTGTCTGAGGGTCTTTGAGTCATGTGTGCAAAGGCCTGGAACACACTCACTCCTCCCTTCTGCCTCTTGGAATCCTGAGGTTTCTTCAAGCCTCTGCTCAAGTTTGATGGGGCCTATTCTATACCTTGAGATGCTGGTGCCCTCCCCTACCCCAAATCACTTCTAACTTCCTTGGCATATCTGTTTACTTGTTTGGTTTTTTTTTATCCATATGGACTATAAATTCTTGGAGGTTGGGGAACCCTCAGCCTTTGATAAATGTTTCTTGAATGAATGAATGAATGAATGAATGAATGAATGAATGAATGAATGAACAGAAATGAGATTGAAGCTCAGAGCAGTGAAATTACTTGCCCCAATCCAGATAGGTAGCAAGAAACAGAGCCTAGATTTGATCCAAGATCCCTTAGCATTTTTTTTTCTAAAAATCATGCTTCCTAGATGAGATGGGATGAAACCAAGAAGAAATAGACTAAGCACAATGTATCTGAAATATAAGCACTCGAATAATACAACCATCTGTAGCAGCAAGAACCCTAGCATACCCAGGATGGAGGCTAGCACAGGTACTTAGATATGCTTTTCTAAAGGAAAGAAACTCAAAATGGGTTAACAATCTGACTAATCGGGGCGGCTAGGTGGCGCAGTGAATAGAGCGCCGGCCCTGGAATCAGAAGGACCTGAGTTCAGAGCCGGCCTCCGACACTTAATCCACACAAACAAAAAACCTATCCGTGTAACCTTGGGCAAGTTACTTAACCCCAACTGCCCTAAAGGGGAGGCTAGGTGGCGCAGTGAGTAAGAGCGCCGGCCTCGGAGTTGGGATGACCCGAGATCAAATCCGGCCTCAGAAAATGAGCACCCACACATAAATAATGACTAGCCGTGTAACCTTGAGCAAGTTACTTAACCCCAATTGCTTTAAAAAAAAAAAAAAAATATATATATATATGTATATATATATATGTATGTATATATATATATGTATATATAAAAACAAAAAAAAAACAATATGACTGATCAAACATGTATCATTTACCTATTTCAGGGGAATAAGTCAATACCCTGAACTGCAGAGAATACAAACAGAATACCATGGAGGTTACAAGCAGACAGAGAAACAGATCAGCAGACAGGCTTCCACTTGTCTGACCATTACATCCCTACCTAGTCAGTTACTAGAGAGGGAAGCACCAACATCTGGGTTTTCAAAGCCAGGGGGCTCAACAACTGCCCACAGTCTCATCTGGTCAAATTACACAACTGTTCCCAAAGTGAGCCAAAAAGCAAAACCTCACATCAGGGTATAGATAACCTTCTCCTGGCTCAGAGAATGTCACAACTCTTCTGACCCACTGCCCAATCACACAGCATCAAGGTGTGGGCATTCTTGAAAAACAAGCCTCCAGCCACAGGCTCCATGTGACCACATTCAGCCTATTAGGGGGCAGAGCAGATTTTCAAATCAGGGAAGTTCTTAGAGTCACTTAAGCCTATCAAAGGGCCAAGGGGTAGGGAAGATCTTCAAATTCCCATTCCCATAATACCGGTTTACATTTATGTATAGTTCTAAGCTTTGCTGAGTACTCCCTAATCCTCACAGTGGCCTCTAAAATAGATAGATAGATTAAAGATTTAAGGCTGAGGTTCAGAGGTGAAAAATGAGATTTCTTTACTCATAGGATTAGAAAGTAATAGATATACAGACACAACGTATGTGTGATGACCAACTGTGATAGCCTTGGCCATTGGTCTGTTTATTTACTTTTCTAGTTTTTTTTCTACCCCCAGGCAATCAGGGTTAAGTGACTTGCCCAAGGTCATACAGCTAATAAATGTCTGAGACCAAATTTAGACTCAGCTTCTCCTTATTCCACGGCTGATGCTCTATCCACTGTACCACCTAGCTGCCCCCATTTCTACTTTACATAAGGATTGAAGAGTATTCCTAGTTTTTTTTTCACTCCAGAACCACTTTTCTGTTCACATAGGTGTCGTAAGAAATATTTCCATGTAGCTAACATGAGGGTATTGGGCTATAAGAAAGAATAGAAATAGAAAGTTCTGGAAATGTTGGGCATTCTTCCACAGGAGATAGGTGGAAGCGGGGGCTCTGTGTTAAAAATTAGAAAAGAGCATTTTCACTGGAGATTAAGATAAGCCCTGCATTAGCACTGGGAACAGCATCAGAGGAGAAGGAAGAGCAGGCTTTGAGGTCTGAGTTTTGAATCTACTTCCACCTCTTTCACCTCACCAGGCATCAGTGCAGTGTCCGGAAAACTCACTCTGGATCAAAGCTAGGATAGTCTTAGGTTATACAGTTGCACAAAGGGATGGATGAAAAACATTCCCAATAGAGATGCAGATTTTTAAGGTCCCTGAATCAGTTATTCCAGGGTAACCACAAGGAGGAAAAAGACACTTCTAAGTCAGCTAAGGAGTTTTACTTTATCTTATAATTTATCTCAAAGTTATGGCTCTCAAGAGTTAAAAGTATCATCTTCCGATGTAGATATGCAAACAGTTTGCTCTTATTGAATAACATGTTGTTGTTTTTATTTCCTGTTTACCTTTGTATGTCTCTCTTAAATCTTGTATTTGAAGAGCAAATTTTCTGTTAAGCTCTGGTCTTTTCATTAGGAAGGTTTGGAAGTCCGTGCTTCCATTGCTTCCTATGAAAGATTTTGCTCAGTTTTTCTGGGTAACTGATCCTTCATTGTAATCCAAGCTCCTTTGCTTTATGGAATATCATATTCCAAGCTCTCCAAACTTTTAATGTAGAAGATGCAAGATTCTGCATAATCTTGACTGTGGATCCCTGATATTTAAATTTTTTTTCTCTCTATCTGCTTGTATTATTGTCTCTTGGACCTGATAATTCTGGAATTTGGATATAATATTACATGGTGCTTTCAATTTGGGATCTCTTTTAGGAGGTGGCTGATAGTTTCTATGATGACTATTTTACCCTCTGGTTCCAGGACCTCAGGGCAGTTTTCCTTGATGATTTCATGTAAGATACTGTCCAGGATCCTTTTTCTTTTTTTATGACTTTCAGGTGGACCAATAATCTTAAATCATCTCTCCTGGATCGATTTTCCAGGTCAATTCTTTTCCGATGAGGTATTTTATGTTTTCTTCTATTTTTTTCTTCTTGTGATTTTGGTTGACTGATTCTTGATGTCTTCTAGAGTCATTAACTTCTACTTCCTCAGATGCAAATGTTAACAATATGTTTTCTTCAGTTACCTTTTTTTACTACTTTTTGTGTTTGGCCCATTTAACCTTTTAAGGAGTTCTCTTCAGTGAGTTCTTGTGATTATTTTTCCATTTGACCAAATCTAATTTTTTTTTTGCTTTTTGGAGGGGGAAGGCAGGGCAGTTGGGGTTAAGTGACTTGCCCAAGGTCACATGGCTAGTAAGTGCTAACTATTTTAGGCCAGATTTGAACTCAGATACTCCCTACTCTATTGGTTGGTGCTCTATTCACTGTGTCACCTAGTCTCCCCTCAATTACTACTTAAGTTCTTCCAAAAATATTTCTTTAACTTGAGACCAGTTCATGGTTCCATTTGATATTTCAAATGTGGGTATGTTGACAATGTTGTTCTCTTCTGAACTGGTGTTTTGATCCTCTCTGTCCCTACAGAAGGAATCTATGGTCATTGTCCATTTCTGCTTTTTGCTCATAATATTTGTTTTTTACCTGGCATTTAAAACTGAATTCTTCTGCTGGAGCACAGGGGGCAATAACCCAAGGTTCTTGTGCTTGGGGCCGAGAAACCTGTTCCCTGGCTTTGTGTGCTGGAGCCTCAGGTGCTGGCAGCAGGAGATTGTAGGGGTCTGGCAGTTTACCTGGTGCTGAGCTGGGGTCAGAAACACTGTAGTTCCCATGGAGGGTCTGAGGAGTCTGGCCCCTGGAGGACACCTGGTCACCTGGGCATCCTTCAAGCACTGGACCTTTTGGCTCTGGAGGATGCCTGGCTGCTGGTGCATGTGATGGTTTTCTAACCTGGAGTCTGCTGGCTTCTCCAGCCTGTGCCTTCCAAGGCACTTGGGGGGTTAAACTGCTAGTGCTTGCCTACTCTACCAACCTGCACCTCAGGATGTCTCACCGGTTTGCAGAATTGGGGCTTACTGCTGGCTTGCTGGGATGGCTTCTGTCCTACACTATTCTCTTTTTGCCAAAGCAATAGGTACCTTTCCCAGTGATCCCTAAAGCTTCCCAGGCCACAAGACTGCTGCACCCAGTCTTTCTGCTGGCTCAGCTCTTCTAGGAATTTTCCAGGGGCAACATTTTGTGGGTTTCTGGAGATTGATAAGGGAGAGAAAGAGCAAATTTCTGCTTTCTCCACTATCTTAGCCTGTGGAAGACCCTCTGGAATTCTCATTTGAAAGGAGCTATTCCAATCTTACAAGAGAACAAGTAAAACAGGATCATAAGATGATGGATTTGGAGTAAAAAGGGACCTTGAGAGGTCACGTAGTCTTATCCCTTCATTTGGAGATAAAGGCAAATAGAAGGCCCCAGAGATTGTTGATTATGTAATGCACCCTTCTAGGATGTGGGCTTGAGGTGGGTTGTGGTCCATAAGAATTCCTTGGCATACATACTGAAGTGATTTACCATTTCTTTATCCAGAAGATTAAGGCAAATAAAGGTTCTGTGACTTGCCCAGCATCACACAGCTAGTAAACATCAGAATTAGATCCTAATTCAGCTCTTCCTGACTCCAGGCTCAGGCTTCTATCCATTGAACCACTTAGCTGCCTACAAGGCAAAAAGAGGATGTCACATGACCAGGGTCATGGACCAAGTGTCTGAGCCTAGATTTGAACTCAGATTTTCCTGACTCCAGGTCAAGAGCTCCATCCACTGTGCCATCTACATGCCTCCAGTTAAGGGTAGAATATACATTTGTACGGTATCTATAATATGACAGTCACTATTAAGTACTCTGCAGATAACTCAGCAAGATATTTTCTCCATTTTACAGCTGAGGAAACTGAGGCAAACAGGGGTAAGTGACTTGCCTAGGGTCATATAGGTAGTAAGTCTCTGAGGTCAGATTTTAATCAGGTCTTCCTGAGTCCAGGCCTAATCCTCTTATCATAGTACCACCTCACTACCTCATATATAGGAGAGCCAAGATGAAAACCCAGGTCACTGAGAGTCTTAATCCTGAATTATCCAGTTCTCCCACAGTATTTTTGCCTATTCTTTAACAGAAGCAGAGACAATTAATAGGAAGTCATAGGATCACAGGTTTAGAGCTCAGAAGGACCTCAGAAGTGGTCTATCTAATCCCTTTATCACATTCCAGATGAGGAGACTTGAAGCCCAGAGATTTAGTCACTGGTCCAATAAATCCCCTTAATAAGGGCACAGTAGAGGTTTCACTGAAGTATAAGGATCTAGCTTAAAGACATACAAAATCTTATTATACTACAAGGAGAGAAGGGAGGGAGAAGAGCATTGTTTGACATTTACTCTAATCAGATTTGGTCCAAGGAAGGAGTAACATACTTTGTTAAGTCTAAAAATCTAACCTGCCCTATAGGCAGTAGGAGGGGAAAGGGGAAAAGAAAGGGAGGGAGGCTGATAGGGAGGAGACAGTGGTCAAAAGGAAAACCCTTAAGGAAGGAGAGGGGAAGGTAGAAGGTAGAAATAAAAGCATAAAGGGGGGAAGGAATAGGATGAAGAGAAAGACATAGTAATCATAACTGTGAATGTGAATGGGATGAACTCCCCCATAAAAAGGTCAGATAGCAGACTAGATTAAAAATTATAATCCTACAATATGCTATTTAGAAGAAAAACATTTGAAAGGGGGGATACACACAGGGTAAAGGTAAAAGGCTGGAGTAGAATATACTTTGCATCTGTTAAAGTAAAAAAAGTGGGGATAGCAATCCTAATCTCAGACAAAGCAAAAGTAAAAATAGATCTAATTAAAAGAGATAAGGAAGGAAATTATCCTGCTAAAAGGCACCATTGGCAATGAAGTAATATTATTACTAAGCATATATGCACCAAGTAGTATAGCATCCAAATTCTTTGAGGAGAAGTTATGGGAGTTAGAGGAAGAAATAGACAGAAAAACTATACTAGTGGGTGATCTCAACCTTCTCTTCTCTGAGCCTGATGAACTTAATCTCAAAATAAACAAAAAAGAAGTTAAGGATGTGATTAGAATGTTAGAGAAGGTAGAATATGATAGACCTCTAGAGAAAATCAAATCAGGATAAAAAGGAATATACTTTCTTCTCAGTGGTACATAGCACATAGAAATTTGAACCTATCCTAGGGCATAAAAACCTCATAGTTCAGTTCAGTAAGGCAATAATATTAAATGCATCCTTTTCAGATCATGATGCAAAAAATAATTATATGTAATAAAGGGCCATGGAAAGATAGAGAAAAAACTAATAGGAAACTAAATAATCTAATCCTAAAGAATAAGTGGATCAAACAACAAATCACAGAAACAATAAGTAACTTCATTTGAGAATGAGAATAATGAGCCAACATATCAAAACTTATGGAATGAAGCAAAAGCTGTTTTTAGAGGAAGTTTTTATATGTCTCAATGCTTACATGAATAAAATAGTGATAAAAGAGATCAATGAATTGGGCCTGTAGCTGAAACAGCCAGAAAAGGAACAAGTTGAAAATCCTCAATCAAATACTAATTTAAAAATACTGATAATCAGGAGGGGCAGAGCCAAGATGGAGGAGTAGAAACAGCACTTCCAAGGTGCTCTTCCCCACACCACTTCCAAACCATGTAAAAGGTGGACTCTGAACAACTTCTGGAGCTGCAGCACCCACAGAATGACACAGAGAAGCTAACCTCCTGCTGAGGACAGCCCAGCAGCCCTGTAGGGAGCTGCTAGCACAGCACAGTGCAATGCTTTGGGAGATGAGCCCAGGCCTGCATGAGTTGTGGTTTTAGCCCCAGGGTGGCCAGGCCAGCATATTAATATTAAGGAAATTAATGAAAAGAAATGATAGGGAATATGGCCTAGCCATACTAGATTTTAAACTGTATTATAAAGCAGCAATCATAAAAACTACTTGATACTGGCTGAAAAATAGTGGAGTGGATGAGTGGAATAGATTAGGTACACAAGACACAGTATTCAGTGACTATAGTAATCTACTGTTTGATAAATCCAAAGACTTCAGTTTCTGGGATAAGAACTCACTATCTGACAAAAACTGGAAAATAGTATGAAAGTGGGCATAAAACAATATCTTACACTATATACCAAAATAAAGTCTAAATGGATTCATGATCTAGATATAAAGGCTGATACTGTAAGCAATCTTCGAGAGCAAGGAATAGTTTGTCAGATTAATGGAGAAGTGAAGAATCTATAACCAAACAAGAGATAGAAAGCATTACAAAATATAAAATGGATAATTTTGATTGCATTATATTGAAAAGTTTTGTACAAACAAATCCAACGTAACCAAGATTAGGAGGGAAGCAGAAAATTGGGAAAGGATTTTTACAACCAGTGTCTCTGATAAAGTCCTCATTTCTAAAATATAGAGAGAACCAAGACAAATATATAAGAATACAAGTTATTCCACAATTGATAAATGGTCAAATGGTATGAATAGGCATTTTTCAGAGGGAGAAATTAACAATATCTATAATTATAAGATTATTTATCTAAATCACTATTGATTAGAGAAATTCAAACCAAAATAACGCTGAGGAACTATATCTCACTTGTCAAATTGGCTAACATGACAAAACAGGAAATGATAAATTTTGTAGATGTGGCAGAATTTGAATAATAATGCATTGTTGGTGGAGTTGTAACCTGATCAAATCACCCTAGAGAGCAAATTAGAATTGTGCCCAAAGGGGTATAAAAATGTGAACACCCTTTGACCCTACAATACTACTTCTAGGGCTGTATCCCAAAGAGATTTTCAAGGTGGGAGAAGTATCCATATGTTCAAAAATATTTATATCAGCTCTCTTAGTGGTAGGGAAGAATTGGAAATTTAAAAGGATGCCCATCAATAGAGGAATGACTAAACAAGTTGTGGTATATGAATATAATGGAATGATATTGTGCTGTAAGAAAGAAACGATTTCATAATAATATGGAGAGACTTACAGAAATTGATGATGAGTGAGGCTAACAGAACTAGGAGAACATTGTACACAATTAGACACATTGTATCTCTGATGACTAACTCTGATTGACCTATCAACAATGCAAGGCTACGAAACAACTCCAAAAGTGCCATGATGGAAAGGGCTATCCACATTCAGAGAAAAAAATTACAGAGTCAGAATGCAGATGGAAGCAAACTACTTTCTCTCTTTTTTGTTTTGTTTCTTCTTTCTTGTTGGTCATTCCATGGGTTATAATTCTTCTTTACATTTTAACTAGTGTTTGATGTGAAGGTATTGTAGAACCTATAGTAGATGGTATGCTGTCACAGTAGGGGAGGGGGAGAATATTTGGAATTCAAAAACTTGTGAAGCTGAATGTTGTAAATTAAAAGTTAATAAATAATTTAAAAGTAAATACATCAGTCCAAAAGAAAAAAAGAAAAAAGAAAATTCATAAGTTTGTGAATTAAGCAATATTACAAACTATTTATAACAAAATATTTCACAAAGCTAAAAATGCCAGAAGAAGCTCAAATTCCAACTTGGATCTGGGGTGATTCAAGTGTTTCATCTCAAATGATACAGGTCTGAACCCATCTCTTTGTGAAACAGTCTTCCTTCAATGACTTCACACTTCAAGATAGCTGGCGTCTGTTGCTATTGCACAGTGATTATAGTTGTCCCTGCACATTAAAATGTATCCATTGTTGCCCCAACCTTCTCCCAAGCTGAAAAGATAGTCAAGTATTAAATTTCAGAGAACCATTGGAAAACACATTTTTACTTTTTATTGACAACCACTCAAACTACTTTAAGGCCATAAAGCATCCTGACACAAAATATGACTCGATCCAGAAAAGGAGTTGGGCCTTTCAGAAAGCAATGAAAATACTTGCTGGTGGCAACATTCTTGTCCTGTAGTTGATTACATATGATCAATTCTTAATGACTCCATTTTTAGGTTTTCTTGGTAAAGATACTGGACAGGTTTGCCATTTCATTCTCTGGAACATTTCCCAGATGAGAAAACTGAAGCAAACAGGGATAAGTGACTTGCCTGGGTAACACAACTAGAAAATGTCTTAGGTTCTATTTGAACACAGGTCCCTCTAACTTGTGGAGCCATTGCAACCCCCCTTTTTTGAGGGGGGAGGAAGGGAAATTGGGGTTAAGTGACTTGACCAAGGTCACACAGCTAGTTCTTTCGTGTTAAGTGTCTGAGGCTGGATTTGAACTGAGGTCCTCCTGACTCCAGGGCTGGTGCTTTGTTCACTGCACCACCTAGCCACTTCAGTGCTCCCTTTCTACAGGGCCACCCAGCTGCCCTATTCCTGACAACCACTCATTCAATAATAAGCACTTTCAGGTTTTCCAAAAGAAGTTCACTTCCCATAGTACTTTGTGAGTCAGTCTGACAATAGCTGTATTAGAAAAGTCCAAAAAACAAGGCAACAGGAAACCTTTTGTACTATCAAGTCATCAGTGGTCATGGAAACTGGGAGGGTCCACTGGGAACCCTCAGTCTACTCTGGATCCTAAAACCGGGGCCCCTTCCACCCATTACCATGCCTTCTCCATTTTATGGGATCACAGGAACTCTATCCTTCTTCCTCCTCCGCTTTCTTCAAGATGAAATAACCAGAAACTGGCAACAAACAGGTCAGGGGCATTTCAGGCAAAATGTTGGGTTACCTGTTCTTGACAATCCAGTATTTCCCTCCATTTTTTTCAGCAACACCGTATCCCACAACCAGCATGCCATGATCTGCATATTCACTATCACATTCTGGTTCATAATAAACACCTAGAATATTCACATGAAATATGAACTTGAGAAGTATGAAGTAGTGAATAACAATAACATGATTAAGTGCATTGTTACAGAAATGAAGAACCAATGCTTACCAGACCAGGGGCGGGACCACTGGTGGGTTAAAAACTCTGTGGCACATGATGCTTCTGTGCCTTCAACCTATCCAGTTTGGATGTTGCCTTAGTCATGGTGATTCAAAGTGGTTGGGAAAAGTGAAGGGAGGGCTTTGTTGATCCAGGATGCCTCTTTATCTTACTTTGCTTATAGAAAGGTGAAAAGGGAGAGGGATTTTCCTAAGGGGCTTCAGCTTGGTTAGTGGTTAGAGTTGGGAAGTGCGTGGGAGGGAGGAAGGAATAGCTTTGTCACCATGCATGACTGAGACCAGTACTTTGATGGGGGTGAACCAGATAAACCACTTGAATATTCACTAATTCACTGATTTCAACAGTTTAGAGAATAATTGTAGAAGGGATCTTCAAGTTGGGTGGTGTGTTCTATATATGAAGAAACCCAGGCTCAGGGTCTAACTGATTTGTCCAAGGTCAAATGGCAAAGGGCAGCACTATGATTCCAACCCAGGCCCTCTCACTTCAAATTCTGAGGATTTCTGAACGAAGACTCTAAGTCAGGAGATTTAAAGATAGGGATCTGAGTCCCCGGGGGAACTAAACTGTGGAGGGGGATGATAGTTATGGACAGAAAAACACAAGATGCTCTAATTAATGACAGATGCACCAGAGAAGTGTAACCAAATTGACCACTTTGTGAAGTGGGATTGTGGGTGTGAGGTTGGATAAGAGGCAGGCTTCCTTGAGAGATGGCATTGGAATTAAATCGTGTGGGAGGGAGAGGGCATCCCTGGATTCCTTCAAGTCTCAGCTAACGTCCACCTTTTTGTAAGAACTTTCCCATTCCTCCTGAATCTTCCTGCCTTCCTTTTAGACAACGTCCAAGTTATACTGCCTATATCTTGTTTGTATATAGTTTTTTGCCTATGGTCTCCCCCATTAGACCGTGAGACCTTTGGAAGCAAGAATTTTTTGGAACTTTTTTGTTTTTTCTTTATATCACCAGCACTCAGCACAGTTTTAGAACATAGGTCATACATGTTAAATGACTAACAAACTGACCCTGTCACAGAAGCCAAGGGAGATGATGTCTGGTTCATTGTGTCAAATGCTGGTAGAAGATACAGAAAGGAGAATCAAATGGATCTCTAATCTTGCTCATTTGGGAGTTCCCTCCAATGAGGAATCCTGCAATCCATCCATCCCTTTCCATCTCCTGGACCTCTTCCCAGTAGTTTAATAGAGAAGGTCTAAGGAGCTCTATGCTAGAGCTCCTCTTCACTTTCTGAGCACCTGTCATTCTTTCCCTTACCATTGGGTCATCCCACCCTCTCTTTCTCTCTTATATCTCTTTGTTGACCTCTTTCACTCCTGTTCTTCTTTAGAGTTCCTCATTAGTTATATGTAGCAGACTGCTCCAACTCCCCCGCCTTTGCCTCTCCATTGCTCCCTGTGGGACACTTCTTTTTAAATCCTTTGGACTCAGTTATTCCATGTCTGGCTACCTGCCCACAATAACACTAGGAGGATGTTGATATTAAAAAGAATGGCTTTCTAAGAGCGCCGGCCTCGGAGTTGGGATGACCCGAGATCGAATCTGGCCTCAGAAAATGAGCACCCACACATAAATAATGACTAGCCGTGTAACCTTGAGCAAGTTACTTAATGTCAATTGCTTAAAAAAAAAAAAAAAAGAATGGCTTTCATGTCCATGGGAAGCTCGGTGTTATCAGAGAAGGTCTGCACTTTGCCAAAGTCAATAAACACTTAATCAATACTTGTTGATTAATTCCAGAAATGGAGGAGAGCCAACCTAAGGACACTGAGAAGGGAGATGGAATATTGTGTACAAGGAATGGCAAGGTCACTTTGCCTGGTTAGTGGGGTATGAAAAGAGGAACAATAAATGCATAATAAATCTGAAAAGGAAATAATAGTAATAGCTAAAATTATCATAATTTTTAATGGTTGTAAAGCACTTTCCTTGTATTATCCAATTTGCATCTCATAGCTAGAACCCATTTGTGAGATGAGGAAATTGAGGCTAAGAGAAGCAAAGTAATTTCTCCCTGGTCACAAAGTGAGGTCTTCCTGCCTCCAAGTTTTACACTCTGTCACATACTAAGTTTTATGTCAGAAGAAAATTTAAGAGACTTACTTTAAATACTAAATAGAGAAGTTTGTATTTGATCTTAGAGGTGGTTATAAGGAGTCAATGGAGCTTTAAGGTTTGCAATGTGCTTTTCAAATATTATCTCATTTTATCCTCACTAGAGGTGAGGTGCTGGTGTCCTATTTCATAGATGAGGAAACTGAGGCAGGAGGCATGTGATGTTGCCTAATGTCACACAGCTCTTAGGTATCTGGGGCAGGATTTGGACTTGGATCTTCTTGACTCCAGGTCTAGTCCTTTATCCATTGAGCCATCTAGTCATTGCTCCTTTTTAGTTTCCCTAGAAATATTAAGGAAATATATTTTTCTCCACAGTCCTTTACAGACACCAAAGAAAAGTTGCTTGGAAAATTAGGCAGAAAAGATCTAGAGAAAAAAAGGAAAAGGGACCTTTCCTTAGGTGAAAGGACTAAGGGCACTAAACAAATGTAAC
The DNA here is from genome assembly GCA_011680675.1 of Gymnobelideus leadbeateri. NCBI lineage: Eukaryota > Metazoa > Chordata > Mammalia > Diprotodontia > Petauridae > Gymnobelideus > Gymnobelideus leadbeateri. The sequence goes on along the minus strand of WOXC01009707.1, from coordinate 15,784 downwards.
AAAGGCTACCTAGATAAGAACATCACCTGCCTTCCCTCCCTCTCCTGTGACCTAAGGGCAATCTCCTTCATCTCTTGAAGATATGGTTGCTTAATTGTTTAAGGTTAACCCAGACTTTATTTAAGACATCCTTTCCCTGATTGAGATTTCCTAAAATGTCTGAAATTATCTTGGGGCAAAGAATCATGTCAGAAGACTTAATAATGATTATGATGAGGAGGAGGAAGAGGAGAAGGGGGAAGAGGATGATGCCAATTTGCATATCTCTCTACAGTCTTGGATAAAGATAAGGTTAAATAGAACCTTTTACCAGATTGGCACCATAGCATGGTGTTAGTATTAATTTTTCTTTCCTTCACAATTGTTTGGCTATGAAGAATGAGGGCTAACTCTGAGATTCCTAACATGGATGCCTAGAAGCATGGGGTGGTAGCCTCAACAGAAATAGGAAAGTCAGCAAGGGTTTCCTGGGAAAGGCATTGAGTTCTCTTTCACATAGGTTGAGCTTGTGATTGTGATAGGAACATTTCCTAAAGCGCTCCTCTCTAGGCTGAGCATGGTTTTCCTAAGATGCTATCCTTAAAAAGCATTGAAATTTTCCTTGAGACTTCATTGGCCCAGGGGACTAATGTTGAGCAGGAAAGCTAATGCCTGAGGGGTTGGGGGCTCTCCCTGAGGCTTCTGACTAGGAGTGAGATTAGTGGGATTTGCAAGACTAAAGAAATGTGCTCAGCTGAATCCACACTGTATCTTTGATGAAGCTCCTTTCCCTGCGCTGGCTAGGAAGCTTCTTTAATAACTGTTAGAGGTATTTTGGAGTCAATACCATAATTCTCTATTCCCAGGCAAGTTACTTTAGTCTTTTCCTTAAAAGCTATTAAAAATGTCCCTGGGTTTTCTTTGCCTCAAGGGATGAAAATCTCAAGCTGTTGACAAACCGGACTTCCTGGTGGCCTGAGTACAAAACAAGGAGAAGCTTTTCACCCTAAATCTTCACCAGTAGGCAGATTACAACTCTACCTCAGAGTAAGGGAGCTCTATTCAGCTGAATAAGCTTGTGGAGGTAGTTGATGGATATCCCTCCTGTGCTATGTATGGCTAAGAAATCTTTTGTAAACTATTGGATGACGTTTTAGTGTCTTATTTCATGTGAAAGTCAAATCTGAACTGCCAAGGGACTGTTCTGAGTCAGGTCTAGGTCAGAAGAGATAGACCATGAGAAAGCCCTTTCATTTCAACATTGATTCTGGGTTACCTGTCCTGGCCTAATATGAGATATTTACAGGACATTCTGTTTAAAATGTCTATGAGGAAGTTGGTGATGTGCGAGTGAAGCTCAGGAGAAGGTCTAGAACTGGGTTTATAGACCTAGCAGTAATCTGCATAGAGATGATATTTAAGCACAAAAGCATTAGGGACTAACAAAGTCACTAAGAAAGAATGAGAAAGAAGGTAACAGCACCCAGAGCAGAAAAGACGAAAATAACTTGCATGGGAGAAGGGAATTCCAATATTGATTCCAATATACCTTCTAAGAGTTAATTAAAGGTTTACAGAAAGTTGTTACCATTAACTAGGTTTTTTTGTCCTCAAGCTGAAGACACAGTCATAGAATCCATTTGGAAACCATGAATAACCACATTTCCATCATTTGGGATCCCCCATTAATAGGATTAATCTCTTCTAATTTTTAAGATAATTATTTACAACACAAAGGAACACTATCTAAAACCCCAATGAAGTATATTGCCACCCATGCAAAAGAAAAATTCAAATGACTTGATTATAGAATATACAGAACTGTGACCAGAGGCAGCATCTTCCTTATTTGTCCTTCTTGTCCAAGTCATTTAATGTAGATCATGATTATCTCTGCTCCCAACTGAGGGAGGGAATGAGGATTGTACATGGATAATTCTTTTCCTAGGGCCAGGATGAGTTACTTCATTCAAGCTCTTCTGTGCACATGCTTTTGTTACATTTCTGAGGGGGTAGAGCCAAAATGGTGGAGTAGAAACAGCACTTCCAAGGTGCTCTGCCCCACACCACTTCCAAATCATGTAAAAAGGGGACTCTGAACAACTTCTGGAGCCCCAGCACCCACAAAACAACACAGAGAAGCTATCCACCTGCTGAGGACAGCCCAGCAGCCCTGCAGGGAGTGGCCAGCACAGCATGATGGGAACCCAAAGTGCAGCACTCTGGGAGCCTAGCCCAGGCCCTCAAGAGCCATGGTTTTAGCCCCAGGGCGGCCAGGCCAGCAGCAGGCTAGAGGGACCCCAGAACACCAGCAACTGTGCTGATTCAAGAATTATCAGCACAGATATGCCTAGGACAAAGTGAGAGGTTAATGCCCTGTGGACTTTGGGACCAGTATTTGGGGAATGTGTGGCTTCCTCCCCTGGGAGCGAAAAGCTGCTGAAGAAACAGCGTCACAGAAGCCATTTTGCAGCATCCGCAGTGGCTCTAGCTCCTGGTCTGCGAACTGTAGGGATATCCAGTGATCAGTCTGGGGGTTAATCACTCTTGCTTTAGCCTCCCTGGATCTGGATTGTGGTCTGGGGGAGGGAGGTAGTGGGGTGGGTATCCAGCTTGCTGGAGCCTGTAGAGGCTTCACAGAGGCCACCCAACTAATACCTCCTCCATTTGGGAAAACCCCAGTGTTTAGGACAGAAGCTCCCCTGTCTGGTGGCAGAGTCCTACTGTGGCAACAAGCCCAAAAGTCAAGTAATTAAGTGGCAACATGCCTAGTCAAAGGAAACAAAATAAACAGAAAAATTCAACATTAGACTCCTATTTTGGGGGCAAAGAGGATCGAAGCATGGAACAGGAGGATGACTGTGAGGTCAGAAATCCTGCACCAAAAGCCCCAAATAAAAATATGAGTGGGTTACAGGCCATAGAGTACCTTAAGAAGGATTTCAAAAACCAAATAAGGGAAGTGGAGGAAAAATTGGGAAGAGAAATGAGAAGGATGCAGGAAATGTATGAGATGAGAGTCAACAGCCTGACTGAGGAAAATAACACCTTACAAAATAGACTAACTCAAATGGCAAAGGAGGCTCAGAAGGGCAATGAGGAGAAGAATGCCTTATAAAGCCAACTTTGCCAGATGGAAAAAGAATCTGAAAAGCTCACTGAGGAGATTCATTCGTTCAGAGTTAGATTGGAGCAAATGGAAGCTAGTGACTTTATGAGAAATCAAGATGCTGTTAAACAGATCCAAACAAGTGAAAGAATAGAAGGCAATGTGAAATATCTCATGGGAAAAACCACTGACCTGGAAAACAGATCCAGGAGAGACAATTTAAAAATTATTGGACTACCTGAAAGCCATGATCAAAGAAAGGAACTAGAAATCATCCTTCAAGAAATTCTCAAGGAAAATTGCCCTGATGTTTTAGACCCAGAGGGCAAAATAGAGGTTGAAAGAATCCACAGATCGCCTACTGAAAAAGATCCCAAAAAGAAAACTCCAAGGAATATTATAGCCAGGTTCCAGAATCCCCAGATCAAGGAGAAAATACTACAAGCAGCCAAGAAGAAACAATTTCAATATTGTGGAAACACAATCAGAATAGCCCAGGACCTGGCACCTTCTACACTGAGGGATGAAAGGGCATGGAATATGATATTCCAGAGGTCAAAAGAGCTGGGATTAAAACCAAGAATCACCTACCCAGCAAAACTGAGTATCTCGTTTTAGGGGAAAATATGGGCATTCAGTGGAATAGAGGACTTTCAAGCATTCTTGAGGAAAAAAAACAGAATTGAATAGAAAATTTAACATTCAGACACAAGAAGTAAGAGATGTTTGAAAAGGTAATCAGGGAAAAGAAACCAAAAGGAACTTATCAAAGTTGAACTATTTAAATTCCTACATGGAAAAAACAATAACTGTAAGTGATGAAACCTTTCTCAGTATGAAAATAATTGAAGAAGGATATATGGGCATATGAATACATATGTGAATGTGTGTGTATATATATATATGTTTATAATGTGTGTATATATGTTTACAGGTACACATGGATAGAGGGCACAGGTCAAATTTGGTGGGAAGGGGTGATACTTAAGGGCTGAAGTTAAGAGGGGAGAGAGGAATGTGACAAGAGGAGATGGGGAGATACGGGAGGGGGGTAAACTATCTCATGTAGAAGAGGCAAGGGGAAGTTGTTGCATGGGAGGGGAAGAACAGGTAGGCAAAAAGGCAAAACCATATCTTCATTGAATTTTGCTCAGGGAGACAATGACATACATACTAAATGGGATATCTCACCCTGCAGAAGAGTAGTGGGGAGGGGGATGAGTGGGGGGGATGATGGAGGGCAGGATATGCTGGGGGGAATGGAGGTTGGTGGCACCCACTTTTGAAAAGGGACAGGATCAAAGTAGGGACCAGGTGGGGGTGGGATGGTGGGAGGGAAATATAGTTAGTCTTTTACAATATATCTACTATGGTGATGGTTTACATAGCTATACATGTACAACATAATACTGGGTTGCTTTCTTCCCAGCTGGAGTGGGTGACAAGGGATGAAGGGAATGGATCTGGGATTCAAAGTTTAAAATTAAATATTTCTACATATAAATACTATTATTAATACTATTTTGCATGTAACTGGGAGATAAGATGTGCAGGCATTGGGGCACAGAGATTCACCTTACCCTAATGGAAAATTCGGAGGTATGGAAGAAGATATGGGAGAGAGCAGATTGGATGAGGGGATATCTATTGGGCCTGCTATTTTTGGGGTGGTGGGTAGGGGAAGAATGGGAAAAAATTGTAACTCAAAATCTGGCAGAAATGAATGATGTAAACCAAAAGTTAATAAAGCATTTGGAAAAAAAAGTTTATGGAAGTGAATGTTGAAAACTAAAAATTAGTTAATTGATTTAAAGAAAATAACATGAGAATTCCAGGTTAAATTTAAACAAAGCACAGATTATACCACAAGAATACTCAAAATAAAACCTTGCCTTTAAGAGGCAGATGGTTGACTATGTAGTCTAGTCAAGAAGATTTTTGAGTTCAAATATTGCCTCAGATACTTAGTAACGCTGTGACTCTGGACAAGTCACTTAACCTCTACCTCAGCTTCTTCATCTGTAAAATAGGGATGATAATAGCATGTTCTTCCCTGGGTTGATGTGAAGATCAAATGATATATTTGTAAATTGCTTAGCAAACCAATCTAAATGCTATCAGTATTATTTCTTTTAAAATTACTGCATCACAAAATGCATTGCCTGATATTTTATTCAAAAATAATTCTGTTTATATTTTAGATGTCATATTTACTCCTTTCCTGTTTGCCACCAATATTTTCCCCATTTTATATGTCGCTAATTGTATTGCTGTTGTATCCAGATTTCTTTAAACCTCAACTATGCTGCTAAAGCTTACAGTCAAGTACTTGTATCTCTTAGCATAATACTTCCATCTTTATAAGATTCTTCATTTAAATAAAAGTTCATCATCATGTTCCTGGAAATGATACATCTACACTAGCAAAATCTGACAAGTATCCTTTAATGTTAGCTCTCTATTAAGCTTTGTTTTTAACTTTCCCTCATGGCATCTGTAGTGGAGAGTGTAAGGCAAAAAATAAAAGTATAATTGTGTGCTCACTAGATCCACAGAAAAGTGGAGAGAAGCCTGGTACAAAGTACTGGGGTAAAGATCAAAGAAGAAAAAACAGTACGCACAATGTAGCTGAGATATAGATTTCAAGTAATAACAGCCGCAGCTTACATTTATGTATAGCACCAATGTTTGCTGAGTACTGTCTAATCCGAACAGTGGCTTCTAAGATAGGTCAAGTATTAAGTGGCCTCTAAGATAGGTCAAGTATTACAGATTGAAGATGAGGCTCAGAGGTATAAAAGGAGGTTTCTTTACACATAGGATTAGGAAGTAATAGACACAGGAACCTTGATTGTGTTATTTCTTATGAAAGTAAAAATCTTTTTATGGAGAAAAGCATTCGGGTGTCCAACTTGGGATACCAACAATATATGGCTTTTATTGTTCCAAGGGAAAATGATTTTGATCTTTCTCTCTCATCAGCCAACTGTTGAACTTAAGGACTCTGGTATGAGGAATGGAAAATGAGATCAGAGATTAGAGAAAGAAGATACAGAGAGTAAAGGTGAGGAACCAGAAGAACCAGGTCTCCTGCCACCATCAAGTCTGGCAGACATTTCCAGGGTCTTAGTTGACACCAAAATAATTCCGTTTCCTTTCTTTCATAAGCCTTGGGGATTATTCTGCTTATTTAACTTTTTAAGTCCTCCCCTTTTCCCCCTCCAGCAATCAGGGTTAACTGATTTGCCCAGAATCACACAGGGCTGGTGCTCTATCCACTGCATCACCTGGCTTCCCCAGTTTCTACTCTAGATAAGGGTTTCAAACCTTCCTAAGCTTTTTCACTCCAGAACCACTTTTCTGTTCACATAAATCCCATAAGAAATATTTCCATGTTGCTAATACAAGGTCATTTGGCTAAAGAAAAGAATAGCAGTAAGTCCCTTAGATTTCAATGAAAAGTTAAATTCTGGAAATCTTGGGCATTTTCCCAGAGGATATAGGTGAAAGTGAAGGCTCTGTGTTAAAAATGAGAAAAAGAGTATTTTCACAGGAGACTAAGATGAGCCCAGCATCAGCACTGGCAACAACAACAGTGGAGAAAAAGTAAGACCAGGCTTAGAGGGCTGAGTTTTGGGCCCATTACCCCCCCCCTTTCCACTACACGAGGCATCAGTGCAATGTCCTGAAAACCCACTCTGGATCAAAGTTGGGTAGTCCTAGGTAACAGTTGGCCAAAGGGAAGGATGAAAAAACATTCCAAATAGAGATGGGGGCTCTAAGGATCCTTGGGTCAGCTCTCCCAGGGTAAGCACAGGCAGGAAAAGGACACTTCTTAGTCAGAAAGCAGCTATAGATTTTTGTGGTATCTTATAATATATCTCATAGCTATGACTCTCAGGTGTCTCCACACCCCACCCTTAACCTTGGCAGAAATGGTAACAGCTCTCCCTTGGAAGTTAGAACTTAAGTATCGCATAAAAGGCCACCTTGGTCACTTCTTGTTTGTGTCTCATTTCCTATTTACATTATAATGAGGAAAAGCTGAAGAGGGAGAAGAGAGAGTCAATAAAGGACTAAGCAAAGACTCCAGTAAAACTGCAGCAAAGAAGAATTGAACAAAATTAATTTTATGATCTAGTAACGTAAATGCACAATCATTTTCATGGCAGTTGCTAACCTAACAACTTTCCGTCAATACATGATATTCAGGTCTAAACAAGTGTCCTAAACTATTAACACTAAGACTGTTTTGTTAGACTTATCCCTCCCACATTGTGATTTACCCCACTGTGATTTGCTATATCTTGTGTGGGAATAAGAAATTAAATGGGAATTTGGGGGGAGTTTTGCAGAAGCTGCAGCCTATTGGTGAAAACCATCATAAACAGAAAAAAAGGTTAGAAACTCAGAAATACATAAAATATATGTATAGTGATGTATAGTATAGCCTGTAACCAAACCAAGCAAATTTTACATTGATGTACTGTAAAAACCCCATAAAAGAAAAAAAAATTCAAACTTCTTCTCTGCTCAAACAAAAGGCAAAAAAAATTTGCACAGGTTTTCCATACCTTGGAGGCACTGCTCCCCCAGGCCCTTGATGTGGAAGGGATAAGTGGACTAGTATGTTGTACAGTGGAGGAACAGAAGACTGAACCTCTGCCATGTGTTCAGTTTGCGTTAGGTCATTCTTTTTTTCAGAACAGCCAAGTATTCTATGTCTTCTATGTGCTGAATTCTGTGCCAAGCACTTTTAAAAGCAAAACAAATTGACCATCTGCATCAAGGCACTCTCTGTTTCTGAGAAACATGAGGAAAATATGATCACCTGAACTATAAGATAAAGGTCTAGGATTATGGGTTTTTTTCATTTTCACTTTATTTTTTATTTTTTTTCTTTTGAAAAGTGTAATTTTTTGTCAAACTGTTTCTTCTTTCACAATATGACTAATATGGAAATACGTTTTACATGAGTACACATATACAACCCATAACTACTTGCTGACCATCTTAGAGGAGAGAAAGAGAAAATTTGGAACTCAAAATTTTGTTTTAAAAGTAAATGTTAAAGATTGTTTTTATGTGTCGTTGGAAAATTTGAAATACTATTAAAAATAATATGTCCTCAGATTGGCCAGCAAGAGAAAGAAATTGGTTGGGACTCATGAGATAGATTTTTAATGGATGCCAATCCATACTGGCAAATGCCTCAAAACTGGAGTATTATTCAAAAATCCCTATGTGTGAATGATACCCTGCCTGCTATGTCCCTACTGTTCCTCCCTTCCATCGCCAAACTTAGAGAAGAAAAGTAAAATTAATTCTTCTTTTTCCTCAACTTCTACTTATCTCTCAGCCCCTGTCAATCTGACCTCTAGACATTCATTCACCTGAAATAACGATCTACAAGGCTACCAAAATCTCGTTTTAATTCTTATTTTATTTATTTATTTTTAGTTTTCAACATTTATTTCCACAAGATTTTGAGTCACAAAATTTTCTCCCGGTCTTTCCCTTACCCCCCAGGCCAAAATAGCGAGCCAACTGAATACACCTTCCCCCAATCTGATCTCTCTTAAATCCTCTTTCATTCCCCCTCCCCTACCCTAATTTTCTAGTAGGGCAAGATGGATTTCTATACCCCAGTGCCTATGTATCTTATTTCCCAGTTGCATGTAAAAAGCAATTTTTAAACATTTTTTAAAACTTTGAGTTCTAGATTTTTTCTCTTCTTCCCTCCTCACCAAACCCTACTAGGAATATAAGCCATTCAATATAAATTGTACATGTGAAGTTATGCAAAACATTTCTCTAGTAGCTATATTGCGAAAAGCTAACTATAATTTCCTCCATCCTATCCCTTGCCCCCTTTATTCTATTTTATCCTTTGACACTGTCCTTTTTCAAAAGTGCTTCCTTCTAACTACCCTTTCCCCCAATCTGCCCTCCCTTCTATCATTATCCTCCTTATCCCCTTCCCTACTATTTTCCTGTAGGGTAAGATACCCAGTTGAGTGTGTATGTTATTCCCTCCTTAAATCAAATCCAAGGAGAATAAGGTTGACCCATTCATTTCCACCTTCCTCCTCTTCCCCTCCATTGTAAGTTTTCTCTTGCCTTTTTCATATGAGATAATTTACCCTAATCTATGTCTCTCTTTCTCCTTCTCCCAATCTATTCCTCTCTCCCCTCTTGATTTTATTTTTTAGATGTCATCCCTTCATATTCAATTCATCCTATGCCCTCTGTCTATGTATACATGAACATACATATGACTGCACTCACATATATAATTATATACACGTACACCCTGCTATACATACATACATATGTATATGTATATATAAATATACACACACTTATACCCACACACACATATATTCCCTTCAATTATCCTCATACTGAGACAAGTCTTATGAGTTACAAATATCGATTTTCCATGTAGGAATGTAAATAGTTCAACTTATTAAGTCCCTTATAATTTCTTTTAACTATTTACCTTCTCATGTTTCTCTTTCTTCTTGTATTTGAAAGTCAAATTGACCATTCAGCTCTGTTTTTTTTTTCATAAAGAATGCTTGAAAATCCTCTATTTCATTGAATGACCATATTTTTCCCTGAAGCATTACAATAAGTTTTTCTGGGTAGGTGATTCTTGGTTTTAGTCCTAGCTCCTTTGACCTCCAGAATATCATATTCTAAGCCCTTCAATCCCTTAATGTAGAAGTTGCTAGGTCTTGTGTTATCCTGATTGTGTTTCCACAATACTCAAATAGTTTCTTCCTGACTGCTTGCAGTACTTTCTCCTTGACCTGGGAACTCTGGAATGTGGCTATGACATTCGTAAGAGTTTTCTTTTGGGCATCTTTTTCAAGAGGCTATTGGTGAATTCTTCCAATTTTTATTTTGCCCTCTGGTTCTAGAATATCAAGGTAATTTTGCTTGATAATTTCAAATTATCTCTCCTGGATCTATTTTCTAGATCAGTGGTTTCTTCCAATGAGACATTTCACATTACCTTGTATTTTTTCATTTGTTTGGATCTGTTTTCTAGTATCTTGATTTCTCATAAAGTCATTAGCTTCCATTTCCTCCAATCTTATTTTGAAGGAATTATTCTCTTCAGTGAATTTTTGAAATTCATTTTCCATCTGACCAATTTGGGTTTCTAAGCCATTCTTCTCCTCATTTGCTTTTTGGGCCTCTTTTGCAATTTGGGCTAGTCTATTTTTATTTTAAATTATGTTTATTTTTAGTTTACAACATTGCTTTCAATGAGATTTTGAGTTACAAATTTTCTCTCTGTCTTTCCTCTACCTACCACCCCAAAACAGTGATCCCACTGAATATCCCCTCTCCCAATCGGCTTTCTCCGATATCCTCCTCCAGTTAAGCCAGTTAGGAGCTAAAGTATAGCAGATATAAACATCAAATATAATAAAATGCACTAGGAAAAAAGGAGAAAGAGAATTTATAATTTTGTGAATTAAGCAATATTACAAGCTATTTATGACAATGTATTTACATTTCAGTTAGGTAAAAATGCCAGAAGGCCTCAAATTACATCTTGGATCCTGGGTAATTCAAATATTTCATTTCAAATGATATAGGTCAGTTCCCATCTCTCTGTGAAGCAGCCTTCCTTCAAACACATCATAGGTTAGGATAGTAGCCGAATGACGCTATTCCACAGTGGTTATTCTTGTTCCTGGCCAATAAAATGTACCCATCTTCTCCCCAGTCTTTACCCCAGCTGAAAAGAAAGTTAAATATTAAGCTTCAGAGCACCATTCAAAAAAAAAAACGTTACATGGTGTAGTTAGGTAGCACAACGAATACAGCAACTGCCCTGGAGTCAGGAGGACATGAGTTCAAATCTGACCTGAGATACTTAACACAAAAACTAACCGTGTGACCTTGGACAAGTCATTTAACTCCAATAGCCCTACTTCCCCCCCTAAAAAAAGCCAAAAAAAAACCCCACATTACTTTAAGGGCACAAAGCATTCTGACACATAATGTGACTGAATTCAGAAAATGAGTTGAACCTTTCAGAAAGCAATGAAAATACTTGTTGGTGACAACTTGGTTGTGCTATAATTGATTAGTTGTGGCCAGCTCTTCATGACCCCATTTTTAGTTTTTTTTGGCAAAGATACTGGATTGGTTTGCCATTTCCTCCTCTTTCTCAATTATTAGATGAGGAAACTGAGGCAAACAGGATTAAGTAGCTTGTCCAGGGTGACATAGCCAGGAAGTGTCTGAGGTCCTACTTGAAAACAGGTCCTCCTGACTCTAGAGCCATTGCTTTTTTCTACTGGCCACTCAGATGGCCTATTCCTGACAATCACTCATTCAACAATAAACATTTTCAGGTTTTCCAAGAAAAGTATTTTCCCACAGCACTTTGTGAGTCAGTCTGACAATGACTGTATTAGAACAGTCCGGCTAACAAGGCAACAGGAATCTTTTGTCCTATCAAGTCATCAGTGGTCATAGAAACTATGAATAACCACAGGGGTTGCTCAGTCTACTCTGGATCCTAAAACTAGGGCTTTTTCTTCCGATGAACATCCCTGTTCCATTTCACAGGATCCCAGGAAATCCACCCTTCTTCCTACTCCCCCTTTCTCCAAAATGAAATAACCAGGAACTAGCAAGAAGGAGGTCAGTGACATATCAAGCAAATGTTGATATACCTGTTCTTGACAATCCAGTATTTCTCTCCATTTTCTTCAGCAACACCATAGCCCACAACCAACATGTCATGATCAACGAAACCATAATGGCACTCAGGTTCATAATAAACACCTAGGATATTCAAGTGAAAAATGAATTTGAGAAATACTAACTACTGCTTGGCAATAAGTGCATTGTTACAGAAATACTAAAGATCCAATACTTACCAGACTTATAGAACTGGAAGGATTTGTGTTTAGCATCAATAGCAACGGAGATGGGACCGACAGATGCCACAGCCTTTGTGAGAGCACCTTCCTGACTCTTGGGGACGCCCGTATATCCAGTGATATTAACGAAGGCAGTTTTTGGATCATACCGGCAGAAGCCATTCTTTTAAAATCAAACAGATAAAAGGTTGGGTTTACTATTATCAGTGGCATTTTGAGATGAATTTAAAATTGATGGTCGCAAAATTAATAAAACTTTGGGCAATCATTCTCCCATCACTTTATCAGATGAACAGCTCAAGAGGAGAGCTGTATGTAGGTGGATAAAGGACAATTCAAAAGCCTAGTGGAAACCAGAGGGTTAACATTCCTACACTGCACTCCTAAGTCAACATGCATCCTACATGGATTCTAATGTATGATTCAGGGACTCCATTTCTGCTTAGGTTTGATACCAGTGGCATAAAACAACCAATTCATTAGCAACTTTAAGAACCTATTAATTATTGAAGTATATAGTTGTATATTATAGTTGGTGTATCACCCATTGAGACCAAGGTTCGAACCTAGCTCTCTGCTTACAAGCTATATGATTATGAGACTGAGATGGAGAGGTTATCAGAAGATCAGTACAATAGGGGGGCAGAGCCAAGATGGCAGAGTAGAAACAGCGCGTCCAAGCCACTCTGCCCCCAGATTCCCCCCAAACTATGTAAAAGCGGACTCTGAACAACTTCTGGAGCCCCAGCACCCAAAGAACGACACAGAGAAGCTAACCTCCCACTGAGGACAGCCCAGCAGCCCTGCAGGAAGGACCAGTGCAGCGCTCTGGGAGCAGGCAGCGCACAGTGTGCAGTGTGCAGAGCGCGGGGAGCCGAGCCCAGTGGAGCCCAGGTCCCCGTGAGCCGAGGTTTTAGCCCCAGGGTGGCAGGGCCAGTGGCCGGCTGGAGAGACCCCAGAACACCAGCAGCGGTGGCAACTCCAGAATTATCAACATAGACATGCCTAGGACAAAGTAAGAGGTTAGTGCCCTATGGACTTTGGGACCAGTCTTTGGGGAACACTTCTGCTTCCTCCCCTGGGGGCTAGAAGCCGCTGAGGAGACATGCCATTTTGTAGTTTTCAGAGGCAGCTCCAGCTCCTGGCCTGCGAACTGTAAGGAGATCCAGTAATCACTCTTGGGGGGTAATCGCTCTTGCTCTAACCTCCCTGGATCTGGATTGTGATCTGGGGTGGAGGTCATGGGTGGGTTTACAGCTTGCCAGAAACGGAAGCTGGCCCTCTCACACATTTGGGGTGAAAGTTCCTGTCTGGCACCAGGCCATACTGTGGCAACAAGCCCAAAAGTCAATTAATTAAGTGGCAACATGCCAAGGCAAAGGAAACAGAAAAATGCAAACCTAGACTCCTATTGTGGGGGCTTAGAGCGGGAAAAGGACTGTGAGGTCAGAAGTCCTGCTCCAAAAGCCCCAGGGGAAAACATGAGCAGGTTGCAGGCCACAGAGGATCTTAAGAAGGACTTTAAAAATCATATAAGAGAAGTAGAGGAAAAATTGGGAAGAGAAATGAGAAGGATGCAGGAAAAGTATGAAATGAGGGTCAACAGCCTGACTGAGGAAAACAACACCTTAAAAAATAGACTAACTCAAATGGCAAAGGAGGCCCAAAAGGGCACTGAGGAGAAGAATGCCTTAAAAAGTCGAATTTGGGGGCGGCTAGGTGGCACAGTGAGTAAGAGCGCCGGCCTCGGAGTTGGGATGACCTGAGATCGAATCCGGCCTCAGAAAATGAGCACCCACGCATAAATAATGACTAGCCGTGTAACCTTGAGTAAGTTACTTAATCCCAATTGCTTTAAAAAAAAAAGTTTGTGCTTTTGGGGCGGCTAGGTGGCACAGTGAGTAGAGCGTCGGCCCTGGAGTCAGAAGGACCTGAGTTCGGATCCGACCTCAGACACTTAATGCACACACAAACAAAAACCTAGCCATCCGACCTTGGGCAAGTTACTTAACCCCAATTGCCCCCCAAAAAAGAAAAAAAAAGTCGAATTTGCCAGATGGAAAAAGAATTTCAAAAGCTCACTGAGGAGATTCATTCCTTCAGAGTTAGACTGGAGCAAATGGAAGCTAATGATTTTATGAGAAATCAAGATGCTGTTAAGCAGATCCAAACAAATGAAAGAGTAGAAGGCAATGTGAAATATCTCATGGGAAAAACCACGACCTGGAAAATAGATCCAGGAGAGACAATTTAAAAATTACTGGACTACCTGAAAGCCATGATCAAAGAAAGAACCTAGAAATCACCCTTCAAGAAATTCTCAAGGAAAATTGCCCTGATGTTTCAGATCCAGAGGGCAAAATAGAGGTTGAAAGAATCCACAGATCACCTCCTGAAAAAGATCCCAAAAAGAAAACTCCCAGGAATATTATAGCCAGGTTCCAGAATCCCCAGATCAAGGAGAAAATACTCCAAGCAGTCAGGAAGAAACAATTTCAATATTGTGGAAACACAATCAGAATAGCCCAGGACCTGGCAGCTTCTACACTGAGGGAACAAAGGGCATGTAATACAATATTCCAGAGGGCAAAAGAGCTGGGAATGAACCCAGGGGTCACCTACCCAGCAAAAGTGGGTATTTTGTTTCAGGGGAAAATATGGTCATTCAGTGGAATAGAGGACTTTCAAGCATTCTTGAGGAAAAAACCAGAATTGAATAGAAAATTTGACATCCAGACACAAGAAGCAAGAGATGCCTGAGAAGGTAATCAGGGAAAAAAAATCAAAAGGAACTTATCAAAGTTGAACTATTTACATTCCTATATGGAAAACAATAACTGTGACTAATGATATCTTTCTCACTATGAAAATAATGGAAGAAAGGTGTGTGGTCATATGAATATATATGTGAATGTGTGTGCATATGGTTACAGTTATATATGGATAGAGGGCATAGGTTGAATTTGTTGGGAAGGGAGAATACTCAAGGGATGAAATTATGAGATGAGAGAGGAAAGTGGCAAGAGGAGATGGGGAGAGACAGGGTAGGGTACACTATCTCATGTAGAAGAAGCAAGGGGAAGTGATTGCAAGGGAGGGGGAGAATAGGAGGGCAAAAAGGCAAAACCACATTCTCATTGAATTTGGTTCAGGGAGAGAATGACATACATACTAAATGGGATATCTCAACCTGCAGCAGAATAGTGGGAAGGGGGATGAGAGGAAGGATGATGGATGGGAGGGCATCCTTGGGGGGAGGGGAGGTTGGAAGTACCCACTATAGAAGAGGGACAGGATCATGTAGGGAATGGACCAGGTGGGGGGTGGGATGAGTGGGAGGAATTATAAGCAGCCTTGTACAATATATCTACTATGATAATGTTTTGCATAGCTAGACATGTACAACATATACTGAATTACTTATCTCCCCAGAGGGAATGGGTAACAAGGGAGGAAGGAAATGGATCTGAAATTCAAGGTCTTAACATTAAATGTTTCAAATATATATAAATACTATTATTAATACTCTTTTGCTTGTAATAGGGAGATAAGATGTGCAGGCATTGGGATGCAAAGACTCACCTTCCTCTAATGGAAAAGTCGATGGGGGTATGGGAGAAGGTATGGGAAAGAGCAGATTGGAGGAAGCGATATCTTGTGGGATTACTGTTCTGGGAGGTTGGGTAGGGGAATAATGGGGGGAAAATGATTGTAACTCAAAATCTGGCGGAAATGAATGATGTAAAACAGAAGTTAATAAAGCATTTTTTTTAAAAAAAAAAAA
>WOXC01009706.1:0-86528 GCA_011680675.1 Gymnobelideus leadbeateri | reverse complement strand
AAAACATTATCATGGTAGATATATTGTACAAGGCTGCTTATAATTCCCTCCCACTCATCCCACTCCCCACCTGGTCCATTCCCTACATGATCCTGTCCCTCTTCTATAGTGGGTACTTCCAACCTCCCCTCACCCCAAGGATGCCCTCCCTTCCATCATCCCTCCTCTCATCCCCCTTCCCCCTATCCTGCTGCAGGTTGAGATATCCCATTTAGTATGTATGTCATTTTCTCCCTGAACCAAATTCAATGTGAATGTGGTTTTGGCTTTTTAGCCTTCCTTATTCTCCCCCTCCTTTGCACCCACTTCCCCTACATGAGATAGTTTACTCTACCATGTCTCTCCCCATCTCCTCTTGCCACTTTCCTCTCTCACCTCATAATTTCATCCCTTGAGTATTCTCCCTTTCCAACAAATTCAACCTATGCCCTCTATCCATATATAACTGTAACCATATACACACACATTCACATGTGTATTCGTATGACCACACCCCTTCTTCCATTATTTTCATAGTGAGAAAGATATCATCAGTCACAGTTATTGCTTTTCCATATAGGAATGTAAATAGTTCAACTTTGATAAGTTCCTTTTGATTTCTTTTCCTTGATTACCTTCTCAGGCATCTCTTGCTTCTTGTGTCTGGATGTCAAATTTTCTATTCAACTCTGGTTTTTTCCTCAAGAATGCTTGAAAGTCCTCTATTCCACTGAATGACCATATTTTCCCCTGAAACAAAATACTCAGTTTTGCTGGGTAGGTGACCCTTGGGTTCATTCGCAGTTCTTTTGCCCTCTGGAATATCATATTCCGTGCCTTTCGATCCCTCAGTGTAGGAAGCTGCCAGGTCCTGGGTTATTCTGATTGTGTTTCCACAATATTGAAATTGTTTCTTCCTGGCTGCTTGTAGTATTTTCTCCTTGATCTGGGGATTCTGGAACCTGGCTATAATATTTCTGGGAGTTTTCTTTTTGGGATCTTTTTCAGGAGGTGATCTGTGGATTCTTTCAACCTCTATTTTGCCCTCTGGATCTAAAACATCAGGGCAGTTTTCCTTGAGAATTTCTTGAAGGGTGATTTCTAGGTTCTTTCTTTGATCATGGCTTTCAGGTAGTCCAATAATTTTTAAATTGTCTCTCCTGGATCTATTTTCTAGGTCAGTGGTTTTTCCCATGAGATATTTCACATTGCCTTCTAATCTTTCATTTGTTTGGATCTGCTTAACAGCATCTTGATTTCTCATAAAGTCATTAGCTTCCATTTGCTCCAGTCTAACTCTGAAGGAATGAATCTCCTCAGTGAACTTTTGAGATTCTTTTTCCATCTGGCAAATTTGACTTTTTAAGGCATTCTTCTCCTCATTGCCCTTTTGGGCCTCCTTTGCCATTTGAGTTAGTCTATTTTTTAAGGTGTTGTTTTCCTCAGTCAGGCTGTTGACCCTCATTTCATACTTTTCCTGCATCCTTCTCATTTCTCTTTCCAATTTTTCCTCCACTTCTCTTATTTGATTTTTAAAGTCCTTCTTAAGGTCCTCTATGGCCTGCAACCCGCTCATGTTTTCCCCTGGGGCTTTTGGAGCAGGACTTCTGACCTCACAGTCCTTTTCCTGCTCTATGCCCCCAAAATAGGAGTCTAGGGTTGCATTTTTCTGTTTCCTTTGCCTTGGCATGTTGCCACTTAATTACTTGACTTTTGGGCTTGTTGCCACACTATGGCTTTAAGGCCAGCTAGAGGAGTTTTCGTCCCGAACATGTGGGGCGACTTCCGTTTCTGGCAAGCTGTAAACCCACCCACAACTTCCACCCTAGATCACAATCCAGATCCAGGGAGGTTAAAGCAAGAGCGATTATCCCCCAAGACTGATTGCTGGATCTCCCCACGATTTGTAGGCTGGTAGCCCGAGCTGCCTCTGAAAACTACAAAATGGCGTGTCTCCTCAGCAGCTTCTAGCCCCCAGGGGAGGGAGCCGACGCATTCCCCAAATACTGGTCCCAAAGTCCATAGGACACTAACCTCTTACTTTGTCCTAGGCATGTCTATGTTGATAATTCTGGAATCACCACAGCTCCTGGTGTTCTGGGGTTCCTCCAGCTGGCTGCTGGCCCTGCCGCCCTGGGGCTAAAACCTCGGCTTACGCGGACCTGGGCTCGGCTGGGCTCCTGTGCTCTGTGCTCTGCGCTCTGCGCGTTGCCGGCTCCCAGACCGCTGCGCTGGTCCTTCCTGCAGGGCTGCTGGGCTGTCCTCAGCGGGAGGTTAGCTTTTCTGTGTCATTCTGTGGGTGCTGGGGCTCCAGAAGTTGTTCAGAGTCCTTTTTTACTTAGTTTGTGGGGAATCTGGGGGCAGAGAGGCTTGGACAAGCTGTTTCTACTCCGCCATCTTGGCTCCGCCCCCCCTGCCTTTCTTTTAATGTTATAGATTAAAAAAAATAATGACTTCCCAGAGTATCTTAAAAAAACAAACAAACCAAAACTCTGAAAATATCTTACAAGTCTTTAAAATTTTTTTTGGTGCAACATTCTTGAAACAGTTATAGTGTCCTTTTCTTCTTCATTCCTTTAAAAAGATTTGGAAAAATTTATTCAGAAAGCTGATGTAAGTTATCCCTTATGTCAAAAGCCTTCACAACTTTATCTTTACATTCCTATGAAGTAACAGATCCATTTTCAATGACTTCATAGTATTTTATTGAAATGATTTGCCAGAAGTTTAAATTACTTGTTTACCTACATGAGGAAATGCTAAGTATAGAACCTCACTTCTTTAATGTAACTCTCTTTGAGGAGACATGATTTATTTGGTATTGTATTTTAAAGTAATAAGCAAATTATTTAAAAACAGGGTCACTTAAATATTGAAAGGATTATAATTTTTTTAGTGATATGCTAAATCAACTCTAATAATTTTGTGCCTATAATGGAAGGAAAAAATGTCCAGAGAACTTTACTGTAATCATCTGGCTTTACAGTTCTGGCTTTTTGTATTTGCTCTTTGATCATGGCCAAGTCATGTAACTTCTCTGAGCTTGTTTTTTTTGATCTGTAAAACTGGTCCAAGACAGCTTGTATCATCCACTTCACAGGGGTGTTGTGGGGGTGATAATGTAAATTATCCAAGCTCTAAATCAGCTACCTAAATATGAGCTATTGTTGGCAATCATTTTAGAAAATTTTGTCTACTTGTTCTATTAATTGACACTCTGGAGATCCATTCTTTCTGAGTGGTCTCAGAAGTTGAGGAGTGATTAGTAATAGAACTGTCAGTGGCTCAAGAAAGCTGTCTTCATAGTTTGGGAAGACATCTTTTAGGACCTGGGCCACCACACTGAACACTATGAATTTTTTTTTTCTTTTTGGAGGGGGGAAGGCAGGGCAATTGGGGTTAAGTGAATTGCTCAAGATCACATGGCTAATAAGCATTAAGTGTCTGAGGCTGGATTTGAACTGGGGTCCTCCTGACTCTAGGGCTGGTGCTCTATTTGCTGTGCCACCTAGCCACCCCTACAAAATTTTTTTAGGATTAGCTTTATGAGTATTAGAAGCTATACTTTTTAGGATGCTCAGTATACTATTGCTTGCAAGCCATTCCAAAAGACCATGGGGCTCCAAATAGACTTTTGGGAAAACATGGTCCATTCAGTTGGTTCCCTCTGGGCCTGCAGTAGACCTGGGTCTCACTGTTATGCCTTAGATGCAAGTGAATAGAGAGCTAGATCCAGTTACTGAGAGCAGTGAGGATGCTGTTGGATTGCTGTTTCCCTTTTAGTATTGACAGAGCCTTGGACTGTCTTTCTGATGTTTACTATTTTAGTTGCCTGTTTTGAGAAGGTGATTATTTCCATGATTGTGTAAAATTCTTCCATCAAAAGTATGACCTGTTAAGCCATATTCATGTACAGTATATTCACATTCAATACAGTATATTTCAGTCAAAAAAACATTTATAAAGTGCTGACTACGTGCCATCTACCTTGCTTGGAGATAGAAAGACAAAGGTGAACTAATCATTGGCCTCAGGGAGCTTCCATTTTCTTAGAAGAGACAACATATATACATATATCTATATACTTATAGATATACATATAGATATAGATAGATAACAAAATATTGTTTATTTTTTGTTTTTGA
This sequence comes from Gymnobelideus leadbeateri, assembly GCA_011680675.1. Classification (NCBI taxonomy): domain Eukaryota; kingdom Metazoa; phylum Chordata; class Mammalia; order Diprotodontia; family Petauridae; genus Gymnobelideus; species Gymnobelideus leadbeateri. Next base: position 82,404 of record WOXC01009706.1, on the reverse strand, counting down.
AGAGGACAAATGTCATCAAAATAAATACAAAGTTAATGGGAGATGGTACAAGCTACTAGAGGCATCAGGAAAGACTTCATATAGCTGATCACTATGTTGTTCAATGTACAAGAATACTTAAAATGCTAGGGAGCCTCTAAAAGGTAGAAAAAAATCAGTCAAAAGGCACGATTAATATATCTTGTTGACTACTTGTCTCTGATGAAAGAAATATTTGTTTAACTTTCCTCCTAATATATGTGATTGTAAAGTTAGGTGACCTTTATGTATGTTATCTGTTATGGCCTGTATTAGCTTAATATGTTTTCTAAATGTTTTCATTTGTTCCTTTTTCTTTTGTGTTTAGGAGGGACTAATTCAGATTCTTCTATGATTAATAGGATTGCCATGCAACTTTTGTTTAAGAAGAAAGGGGATGAGTGAGAATACCAAAATTCTGTGTCCTTCTTTCAGGTTTTCAGGTCCTGAAAATATATATATCAAAAAAAGCCATTTACAGAAGGTCTCAAAATTTCTTATTTTAGTCACATTGCCATCTTCTGCGCCTGTAAAGAAGGGAAGCTGTGATACTGAAAATCCAGAATGGCAGATCATCAAAATCACTTAAACTTGAGCATGTTATAAATGTTTGATATTTTAGAAATGTCACAGTGTGAAGGCCTGACTCATGATCTGGAAACCTGTTGAGCCTCTCTGTCCTGATCTCCCTGTTTACCTTCTCCCTATTTCATGCTGGCAATGAACCAGTCTAAACAACTTTTGGGGAAGGATTGCTTACTTGAAAAAGTTATATGAAAAAGATTACTAATTGGGCTATAGACTATATCTGAGAGTAAAAAAATTAATCTTAGAGAAAAATGTTAGTATAAATTTTCAACTTCAGTTAATAGCAGACAATATTTACAGCTCTTAAAAATGATAAATGAATTATATTAATTTTTGTAGGATAGGGCATTTCTAGACTTATAAACATATATTAATGGCTGTTTTTGGAGAAGTAATCATTGGATGTTGTTAAATTTTATTGTTATCTTTTGTTTTTATGTAACCTTCCTTTTTTATTTTTTAAAAATTAATTTTTAGTTTTCAGTATTCACTTCCATTGAGTTTTTCCTCTCCCTTCCCTCCCCAAGATGGTGTGCAGTCTGATTTAGGCTCTACACATACATTCATATTAAACATATTTTCACATTAGTCATGTTTTAAAGAAGAGTTAGAACCAATGAGAGGAGCCATCAGAAAGAAGAAACCAAAAAAGAGAGCAAATTATATTCTTCTTTTGCATTCATATTCCATATTTCTTTCTCTGGATCTTTTTCCATTATGGGTCTTTTGGAATTGTCATAGATCCTTGCATTGCTGAGAAGAGCTAAGTCTATCAAAATTAGTCACCACAAAGTGTTGCTGTTACTGTGTACAGTGTTCTCCTGGTTCTTCTCACTTCACTCAGCATCAGTTCATGTAAGTCTTTCTCATATAACTTTCATTTATGAAATATACTTCCTGCTCTCAAGCTAGCTCTCCCTTATAAGAAAGAACAAAAGAGGAAAAAATAATTCAACAGAACTAAATAATGCATGAACAGAGTTTGATAATATATGAAACATTTCCACATCCATAACCCCCTATTTGTGAAAAGAAATAAGGGGGAAATGCATTTTCATAGCTCTTCATTGGGACCAAGATTACTTATTTTTATTAGACACCTTTTGATCTTTCCATTTGCATTTTTGTAAGTCACTGTGTATATTATATTTTTGCTTCTCTTGCTTCACTTTTCATCAGTTTGTGTAATTCTCCCCATATTTTCTGAATTCTTCATGTTAATCATTTCTAATAATGTGTATAATAATAATAAATAAAACACAGTTTTATTTACTCCAGTTGATGGTTGGACCAATTCACAGCTCCACCAAGAGTGTATTAGTATGCCTATGTTTTTATAGCCTCACCAATACTATTTTGATTTTTAGTAATCTTTTCAAATTTACTGACTCCAGTGTGAAATCTCAGAATTGTTTTGATTTTTGTTTCTCATAGTCATTTGGAATAATCATTCCTATAGTTGACATGATGGTTTTGTAGAAAATAAGCAGTATTTTTAGATTATTATTAATCCTCCTAACAGATTTAAAAAATAGATTAATAATAAAAGAAATATGAGTATCTGGTTAGCCCTACACTTTATTATTCTAGGAAGTGTGAGCCATTTGGAACTTTGTGTATGAAATGGGAAAGTTCAGAAAGGTTTGTTTATCTGGACCAGTTTCTTTCTCTGTTATCCACATTTTTGTGGTGAAACTGTGCCCCCAATTCAAAGTTTGGTAGAATTCTTTTGTCTATTTGAAAATAGACCACTGTATTTATAAAGTATTTATTAAGATTATCCTAAGAATGAAGAAGGCAATAATAACTTAAAAGCTAATGATTACTAAAATATTTCTTTCACATACATCATCCATATAGATTAGTTTATACTCCCCAACTTATATAAATCTCTTACAATAGGAAGAACATCCCCAGCTAGGCAGCAAAAAAGGATCTTCCTTTCTGTTTCCATTGTCTTTAGTGCTTTCTTTCTTCTGTCTCAGCTGTACCTGTCCATTACTGTTTAGCCAAGCTGACCTGCTCACTGCTCCTTACTTATGATACTCATCTCCATTCTCCTTGGCTTTGCACAGATTAATCTTTTGTTTATATATAACCATCAATTTCAGGTCTCCAGAGATAGTTGTGTTCCATGACTCATAGCCATATAACATTACTATAAGAATATTGGAATTAAAAAAGATAGGCCTATGGTAAAGGGAGAAGTTTGGGGGCATTAAAATACCTTTGAAACACCTAGAGGCAGTCCAACCAGCTTTCCTTTTCCCTGCTTAATTGCAACTTTTTGTATATTTGCAGTGTTTGTCCAAGATACTTTATAGATGAGCTCTGTAGATTGTACATCCTACTCCATATGATAATTTGTCAACAGGTATTCTTCATCTACTTGGATTTTTCTGTGGTTGGTTAAGCTAAACTCTGAATGATTATCAATCTTATCCAGGAAACTTTTCAGTGTTCTTGGGGTTGACACAATTAGGACACTGTCATCTGCAAAAAGGAGCATCTGGACGACCTCATCTATGAGAAATCCCCCTTGAACTTAGGCATCTCTATGGCATTATTGAACACCTTTTGCGAGCATACCATTTTCTGTTTTGCCTTGTTTGAGTCCCATTGTAGACTCTAGCTAGCTACTGCTTGGAATTGTCCCTTGACCCAAACTTTGATTACCATTTTTAACCTTATTCATACTGGCTAGCAACTGATATGTAGTAGAAAGGAAGGAAATGTAGTACAGGAAGAAAAAAGTCAATCATTAAACATCTATTAAGTACCTACTTGGTACCAGGCACTGTGCTACGTGGAGGGGATACAGAGACCAAAAAAAAAAAAAAATGGAGTCCTTGCCCTCAAGGAGCCTACATTCTATTTGGGGAGACAACATGTACATTTATAGGTATACACTAAAAAAAAAAATACAAAGTAATTTTTTTAGGGGAAGGCATTTGCAACTGGGAAGATCAGGAAAAACTTTATATAGAAGGTGGTGCTCAAGGTGAACTTTTGAGGAAACTATGGATTCTAAGCATTCCAGGCACAGTGATTAATCTGTACAAAGCCAAGAAAAGGGTGAGTGTCCTAAGTAAGGAACAGTGAGCAGACCATGTTGGCTGAACCACTGAGTTTATGAAAGAGGATAATTTGTAATAAGACTGGAAAGGCTAGGTTGGACAACATTTTATCCAAGCCATGGGACCTCTATTGCTGTTTCTACTTTCCTCTTCTTTGTAGAACCTGGCTATTAGAGGAGGGATGGAATGGCACAGAGAAGGGGAAGAACAGAATAAAATCCACTCTGCTGCTGTTCCTTTATGTGCTCTCATCTACTCCCATCTTCTAGAACCTCTATCTCTGTTCCTTAGCCCCACCATAGTTGTATGGTGTCAGTTATCTGGGAGTGATGGGTAGTGAGACAGGTCAGAATTATGCTAGCTAGGACCCAGGTCTATGGGAGCAGGGCAGGAAATCTAAAAACATTCAAGCAATTGTTCCTAAGAGGAAGACTGACAGGTAGGTGGCATATTCAGTTATGGCAGCAGGGAGTAGATTGATTTTTCAGGTGCCAGGGAAATCAAGTAAATGTCCCAGAAGTCTGGCAGATCACATTAGATTAGTTTGGTAGCAGATACTTGGAAAGTATAGGTAGAATAAGAATTATTGCTTCCATTTTACAGATGAAAAAACAAATTCAGAGATAATTAAATAAATTAACCCAAGGTCACTTTATACCACATAGTTTGTGGTATAATTTTATCTAGAATCCAGATCTTTGCTTGTTCTTCCCACCAAAGATGGTGATTGAGGGACCTTATCAAATGAGCATATTTTTGGTCTTAAAGGACATAGTAGCTTCTACTTCTGGTGAACACCAAATGGCGGACGACACCGGTGCTGCAGGAAGTGCGGGAGGCCCTGGAGGCCCTGGCGTCGGAGGCCTGGGGAGCTTTCTCCGTGGCTTCAGCAGTGGGGGCCGAGGTCGAGGCCGGGATGGTGGTCGAGGCTGGGGAGGAAAGGCTGAAGACAAGGAGTGAGTTCCTGTCACTAAGCTGGGCCGGTTAGTCAAGGACATGAAGATCAAGTCTTTGGAAGAGATCTATCTTTTCTCGCTTCCTATCAAGGAGTCTGAGATCATACGTTTTTTTCCTGGGATCTTCATTGAAAGATGAGGTTTTGAAGATCATGCCTGTTCAGAAACAAACTAGAGCTGGACAATGTAACAGGTTCAAGGCTTTTGTGGCCATTGGTGACTACAATGGCCATGTTGGTCTGGGTGTCAAGTGCTCCAAGGAAGTGGCCACAGCTATTCGTGGTGCTATCATTCTGGCCAAGCTGTCCATTGTTCCTGTGAGATGTGGCTACTGGGGGAACAAAATTGGCAAGCCTCACAAAGTACCCTGCAAGGTCACTGGGTGATGTGGGTCGGTTTTGGTGCGCCTGATCCCCGCCCCTAGAGGAACTGGCATTGTCTCAGCTCCTGTGCCTAAAAAGCTCCTGATGATGGCTGGAATTGATGATAACTATACTTCTGCAAGAGGCTGTACTGCCACTCTGGGCAACTTTGCTAAAGCTACCTTTGATGCCATCTCTAAAACATACAGCTATCTAACCCCAGACCTATGGAAGGAGAATGTGTTCACTAAATCTCCTTATCAGGAATTCACCGACCATCTTGTGAAGACTCACACTCTGTCCAGAGGACCCAGGCAGATTATGTGGCAACCACATAGATATTTGTAAACAAATAAATTGAACTATGCCTGATAAAAAAAAAGGACATAGTAGCCATCTTAGTGAAGGAAGAGTTCAGCAGTGGCTTGGGTGAGGAAGAATTGAACTTCTGGTAAGTGTAAAGGCAGATCATAATTGAGGACTTCCCTGGGTGCCACAGGGTTAGGCAGATGAAATGTGGTAAAATGAGGGGAACAGAATCCAGGTCTATCATGTAAGCAGCTCTGTAGTCTTAGAAGAGCTAGATCTGAGTCTTGGGGCAGAAGCTGTGGTCTATGTGAGCCCCCACAGTCCCTATTCTTACAGCTCTAAGCCTCTGGAGATAGGGTTTCAGTGCCACATATTGGGGGCTAGAGACATTGGAGTTTTACAGGGTGTCAAGAAGATAACTACAAAATTGTATTGTGGAGAGATGGGACATCTAGATATGGTAAAGTCTTACAGATTAGGAACACCGGACCCCGTGGAATGTTGGAGGCACTGCTGTTGCCATGCTGTTGTGTTCTACCTGCCTTCTCCCATTCAGCACTCATGACTTTCACCTAGGGTTCTCCACTACTAATTAGTCAGATTTCCCCAATGCCCTTCTCCCTTCATAATGTATTCCAGTCATCTTCCTGATGTGTTGCTGAGTTCTGATTTCCTCCTCTAAACGAGTACTCCAGGTCCTGCCTTGGGTCTGTGCTTTCATGATTAATGAGAGGTTCACCATATATAGCTACCTTCAGACCCTCCATGCTGTACAGTGACTGTCTTCCTGACATGCTCTTGCATGTACAGCTCAATTGCCTCCTTTCCCCTTTTTCCTCCCCCCTTACTCTGGGAACAGTAATCAGATAAGCACTAACATTCTTGGAAAGGACATGCCATTCAGTTGCCTTATGACATTAATCACAATTCCTGTGACTTCTCACATCAAAATTCCTCTTTCTGACCAATACTCTACTATATGTATTGACTCAACTTATTAGAAAGTTAGCTCCTTAAGGTCATTAACTGTCTTTTGTATTTTTATCCCTAGCCTATTTAGATTTTATTTATTTTAGTCTATTTAGATTTATTCTTTCCCCCAAATCATATACTCATTAGAGACATTCCTTTTATAGTTGGCTGATTATCTTTCCTTTTTGGGACTGCCAGCCTGGCCAACTTATTTGCTAATGAGTCTAGATAGCAATAGCATCAAGACTTGTGCTAATTTGAGGGACTATTTATTAGTTAATTTATTTTTAGTTTTCAGCATTCACTTCGACAAGATTTTGAGTTCCAGATTTCCTCCCTATCTCTCCCCTCTCCCTACCCCAAGATGGCATGAATTATGATTACCCCTTCCCCAAATCTGCTTTCTCTTCTATCGCCCCCACCAACCCTTTCTTTTTTCATCTTCTCTTCTATTTCCTGTAGGGCAAGATAGATTGCTATACCCCATTGCTTGTATATCTTATTTCTGAGGAACTGTTGAATAAAGCAAGATTTCTAAAGAAATCCAATAAATTTTTCAGGTTGTTTGTACTTGAATAAGATGGAGCTTCTAAGTGGCATAGGTATCTTTTATTTAAAGGGATTTTTTCTAGTAGTTGACTTAAAAATCCATTTTAGTATTTGAAATTTATTTGAATTATAAATCTGAGGATTTCATTGAAGGATTACTTTTAGTAGCATTATGTAGTGGAAAGAGCACTAGATTTACTATGGGGTATTCAGGAAGGGTTTGCTATGAGGGTTTGCTAAGCTTTTTTCAGGGCTGCTTACTCATTTTTGGTGTCTACTTTCACCCAGCTCTCATCTGTGGCTCCAAGAAGTTGTAGCATGCGTGATGACCATATCCTGGTAAAAACTGTTTTGGCAGATAGGCTAAACCAAGTTAAGGGTCAACAACAGGCTTCAGACCTGTTGGTTAATTAGGGGAATGTCTACCCCAAGCATGTGAAGACTTTCTTGGGTGGAATGAGTTGATGAGAACTCTGTGGAATACTAAGAGCTTGATCAGACATTGAAGATGCCAACATCATCCACTGCATCCTGGACTGTTGCTGCTTGTCTTGACTTTTGTCCTGCCACTGGACTTCAGTGACTCTGGAAGTGAGAGTGAGGATGACAATGTTGTGCAACTCTACCCCACTTAAATCCAATTTATGCAAGAATCAAGACATCACTCTGTGATGTCATCGGTCCTCTTCAAAATGGAGGATAGACAACAGATTTAGAGTGGGTATACCCACATTAGAGTTCTGACTTGGACACCATATGATCATATGTAAGCTATTTAACATAGGAGAGTTATTTAACTTAGGGACAGCAGACAAAAGGAGAAACTGAAATGAACTGGGGTAGAGAAGGGAGAGATCAAGGAGGACCATCAGGCTACACAGGCCATTTGGAGTAAAAGACTTAGCTGAGGCTACCTGCCTCTTCAGGGACAGAGGGAAGTTCCAAGAAAAGCTCCACTCTTTCCCCAACTTCCATTCATACATTGTAATATACCTCATCTCCTTATTTCATTTAAATGTTTTCTGTATCCCAATTTTTGCCTCAGACATAAAGAGGTGAGAGATTAGGTTGAGGTTAACAAAATTTCAAAGCCATTCCTTTTTGTACATGTTAGGAATTTTTCTAACCAAGGGCTCTGACCTACTGTATTTATATATTAATTCTCTTCAAGAATGAAGGATGGACAACAACACATTGTTGACTTTTCATTTTTTTGTATTTAATAGCATTTTATTTTTCCAATTACATGTAAAATAGTTTTTAACATTCATTTTTTAAGATTTTGAGTTACAGATTTTTCTCCCTTTCTCCTCCTTCTCCAAGACAGCAATCTAATATAGATTATATATGCACAATGATGTTTAAAAATATTTCCACATTAGTCACATTATGAAAGAAGAATCACAACAAAAGGCAAAAACCATGAGAAAGAAAACAACAAAAAAAAGTGAAAATAATATGCTTTGACCTGCATTCAGACTCCATAGTTCTTTCTCTGGATGTGGATAGCATTTTCCATCGTGAGCTTTTTGAAATTTCATGGATCGTTGTATTGCTGAAAAGAGCTAAGTCAGTCATAGTTGATCATCTCACAATGTTGCTGTTACCATGTACAGTGTTCTTCTGTTTCTGCTCACTTCATTCAGCATCAGTTCATAGAAGTCTTTTCAGGGTTTCTTGAAATCCACCTGCTCATCATTCCTTATAGCACAATAGCATTCCATTACATTCATATACCACGACTTGTTCAGTCATTCCCTAGTTGATGGGCATCCTCTTACTTTCCAGTTCTTTGCCATCACTGAAATAGCTCCTATAAATATTTTTGTACATGTGGGTCCAATTCCCTTTTTTATGATCTCTTTGGGATATAGACCTAGTAGTAGTATTGCTGGATCAAAGAGTATGCACATTTTTTTATAACCCTTTGGGCATAGTTCCAAATTGCTCTTCAGAATGCTTGGATCAGTTCACAATGCCACCAACAATGCATTAGTGTTCCAATTTCCCCACATCTCAACATTTATCATTTTCCTTTTCTGTCATATTAGCCAATTTGATAGGTGTGAGGTGTTACCTCAGAGTCGTTTTAATTTGTATTTTTCTGATCAATAGTGATTTAAAGCATTTTTTCATATGATTATAGATAGCTTTAATTTCCTCATCAGAAAACTGCCTGTTCATATATTTGACTAGTTATCGATTGGGTGATGATTTGTATTCTTATACATTTGACTCAATTCTCTATATATTTGAGAAATGAGGCCTTTATCAGAACACTGGTTGTAAAAATTGTTTCTCAACTTTCTACTTTCCTTCTAATGTTGGTTGCACTGGTTTTGTTTGTTCAAAAACTTTAAATTTTTATATTATCAAAATTTTCCATTTTGTATTTCCTAGCATTCTCTATCCCTTGTTTGGTTATAAATTCTTCACTCTCTCCAGATCTGGAAGGTAAACTATTCTTTGCCCTCCTGATTTGCTTATGGTATCCCCCTTTTATCCTCCTTGGTCTAAATCATGTATCCATTTTGACCTTATCTTGGTATAGGGTATGAGATGTTGGTATGTGCCTAGTTGGTCTCTGCCATGTTATTTTCCAGTTTTCTGAGCAGCTTTTGTCAAATAGTGAGTTCTTATCCCAGAAGCTGGAATATTTGGTTTTTATCAAATAGTACATTACTATAGTAATTTACTATTGTCTTGTGTACTTCACTGAGTTTCACTGATCCAGCACTCTATTTCTTTTTCTTGTTTCCTTTTTGGAGGGGGAAGGCAGAGAAGTTTGGGTTAAGTGACTTGCTCAAGGTCACATGGCTAGTAAGCATTAAGTATCTGAGGTGAATTTGAACTCAGGTCCTCCTGACTCCAGGGTGGGTGCTCTATTCACAGCACCACCTAGCTGCTCCCCCCACCTCCCAGCACTCTATTTCTTATTTAGTACCAAATAGTTTTGCTGTTATCCACTTTATAATATAGCTATAGATCTGATTAGGCTAGATCACCTTCCTTTGCATTTTTAAAAAAATTAATTCCCTTGATATTCTTGACCTTTTGTTCTTCAGATGAATTTTATTATTTTTTTCTATCTCTATAAAATAATTTTGTGGTATTTTGATTGTTATGATACTGAATAAATAAGTTAATTTAGGGGGCGGCTAGGTGGCGCAGTGAGTAGAGCATCGGCCCTGGAGTCAGAAGGACCTGAGTTCGGATCTGGCCTCAGACGCTTAACGTACACACAAACGAAAATCTAGCTGTGTGACCTTGGGCAAGTTATTTAACCCCAATTGCCCTCCAAAAAGCAAAAAAAAAAAAGTTAATTTAGGTAGAATTGTCATTTTTATTATTTTAGCTCAGCCTACCCATGAGCAACTGATATTTTTCCAGTTGTTTAGATTTGACTTTATTTGTGTGAAAAGTGTTTTGTAATTGTGGTCATATAGTTCCTGAGTTTATCTTGGCAGATAAACTCCCAAATATTTTATATAGTGTACATTTTTTAGTGTACATATAGTATACATATTTTAAGTGGAATTTCTCTTTCTATCTCTTACTACTGTTGTGCTTTGTTGGTAATCTATAGAAATACTGATGATTTATGTGAATTTATAATTTATTTTATATCCTGAAACTTTGCTAAAGTTGTTAATTGTTTCAAGTATTTTTAAGTTAATTTTTTAGGATTTTTTAAGTGTACAATCATGTCATCTTCAAAGAGTGATTATTTTGTTTCCTCATTGCCAATTTCTTTTTCTTGTCCTATTGCTAAAGCTAATATTTCTTTTTTTTTTTTTTTTTTTTGCCTTTTGGAGGGCATTTGGGGTTAAGTAACTTGCCCAAGGTCACGGCTAGGTTTTTGTTTTGTGTGTGTTAAGCATCTGAGGCCGGATCCGAACTCAGGTCCTTCTGACTCCAGGGCCGACGCTCTACTCACTGCGCCACCTAGCCGCCCCTTGAAGCTAACATTTCTAATACAATGTTGAATAAAAGTGGTGATAGTGGACATCCTTGTTTCACCCCTGATCTTATTGGAAATGCTTCTAGCTTATCCCTATTACATATAATGCTTGCTGATGGTTTTAGATATATATTGCTTTTCATTTTAAGGAAAACTCCATTTATTCCTATATTGTCTAGTATTTTTTTTAATAGGAATGGGTGCTGTATTTTGTCAAATGCTTTTTCTACATCTTCTGAGATGATAATATGATTTCTATTTGTTTGTTATTGATATGGGCAATTATGCTGATAGTTTTCCTAATATTGAGCTTGTTCAATTTCTTTTTCTAAAATGGGGTTAAGTATTTTCTTAATTGGGACAATTTATACTTTTGAAAATATTTATTGGCATATAGTTGGGCAAAATAGCTTCTAATTATCACATTAGCTTCCTCTTCATTGGTAGTGAATTCATCCTTTTCATTTTTGATACTGGTAATCAAATTAACCAAAATGGTTATCTATTTTATTGTTTTTTTCTCCATAAAACCAACTCTTAGTTTGATTTATTAGTTCAATAGTTTTCTTTCAGTTATTTTTAATCTCTCCTTTGATTTTCAGTATTTTTAATGTGGTATTTAATTGGAGATTTTAATTTTGTTCTTTTTTTCTGGCTATTTTAGTTGCATGCCCAATTCATTGATCTCCTCTTTCTTTACTTTATTCATGTTAAGCATTTAGAGAGACAAGATTTCCACTAAGAACTGCTTTAGCTGCATCACATAAGTTTTGGTATGTTGTCTCATTATTGTCTTTCTCTTTGATGAAATTATTATTTCTATTATTTTTCAGTTAGTCTTTTGATGGCCCTTTATTACACATAATTTTTATTGCATCATGATCTGAAAAGGATGCATTTAATATTTCTGCCTTTCTGCATTTGTTTGTGAGGTTTTTATGCCCTAATACATGGTCATTTTTTTGTATAAATGCTGAGAAAAACTTATATTCCTTTTTATCCGTATTAAGTTTTCTCCAGATGTCTATCATATCTAACATTTCTAAAATTCTGTTCCCTCCCTTAACTTCTTTCTTGTTTATTTTGTGGTTAGATTTATCAGGTTCTGAGAGGGGAAGGTTGAGGTCCCCCACTAGTATAGTTTTGCTCTCAATTTCTTCCTGTAACTCACTTAACTTCTCCTCTAAGAATTTGTATGCTATACCATTTGGTGCATATATGTTAATATTGATATTACTTGATTGTCCATGATACATTTCAGCAGGTTATAGTTTCCTTCTTTTTCTCTTTTAATTAGATCTGCTTTTGCTTTGTCTGAGATCAGGATTACTACCCCTGCTTTTTTTTTTTTTAATTTCAGCTGAAGGATAATATATTTTGCCCCAACTTTACTTTTTGTGTTTCTCTCTGCTTCAAATGTGTAGGATTGTGGTTTTTAATCCATTCTGCTATCTGTTTCTGTTTTATGTGAGAATTCATTCCATTCATATTCATGATTACTGTGTATTTCCCTCCATTTCATTTACCCCCTTTTATACTTTTCTTTCTCCTTTTAGCCTGTCTCTCCTTACCAGTATTTTGCTTCTGACCACCACCTCCCTTAATCTACCCTCCCTTCTATGAGCTACCCTTTCTATCACCCTCCTACTTTTGCCCTTCCTTTTTACCTCCCTCCTATCAGCCCCCCATCTCCCTTTTCTTTTCCCATTCCTCTCCTACTTCCCTATAGGATCAGATAAATTTCTGTGCCCAGCTAAGCTGAATTCAATGAGAGCAATTTTCAAACAATGCTTTACCTCCTCCTTTCTTTCCCTCTGTTATAATAGGTCTTTTGGGCCTCTTTATGTGATGTAATTTACCCTATTCTGCCTCCCCCTCTTCTCTTCTTCCAGTACAATCCTTTTTTTCACCATCATCACATTAAGGTTAACTTATACCCACACCCTCTGTCTACTATATTCCTTCTAACTGCTGTAATAGAACTGTTAACAGTTCTCAAGAGTTACAAGTATCATCTTCCTGTGTAGGATGTAAAAGTTTAACCTTATTAAATAACATGTTTTTTCCTTTCCTTTTACCTTGTTATATTTGAGTCTTGTACTTAAAAATAGAATTTTCTGTTCAGCTCTGTTCTTTTCACCAGGAAAGTTTGAAAGTTCCCTATTTCATTGAATGTTCATTGTTTCCTCTGCTCAGTTTTGCTGGGTAGCTGATTCTTGACTGTAATCCAAGCTTCTTTGCTTTCTGGAATATCATATTCCAAACCCTCTGATCCTTTAATGTAGAAGATGCTAAGTCCTGTGTAATACTGATTGTGACTTCTTGATATTTGAATTATTTCTTTTTGGCTCCTTGTAGTATTTTCTCCTTGATGTGATAATTCTGGAATTTGGCTTCAATAGTCATTGGAGTTTTCATTTTGGGATCTCTTTCAGGAGGGGATTGGTGAATTCTTTCAATTAATATTTTACTCTCTGGTTCTTTGGTATTAGGGCAATTTTCCCTGATAATTTCTTGAAAGACTCTCTCTAGGCTCCTTTTTAATTATGGCTTTCTCCTAGATCTGTTTTCCAGGTCAGTTGTTTTTCCAGGGAAAGACATTTTACATTTTCTTCTGTTTTTTCATTCTTTTGATTTTGTTTGACTGATTCTTGATGTCTCATAGAATCATTAACTTCCAATTGCCCAATGATAATTTTTAAATAATTATTTTATTCAATTAGCTTTTGTACCTCCTTTTCCATTTGGTTAATTCTACTTTACAAGGAGTTGTTTCCATCTTGTCCTTTCTTTTCCAAGCTGTTGACTTTCTCTTGTATAATTCATTTCTTTACCTAGTTTTTCTTCTACCTCTCTTATTTGATTTTTAAAATCCCTTTTGAGTTCTTTCAAGAAGGCTTTTTGGGCTTGAGATCAATTCATGTTCCCCTTTGAAGCTTCACATGTAGGTATTTTGACATTGTTGTCCTCTTCTGAGTTTGTGTTTTTGTCTTCTCTATCGTCATAGTAGCTTTCACTCTTTTCTGTTTTTTTGCTCACTTTTTAGCTTATTTCATTATTTTTAAAATTGAACTCTCTTGGGGTACAGGGGGCATTGTCCCACACTTCTTGCACTTGGGTCAGGGGCCTGGTCAGTGTCTTTTTGGGCTGGGCCCCTGGGGCTTGTGACTTGCCCACTGTGCTGGGGTGGCTCTGCCTAGTTGTACCTGTTGTACTAGGGTTCCAGAGTTGGTAGTTTGCCTTCTGTACTGCAATTGCAGGCCTCACAGCTGGCTTGGCTGTGCTACTAGCCTGCTGAACCAAGACTTTCTCTGCTGTGGCTAAGAACCTCCCACTGACTTGTCTGGACATTGTCTATGCAGAGCTGTGCTACCCTTTTTATCCAAGTGAGATAGATCTTTCCTGAAATCCTTTTAAGTTATTCTTTTATTAAATGTTTTATTAACTTCTAGTTTACATCATTCATTTCCTAAAGATTTTGAGTTACAATTTTTCTCCCCATTTTCCCCCCTACCCACCACCTCAAAATAGTGATTCCACTGGATATCCCCTCCTCAAATTTGCTCTCTCCCATATCTTCTTCCATACCCCCCCTGACTTTCCAATAGGGCATAGTGGATTTCTATGCTCCAGTGCTTATATATCTTATTTCCCAGTTACATGTAAAATAATATTCATAATAGTATATATATATATATATATATATATATATATATATGTATGTATGTATAAAACATTTGATTTTAAAGCTTTGAATTCAAGATTCATTCCCTTCCTCCCTTGTCACCCTCCCTTACTGGGAAGATAAGCAATTCAGTATAGGCTGTACATATGTGTAGTTATGCAAAACATTTCCATTGTGGATATATTGTAAAAGACTGAGTATATTTTCCTCCCTCCTATCCCACCTCCCACTTGTTTTGTTCTCTACTTTGATCCTATCCCTTTTCAAAAGTGGGTGCTTCCAACTTCCCTCCCCCCGAGCCTGTCCTCCCATCATCCCCCTTCTCATCCCCTATCCCCCTACTCTCCTTTTAAGTTATCTTAAGCTGGAAAATTATTTCACTTCATCTTTTTATGAGTTCTATTGTTCCATCTGAGGCTTGATTTAATGTTGTTTCTGAGGAAAACTGGGAGAGCTCAGGCAACTTTTTGGCTTCTCTCTACCACCTTGGCTCTGCTTCCTTTTAACTTTTCTTTTAATGTAAACTCCATAAATTAGAGAAAGGAAGTGGAGTAGACTTGAGGGATATTATTTTGTTCTTGGACTAAAAAGTGCAATAATTGTTTTAGCATTAATTGTTTAAATCTCTACAGAAAAAGGGGGAAAGAAGGAGACAGATATGGTAACTAGAGAAAAGATCACATCTTTAACTATGCCCTGGAGAAGAGATGGAAAAAGTTTGGGAAGTGTGCAATTCTGCCTCTATCTTGCAGAAGGAGGGAACAGAATAGGTCAGGTACTAGCCAGTCAAATCTGCTATCCACAGGGACACTTACCAGTATTACCTATAAGAAATTATCTTCACATGATTGTAGAACACAAAAACATTCAAGTGTCTAATAAATCAGTTAAGGATCTAGAGCAGAGGTTCTCAAACTTATTTGGAGTACTGTCCCTTTAAAAAAATTACTTGGTGCTCCCACCCCCAAATTGGCTTTCCTTACCCCTTAATGGGTTTTTTGTTTGAAATTTGCATCATTTCAAAAAATTTTGAATATAAAATATATATAAATATTTTATATATAAATATATAATATATTTATTTACATAAATAAATATAAAATATTTTAAAATATAAAATATTTTTTAAAAGATGCATCTTAAATTTAATAATTTATCATAAATTTGTAGTTTTTTTCCTGCATTGAAATTTTGGTGATGCAGCATTTTATCATGTAAGCATATTGTAAACAAGTAATTACATCACTTGAATCCTACTGATGTGTGCTGGACTTCCTGACAATGCAACATGCTCACCTGCCAACACTTGCTTGTTAAGACCTGTTGGTAGACTTGACCACTGATGGGTTATAACTTGCATTTTGTGTGTATATTTGGAAAATAATGTAATCACTACTACTTTAACTCTATTACACAACAGACTAAATGTGCTTCCTGAGTTTTATTTCACCAAGTCTAAGTGAAACCTTAGAAGACCAGATTTGCCTCCTTGCATTAGAACTAATTCCTTATCTATTTCCTAAAGGTGGGGTGTTTGTATATAGACATGTAAGGCCATGGTAGTCTGACTCTTTTCTTGGCTTTTTTTTTTCTGTGAATTTATGGATGTCTCAGTTGAATTCTTTCTTATTGGTGTCTACCTTCTATAGTATCTAACATGGGTTTCTATAGTATCTATCATTGTCAGTCTTCTTCCTTCCCTCTTTTTAGTTTAAAACCCTGTTGATTTGATTTGCAAGACAACAGGCTGATTCATTCTTACCATTCATTGTTAGTTGTTCCATTTCTGGCCAAGATTCTGTCATTCCTATATTGTAAGACTTGGTACAGAAACCAAAATCCCACCCTAAGATACCATCTTAGCCAGCTGTTCACTTTCCAAGGCAGTTTTTCAGCTGTGAGAAAAACACAACCTGTGTCCCTATGGTCATCACTCTCTTGTCCAAGATACATAATTATTGGCAATATTTTTAGGTTCCTTCTGGAAGTGTTATTTGTGTCAGTGTGAATAGCTAGAAATGGGTGTTATTAACATTTGAATAAGTCATGGAAGGTTCTCTGTTATAACTTGGCAAGACAGCAGACGTCTTTGTTGTTACTATATGGACAATAAATAGCTCCCTCATTATGTGCAAGGAATTACTAATTAATATTCTTCTCTTCTAATTCTTACTGGATAATTTCTTTCATCTGACTGTCATTTGTAACTAAACAGTTCTATTCTTCAAAGGAAAAGCTGCTTCTTCCTCCTGAGCATTGACTTCTTTCTTCCTGAAGAGCCTCATATAAGTTTTTGAGATCTAATTATACAACTGTAGGCTAAGAGTGATGGCACATACCTGCAAATTCCTGACATTGATGGAGGCTAAGGCTGGTGAATCACTTGAATCCAGGGGCTCTGAGCTGCAGTGAGTCTAAAGCTAATTAGATGTCTACATGAAGTCAGGCACCAATTTGATGAGCTACCAGGAATGGAAGACTACCAGGTTTCCTAAAAAGAGGTCAGTTGGAACATGACGGAAAAGTGGAGCAGATTAAACCTTCCATGCTGATCAATACTGGGATTAAGCCTTGTGCAGCTATTGTACTTTCATCCTTCCATGCAAAATAGGGAGACAAAGTCTCAAACAAATACATATAGCAACTGTCTTCTGCCCCCCTTTTCTTCTCTGTTACACTCCTCCATTTTCTATTCATCTTGACAAAGATCAAATTTTTTCTTCTCTATCAAAGATCTTTCTCCTGATGAAGCCTTGTTTCTGTTTCTTTTAGGAGCACTTAATTTTCTTTATAACCTGAATTGTGGCAAGGTGTTCAGATTCCCTCATCTTTTTCCACAGGAAGGAAATAGCTTACACCTGGAATGTAAATAAGTCACTTTGCTGTGGGAGCAATACAAACATTATACACTAAATGAAAGTCAGCTCAGTCTCTACTATTTTACATAATGTTTGAGATGTACAACCTGGTTTCATTAAACTATTTGTTGTATTAAACATATTAAACCTTAAGCACTTGGTTAAAATTTTTGCAGTTACTGCCTGTTAATAACTTATATTTCCAATCAAATTCCTTACCTTTGTGTCAACCCATATGACCTTCTCCTTTAGTTTTGCATTAATAATATCCTGTCTGGTTTACTATTTTTCCCTACTTACCAATCCATGAAATCAGTTTGCTGATCCTTATTGTTCTGGTTTCCTTTTCTTACCTTGTTTTGTGAGGTAAATACTTTTTTATCTTTCATAAGCCTACTTTTTAAAAAAAATTAGCTTATTCATTTTTAGTTTTCAACATTCACTTCTGTGAGATTTTGAATTCCAAATTTTCTCTCCATCTCTCCCCTCCTCCCACCCCAAGACTGTATGTAAATTGCTATGGCTCAACATGAACATTCATATTAAACCTATTTTCATATTAGTTATGTTGTATAGAAGAACTAGAAGCAATGGGAGAAACCACATGAAAGAAGAAACAAATTCAGAGAGAGAGAGAGAGAGAGAGAGAGAAGAAAGAGAAGAAATGAGAGAAAAATTTGTATTGCTTAGTGATATAGAGCAGTTCTAGGGGCAGATTTACGTTCAGTGTTGGGAATAAATTGCCAACAATTTAGAGAAGTCCAGAATTAGAATGGGCTATCCCGTAAGTTAGTGGCTTCCCCACCAATGGAAGCTTTCAAGCAAAGGCTGTATTACCACTCATCAGGGGTTTTGTAAAGGATTTCTATTTAGCTACAATTTGACCTAGATAACTTCCGAGGTCCTTTACAACTCACATTCTATGAATAAAGGGGTTGGTTATGTTGATCTCTGATCCTATGGTCATGTTTCCAAAGGGAATAAGAAACAACATCTTATGGAACATTTGATCATATCTGCTTTTAGTGCTCCTGAAGAGTGCAAACAAGCAAACAAAGGTAATTGAAATTTATTTGCTACCATTTGTTACCAAAGATAAAGGAAAATAGAAGAAATTGTATTAAGAATTTGACAAGATCCTTTAAACAAACATATTTACTTTGATATTTGGTAATTTTGATGCAAAGGCAGACAGTAGGAAGAATAGCAAGAACTGTCAGAAAGTATTATCTGGGATTAAGAATTTAATTTCAGGGCAGCTTGGTGGCACAGTGAGTAGAGCGCTGGCCCTGGAGTCAGAAGGACCTGAGTTCAGATCCGGCCTCAGACCACTTAACACACACAAAACAAAAACCTAGCCGTGTGACCTTGGACAAGTTACCTAACCCCAATTGCCCTCCAAAAAAGCAAAAAAAAAAAAAAGAATTTAATTTCATTCTATAAACATTTGTTAGGTGAAATAGGCTAAAGGGTAAATAGTAAGATCTTTAATAACTGCTTCTTAAATTAAATTACTTGGAATTCTTGTGGTTGTATATCATACATACTTCTTTTTTTTTAAACAAATGCTTTATTAACTTCTGTATTACATCATTCATTTCTGCCAGATTTTGAGTTACAATTTTTTCCCCTGTTTTACCCCTACCCACCATCCCAGAATAGCAGTCCCACATGATATCGCTTCCTCCAATCTACTCTCTCCCATATCTTCTCCCATACCCCCTTTGACTTTTCCATTAGAGCAAGGTGAATCTCTGTGCCCCAATGCTTGCACATCTTATCTCCCAATTACAGGCAAAAGAGTATTAATTATAGTATTTATATATATTTGAAACATTTAATTTTAAGACCTCGAATTTCAGATCCATTCCCTTCCTCCCTTGTCACCCATTCCCTCTGGGAAAATAAGTAATTCAGTATATTTTGTACATGTCTAGCTATGCAAAACATTACCATAGTAGATATATTGTACAAGGCTGCTTATAATTCCCTCCCACCCATCCCATCCCCCACCTGGTCCATTCCCTACTTGATCCTGTCCCTCTTCTATAGTGGGTACTTACAACCTCCCTTCCCCCTAAGAAAGCCTTCCCATCCATCATCCCTCCTCTTATCCCCCTTCCCCCTATTCTGCTGCAGGTTGAGATATCCCATTTAGTATGTATGTCATTCTCTCCCAGAACCAAATTCAATGAGAATGTGGTTTTGCCTTTTTGCCTTCCTATTCTTCCCCTCCCCTGCAGCCACTTCCCCTTGCTTCTTCTACATGAGATAGTTTACCCTACCCTGTCTCTCCCCATCTCCTCTTGCCAATTTCCTCTCTCACCTCATAATTTCACACCTTAAGTATCATCCCTTCCCAACAAATTCAACCTATGCCCTCTATCCATGTATAACTGTAAACATATATACACACATTCATATATGTATTCAAATGACCATACACCCTTCTTCCATTATTTTCATACTGAGAGAGGTTTCATCAGTCACAATTATTGTTTTTCCATGTAGGAATGTAAATAGGTCAACTTTGATAAGTTCCTTTTGATTTCTTTTCCCTGATTATCTTCTCAGGCATCTCTTGCTTCTTGTGTCTGGATGTCAAATTTTCTATTCAACTCTGGTTTTTTCCTCAAGAATGCTTGAAAGTCCTCTATTCCACTGAATGACCATATTTTCCCCTGAAACAAAATACTCAGTTTTTCCATACTTTTTTCTTAATAGCATTTTATTTTTTTTTTCTAAATTCAGGTAAAGATAATTTTTAGCATTATTTTTAAATAAAATTTTGAGTTCCAAATATTATCCCTCCCCCCTCTATGACAGTAAGCAATTTGATATAGATTATATATGTGCAATAACGTAAAACATATTTCCAAATTAGTCATGTGGTGAAAGAAGAAATAGAACAAAAGGAAAAAAACCCATGAAAAAATAAAGTGAAAATAGTATGTTTTAATCTGCATTCAGACTGCATCAGCTTTCTCTGAATGTGTATAGCATTTTCCATAATAAATCTTTTGGAATTGTCTTGGAATTGTATTACTGATAAGAGCTAAGTCAGTCATAATCAATCATCTCACAGTGTTGATGTTACTGTGTACAATGTTTTTCTGGTTTTGCTTACTTCACTTTGCATCAGTTCATCTAAGTCTTTCCAAGTTTTTCTGAAATCCACCTGCTCATCATTTCTTGTAGTAGTATTCCATTGTATTCACATACCACAACTTCATACATACATTTGAATTAAATTTGGAAATGATGAATATGACAAACACTAAATGCCATAGAGAAAAAATGAAATTGACTGTATCTTAGCAGGTGGGAAATTATTGGATACTATCGTGGAGGTCATTTCATAATCAATTTTCTACAGTCAAACCAGATGCTTAGAACAAATGTCAACATTAATTCCAAAGTATAAAAAGGATACAGTAAAAAGCATCATTTTTGAGTATAAATAATTTGCAGAAGATTTTGAAAAAAGTGGAAGGTTATGGGAGAAGTATTACTTCACATAATAGTAGAAAATAATTTAGGGAAAAATGAACCAGCAGAGATCCAGTAAAATTGTGTTATCACAAGAGCAATTTGTCAGTGACCTGGGAGGACACTATAAACATTTGTGAAATGGAAGGCATGTCCTGGTATTTCTGGGGCAGTCTAGTGTCATAGGTAGTAGCATCATCTGTAAGTTTTTTCTTGCCTATATAAAACAGTCCAATCCTTATATGATATGATTTCCAGTCTTCTCGCCATGAAAAATCTTTTCTGAATGTGTTCTTGCTTGTCTTACCTTCTTTATTATCTATCATGTAATATCTCTCCTCTCCTTCTTGGCTAAACTTGATTTCTGGTAAAAATGGACCAGGCTTGGACTAATGATCTTGGTAGTGCCTATCCACTGCAATGCACAAGTTTCCCTGGCCATCATGTAGCAACTTCAGAGTTTTCACACTCACTGGATGCCTCCACTTTTCTCTTCTTTTACTTGATTCTAAACCCTTTGCTGTCAGGAGTTCAACTTCATCTTTTAACTGAATTTGTAATAGACCACTTTAGGAACTAATCTGTGATGTGAAGAGTTGGAAGTGGCATTTAAGATGTCAGGAAAGGGTGGTTGGATTTGATTAAATGCAAACAGAAGTCTTTCTTGGGGAAATTATTTTTAGTAAATTTTAAGTGATATATTTTGTTTTTATATTACCTATATCTACCAGTGAATCTTGAAGGACATGTTACAGTCCATAATTTTACAGACTTTGAGAAGATAATTGAAAGTTTCATGGTAATACCTGCCTTGTAGTTTCCTCAAAAGTTTTTTTTATCATTAAAAAAATAATTTATATTCCACTACTTCCTTTTTTTTTCTTTTTGGAGGGCAATTGGGGTTAAGTAACTTGCCCAAGGTCACATGGCTAGGTTTTTTTGTTCGTGTGTGCTATTAAGTGTCTGAGGCCGTAACCAAACTCAGCTCCTTCTGACTCCAGGGCCGACGCTCTACTCACTGCGCCACCTAGCTGCCCCTATATTCCACTACTTCACTTCATTGAAATTCATGTTTCATATTCCAGCTCATTCAAAATAGTTGTGTTTCATCACTTCCATTATTTGAGGAGCCATAAACATCCCTTCTTCGATTTTATGCTGAACTTTATTTTTTCAGATAAAGAAAACCTCTACCACTTTCAACCACTGACTTAACGAAACTTTTCATTATAGCAAGTTTTGTGTGCTGTGGTAGTAAGAAAACTTGGAGGCCTAATAAGTGGTTGTCTTAACAATATTTTTCTTTTCTAGGCTCAGTTATTTTCTTTTGAGGTTAATGTATTTTAATGTAAAATTTGCCCCCAACTCTGCTGGGAAAACACATTTGCGCATAAAGCATGAGTATTTCCTATTGCCTGTAGAATAAAGTATAAACTATGTTTAGCTTTAAATGTCTGTATAACCTGTCCCCAACTTATATATCCCTACCCCCTGTATTGATTGGAAGAACACGTTTCATCGTGACCATGGCAGGAAGGGACTCTGTTCTACCTGGGCAAATAGAAGTCAGGCGCAGGGGTCCTACTCTTGATTCTGGTCATTGGCTCATTATTTAAAGGAAACTATAGAAAGGGAGTTCCCTGTCACTGAGGTACTTAGTTCAGTACCTCAGTTTTTTTTTGGCTAAGGCAGAAAGTCTTGCCCATGAAAGTGTGCTTGGTGAGGATCCTATTCCCAGCAGTGGTCAGTGATCTAGAGACTTAGAAGGAAAAGACTTCACTGCCTCTGAGGTTCAGTGACCCAGCCTTTGATTTCTTTAGAGAAGAAAGTTTCTATACCAAATTAAAACTGTCATGAGTCAGAGTTATAAGATGGACCCAAATTACAAAATGTTTTGTGCTATGTGTGTTGATGTGCAAATGTATCTGTGTGTATAATTATATATCTATGTCCATATCTATATGTGTATACATATATGTTTATGTATTTTAGTATCTATATATTACTATCTTTATCTCTCTCTCTACCTGTTTCCCTCATTAGAATGTAAAGCTTTTGCAAATAGAAATATTTTTTCATTCTTTCTGCTTGTATCTGCTTGAGGGATTTGATTATAAATGACTTTGAACCACAGACTTTTATATTTGATTCTGGAGGTGATAGGGAACCTAGCATAATAGTTGGCTGATAGTAGGTACTTAATACAAATAGGTTGATTGGTTTAAGTAATCCTTGATATTTTTGATAAGCAAAAAATGGCAGTCTGTTGAATGACCATTTTGTTCTCCCCAAATCATAGGCATGGCGTTCTGTCAAATTAAGGTATCTATTTGGTTTTTAGTCTAAAAAAAGTAACACATCACAAATGAGGGGCAGAAGCATTATCCTAGTCAATTTTTTTCCACCCAAAATAGAATTTATGTGCTTTCAGAACTAAAGGAGTAAACTTTAGTTTCTGAATTTAAATGTTAATTCACAATATATAACCAAATGATTGACTCTATAAGACACACTAAGATTAATTATTGCATCATGACAATTATAAAGTACAAAACACTAGAGAAAATAGGATTAGAAGCAATAATGATGTTTGCCACAATTGACAGAACAGTCTACTAATATTGAAAGTTTCATTGTATGATGGAATATATGTAACAGTTCCCAGCCTACTTTGCTACATAGCACAAAACCTAGGACTTCATATAGAATTTTTTTTAAAGCAATTGGGATTAAGTAACTTGCTCAAGGATACACGGCCAGTCATTATTTGTGTGTGGGTGCTCATTTTCTAAGGCCGGATCCGATCTCGGGTCATCCCAACTCCGAGGCCAGCGCTCTTACTCACTGTGCCACCTAGCTGCCCCCTTCATATAGAATTTAAAAACAAACCACTGAGTGACAATTTTCTCTATCTTCTTTAATCAAACCACATTTAATCATGCAGTGAGTTAGTAATGTGTATAAAAAATTCATATCAATTAATAAATTTTGTGGCAGAAATTAATCACATTCATTTTCATATTCATATTTGTGAAATATTGAATATTTCATATTAATTTCATAGTAAAACTACATTAAAACACTGATAAATTTCCATGTGATAAATATTTGTATACTATTTAAAAATTTTAAAACTAGAAGACATAATTCTACATATCAAGATCAGAGAAGATTCTGTGACATATGAAACCGTGGAGTAACATCAAGTAAGAAAAAACCAGAAGATTAAAGATACTTGCCTATGTCATGTAGCATATATTTTGTGTGGAATACCCTTGAATTCTGTCAGCTTGAGACCTTCCCTGGGACAACCACTCAAAGTACCAGGTACTTTGTGGGGTCTGTAACCCTAAAACTATATAGCTCATAAACTAATACCACTGTGTTTACTTTATCTCCAGTCACCTGGAGAATACAATTTAGTCAAAACAAAAACACTTATTAAAATGAGCAGTAGCAATATGACATTTCCCTCCTAAACTTCTGGTGTATTCTCTCACAAATATGAATTGGTTGTCATCCTTCGTTCTCTAAGAGGACATCACTATGCAAGAGTCAAGTTTCAGTGTGTCCGACTGTGACTGATCAGACCAATATGAGCTCAGAATGTTCTACCCCAGGTTGGGCATAAATAGTCCATATGAACATTTGGGGTAGATTCTTTAAATTTGTGCATCTTGCATTCTTTTTTGAACTATTTCAGTTCTGCTTTGTTAATAAAGCACAGCACCTTCCCTGATGTGGGCACTCCATGCTGAGTGGTCCTGTGCCAGTGTCTCCCATGTCACACAGTCAGTACCAAGAATTAACAAGTAGAAAGGCACCTATATGGGAAAAAACATTTGACTAAGGCATATTCCAGTTGGGGCAGTACATACCTCCAATACTACAGGGGTGCAGGGTCACTGACTGTTCTCAACATCTCTACTGTCTTACAGACTCCACTGTATATCATTTCCCTGCTTATTGCTGGATGCTGCTGTGAGAGACATTGCTTCATTGCTTGACTAATAGCCACCACCACTTCCAGCTTCAGGCTTAGTTAACATCTTTTTTTTGGAGGGGGGGAAGGCAGGGCAATTGAGGTTAAGTGACTTGCCCAAGATCACACAGCTAGTAAGTGTTAAGTGTCTGAGGCCAGATTTGAACTCAGGTCCTCCTGACTCCAGGACCAGGGCTTTCTTCACTGTGCCACCTAGCCACCCCTTAGTTAACATCTTGACCAAAGATACTGTTAAACACTTTCAAAAGGAGGCAGTAGGCCCAACAGGGATCTTGGCTCTGGGGTCTGCTGTTTCCAGAATAGAGTCCAGCTTGAGGTGCTAGACTCTCAGTTCCTCTCACTGACCCAGGATGATTCTGCAGCTGTCCTCTGCTCCAGTGGATGTGACCATATACAACTGTTGTAAAATGCAGTTTCTGATGAGAGTGTGGTAAGAAATTTGTCCTTGCTTCTTTGCCCCGACCTGCTGCTGTACTCCCCCAGAGTCACAAAAGAAAAGTTGAAGAGAGGATTCTCAGTGGCTTCCTTAAGATCTGGGTTCTTCCTCTGTAGTAGACTCTCTTCACTGTTTCTGAATGAATAACATTTATTAAATGCTTACTGTGTGCTAAGTGCTGGGTATACAAATACAAGCGATCAAATCAGCTCCGTCCTCAAAGAGTTTATATTCTAAAGGGGAAAACAACATGAAGAATGGGGGCCAAGGAGGATTGTTTTGAATGGGAAAATTGGAGAGAATGGTGATTGGAGCAGTTGGGCAGTAGATTAATATTTAAGGATGTAGTAGTATTGATTTGGTTTCTATTTTTATAACTACCTTTGGAAAGCAGGAGTGGGGAGGGTAATGCTTATTAACACAGCATGGGAGATGGGATGGAATAATTGTGTTTGACCTGAGACTGGATGAATGTTCACTAAGCAAGGGCCCAGGGTCACAGGGGTAGGAGCTTCCATTACACATTGGGGTGAATCCTGGAGGGCTGGCAGCATGGCATGAAGATAGCCAGGAAGTGGTATAGGATAGGCTTAGAGTAGAGCTAACTTTTTTTTTTATCTAGACCACTTGGGACATGTCTGATACTTTTAGCCATTTATCAGATGCTTTGAGGCACTTGTCAGTGCCCTATGTGCATATGAATCAGAGTCTGAGTGGATCTGCACCCTTACATTTTATTGTTTCTGATATCTTTTCTATACATCCTGTAATTTCATCCACTTGGTAGTTTGTTTAGGAAATTCCTGATCAATACTTTCAATACTACATTTGCAAAATTTTATATTTTCTCCAATAGGAAAATAATTCTTTACTGATGTAAAGGTTCTGCACACTCTGCTGTTTATGGAAACATTGTGTTGATTAATTAACTTCTTAGGATACTGGGATTTGTGGTTATTCAAGTTTGACCTAGTTATCCACACACAAAAAACCAAAGTGGATGAAGACTATGTATTGGCCAGATTATGGAATGTAGTTAGATCAGTAATACATTGAATACATATTCATATTGGTGTTATACCTTTATAATGAGTAGTGCTCAGAATTTACCAAGAGGAAGAAATTGTCCTGTATTACATTTGGAAAATTGTGGCTCACTTATTTTTTTAAATTTAATTTATTTACTTCTATTTTCCAACATTTAGTTCCACATTCCCTTGAGTTTGATTTTTTCTCCTCCTCCCTCTACCCCCCCTCCCCATCATGGCATCATGCACTCAAATATAGGATCTACAAATATCTTCACATTAATCATTAGTCAGGTTGTACAGAAGGATTATAACTGATGGAATGATCCATGGGAAAGAGGAAACATAACAAAACAAGAAAAAGAAAGAGAGCAAGTAGTTTGTTTTATTCTGTATTCAGACTCTGCATCACTTTTTCTGGATGTGGGTCTCTCTTTCAGTCATGAGTCTTTTGGAATTGTCTTACAGCCTTACATTGCTGAGAGGGACCCAGTCTATTGACGTTGGTCATCACACATATGTTGTGTCTGTAATTGTGTAGAGATTTCTCCTGGTTCTGCTCTTCTTGCTCAGCATCAGTTTATATAAGTCTCTCCAGGTTATCGTGAAGTCCATCTGCTCCTCATTTCTTATAGCACAGTAGTATACCATTACATTCATATACCACAACTTGTTCAGCCATTCCCCAATTGATGGGCATTCCCTTAATTTCCAATTTTTTGCCACCACAAAAAGAGCCACTATAAATATTTTTGTACATACAGGTCCTCCTCCCACTTCTCTGATATCTTTGGGATATAACCCTAGAAGTGGTATTTCTGGGTCAAAGGGTATGCACTTATTTATAGTCCTTTGGGCATAGTTCCAGATTACTCTTCAGAATGGCTGGATCAGTTCACAACTCCACCAACAATGTATTAGTGTTTCAATTTTTTCACATCCTCTCCAGCATTTATCATTTTCCTGTTTTGTTATCTTAGCCAATCTGGACAGTGAGATGTGGTACCTAAGAGTTGTTTTGATTTGCATTTCTTTAATCACTAGTGATTTAGAACATTTTTTCATATGCTTATAGATATCTTTAATTTCATCTTCTGAAAACTCCCTGTTCATATCCTTTGACCATTTACCAATTGGGGCATGGCTTATATTCTTATAGATTTGACTCAATTCTTTGTCCATTTTAGAAATGAGGCCTTTATCAGAGACATTAGTCGTAAAGATTCTTTGCCAATTTTCCACTTCCCTCTTAATCTTGGGGACATTGACTTTATTTGTACCGAAGCTTTTCAATTTGATGTAATCAAAATTGTCCATTTTGCATTTTATAATGCTCTTTAATTCTTTTTTTTTCTTGTAAGTAGGCATATTTTTTTTTATCAAATGCTTTATTAACTTCTAGTTTACATCATTCATTTCCACAATATTTTGAGTTACAAATTTTCTCCCCGTTTTTCCCTCTACCCACCACCCCGAAATAGTGATCCCACTGGATATCCCCTCCTCCAATCTGCTCTCTCCCATATCTTCTCCCATACCCCCTCTGACTTTCTAGTAGGGCACAGTGGATCTTTATGCCCCAGTGCCTGTATATCTTATTTCCCAGTTACATGTAAAATAATATTGATAATAGCATATAAACACATATTTTTTTTAACATTTGATTTTAAAACTTTGAATTCCAGATTCATTCCCTTCCTCCCCTGTCACCCATTGTTACTGGGAAGATAAGCAATTCAGTATAGGTTGTACATGTGTAGCTATGCAAAACATTTCCATTGTGGATATATTGTAAAAGACTGACTATAGGGGTGGCTAGGTGGTGCAGTGAGTAAGAGTGCCAGCCTCGGAGTTGGGATGACCTGAGATCGAATCCGGCCTCAGAAAATGAGCGCCCACACATAAATAATGACTAGCCGTGTAACCTTGAGCAAGTTACTTAACCCCAATAGCTTAAAAAAAAAAAAAAGACTGACTATATTTTCTTCCCTCCTATCCCACCTCCCACTTGTTCTATTCTCTACTTTGATCCTGTCCCTTTCCCAAAGTAGGTGCTTCCAACTTCCCTTGCCCCCAGCCTGCCCTCCCTTCCATTATCTCCTCTGTACTCTCCTGTAGGGTGAGATACCCTATTTAGTGTGTATGTCATTCCCTCCCTAAGCCAAATTCAATGAGAATAAGGTTGACGCATTCCCTTTTGCCTTCCTATTCTTCGCCTCCATTGTGACCATTTTTCCTTGCCTCTTCTATATGAGATAGTTTACCCCATTCTGTCTCTCCCCATCTGCTCTCATTATATTCCTCTCTCACCTCTTAATTTCACCTTTTAAGTATCATCCCTTCCTATTCAATTGGTCCTGTGCCCTCTATCTATGTATATCTGTATACATATATACACACATTTACATATGTATTCATATACCCATATACCCTCCTAAATAGACATATGTATGTATGTGTTTATATCTATATATCTATCTATATCTATATCTTTTCCTTTCAATTATTCTCATACTGAGAAAAATTTCCTAAGTTACATTTATCGTTTTTCCATGTAGGTATGTAAATAGTTCAGCTTTGATAAGTTCCTTATGATTTATTTTCCCTGTTTACCTTCTCATGCTTCTTGTATCTGAATATAAAATTTTCTATTCAACTCTGGTTTTTTCATCGAGAATGCTTGAAAGTCCTCTATTCCACTGAATGACCATATTTTCCCCTGAAACATGAAACTCAGTTTTTTTTTATTATTTTTTTTATTTTATTTTTTATTTTTTTTAAAACAAATGCTTTATTAACTTCTGTTTTACATCATTCATTTCCGCCAGATTTTGAGTTACAATCATTTTCCCCCCATTATTCCCCTACCCAACCTCCCTGAATAGCAGTCCCACAAGATATCGCTTCCTCCAATCTGCTCTCTCCCATACCTTCTCCCATACCCCCATCGACTTTTCCATTAGAGGAAGATGAATCTTTGTGTCCCAATGCCTGCACATCTTATCTCCCAATTATAGGCAAAAGAGTATTAATAATAGTATTTATATATATATTTGAAACATTTAATGTTACGACCTCGAATTTCAGATCCATTTCCTTCCTCCCTTGTCACCCATTCCTTCTTGGGAGATAAGTAATTCAGTATATGTTGTACATGTCTAGCTATGCAAAACATTATCATAGTAGATATATTGTACAAGGCTGCTTATAATTCCCTCCCACTCATCCCACCCCCCACCTGGTCCATTCCCTACATGATCCTGTCCCTCTTCTATAGTGGGTACTTCCAACCTCCCCTCACCCCAAGGATGCCCTCCCATCCATCATCCCTCCTCTCATCCCCCTTCCCCCTATCCTGCTGCAGGTTGAGATATCCCATTTAGTATGTATGTCATTTTCTCCCTGAACCAAATTCAATGTGAATGTGGTTTTGCCTTTTTAGCCTTCCTTATTCTCCCCCTCCTTTGCAACCACTTCTTCCTACATGAGATAGTTTACCCTACCATGTCTCTCCCCATCTCCTCTTGCCACTTTCCTCTCTCACCTCATAATTTCATCCCTTGAGTATTCTCCCTTCCCAACAAATTCAACCTATGCCCTCTATCCATATATAACTGTAACCATATACACACACATTCACATATGTATTCATATGACCACACCCCTTCTTCCATTATTTTCATAGTGAGAAAGATATCATCAGTCACAGTTATTGCTTTTCCATATAGGAATGTAAATAGTTCAACTTTGATAAGTTCCTTTTGATTTCTTTTCCCTGATTACCTTCTCAGGCATCTCTTCCTTCTTGTGTCTGGATGTCAAATTTTCTATTCAACTCTGGTTTTTTCCTCCAGAATGCTTGAAAGTCCTCTATTCCACTGAATGACCATATTTTCCCCTGAAACAAAATACTCAGTTTTGCTGGGTAGGTGACCCTTGGGTTCATTCCCAGTTCTTTTGCCCTCTGGAATATCATATTCCATGCCCTTCGATCCCTCAGTGTAGAAGCTGCCAGGTCCTGGGCTATTCTGATTGTGTTTCCACAATATTGAAATTGTTTCTTCCTGGCCGCTTGTAGTATTTTCTCCTTGATCTGGGGATTCTGGAACCTGGCTATAATATTTCTGGGAGTTTTCTTTTTGGGATCTTTTTCAGGAGGTGATCGGTGGATTCTTTCAACCTCTATTTTGCCCTCTGGATCTAAAACATCAGGGCAGTTTTCCTTGAGAATTTCTTGAAGGGTGATTTCTAGGTTCTTTCTTTGATCATGGCTTTCAGGTAGTCCAATAATTTTTAAATTGTCTCTCCTGGATCTATTTTCCAGGTCAGTGGTTTTTCCCATGAGATATTTCACATTGCCTTCTAATCTTTCGTTTGTTTGGATCTGCTTAACAGCATCTTGATTTCTCATAAAGTCATTAGCTTCCATTTGCTCCAGTCTAACTCTGAAGGAATGAATCTCCTCAGTGAACTTTTGAGATTCTTTTTCCATCTGGCAAATTCGACTTTTTAAGGCATTCTTCTCCTCATTGCCCTTTTGGGCCTCCTTTGCCATTTGAGTTAGTCTATTTTTTAAGGTGTTGTTTTCCTCAGTCAGGCTGTTGACCCTCATTTCATACTTTTCCTGCATCCTTCTCATTTCTCTTTCCAATTTTTCCTCCACTTCTCTTATTTGATTTTTAAAGTCCTTCTTAAGGTCCTCTATGGCCTGCAACCCGCTCATGTTTTCCCCTGGGGCTTTTGGAGCAGGACTTCTGACCTCACAGTCCTTTTCCCGCTCTATGCCCCCAAAATAGGAGTCTAGGGTTGCATTTTTCTGTTTCCTTTGCCTTGGCATGTTGCCACTTAATTGCTTGACTTTTGGGCTTGTTGCCACACTATGGCTTTAAGGCCAGATAGAGGAATTTTCGTCCCGAACGTGTGGGGGGCAACTTCCGTTTCTGGCAAGCTGTAAACCCACCCACAACTTCCACCCTAGATCACAATCCAGATCCAGGGAGGTTAAAGCAAGAGCGATTACCCCCCAAGACTGATCGCTGGATCTCCCCACGATTTGTAGGCTGGGAGCTGGAAATGCCTCTGAAAACTACACAGTGGCGTGTCTCCTCAGCAGCTTCTAGCCCCCAGGGGAGGGAGCTGACGCATTCCCCAAATACAGGTCCCAAAGTCCATAGGACACTAACCTCTTACTTTGTCCTAGGCATGTCTATGTTGATAATTCTGGAGTTGCCACAGCTCCTGGTGTTTTGGGGTTCCTCCAGCTGGCTGCTGGCCCTGCCGCCCTTGGGCTAAAACCTCGGCTTACGCGGACCTGGGCTCGGCTGGGCTCCTGCGCTCTGCGTGCTGCCGGCTCCCAGACCGCTGCGCTGGTCCTTCCTGCAGGGCTGCTGGGCTGTCCTCAGCGGGAGGTTAGCTTCCCTGTGTCGTTCTGTGGGTGCTGGGGCTCCAGAAGTTGTTCAGAGTCCTTTTTTACATAGTTTGTGGGGAATCTGGGGGCAGAGAGGCTTGGAGGAGCTGTTTCTACTCCGCCATCTTGGCTCCGCCCCCATGAAACTCAGTTTTACTGGGTAGGTGATTCTTGGTTTTAATCCCAGTTCCTTTGCTTTCTGGAATATCATATCCCAAGCCTTGTGATCCCTCAGTGTAGAAGCTGCCAGATCCTGTGTTATCCTGATTGTGTTTCTAGAATATTCAAATTGTTTCTTCCTGGCTGCTTGTAATATTTTCTCCTTGATCTGGGAGTTCCAGAACCTGGCTATAATATTCTAGGAGTTTTCTTTTTAGGGTCTTTTTTTAGGAGGTGCTCAGTAGATTCTTTCAACCTCTGTTTTGCCCTCTGGTTCTAAAACATCAGGGAAATTTTCCTTGAGTATTTCTTGAAGGATGATTTCTAGGTTCTTTTTTTGATCATGGCTTTCAGGCAGTCCAATAATTTTTAAATTATCTCTCCTGGATATATTTTCCAGGTCAGTAGCTTTTCCCATGAGATATTTCACATTGCCTTCTATTTTTTCATTTGTTTGGATATGTTTATTAGTGTCTTGATTTCTCATTAAGTCACTAGTTTCCATTACTCCAATCTAATTCTGAAGGAATGATTCTTTTCAGTGAGCTTTTGAGATTCTTTTTCCATCTGGCAATTTTGGCTTTTTAAGGCATTCTTCTCCTCATTGCCTTTCTGAGCCTCTTTTGCCATTTGAGTTAGTCTGTTTTTTAAGGTGTTATTTTCCTCAGTCAGGCTGTTGACTGTCATTTCATACTTTTCTTGCATCTTTTTCATTTCTCTTCCCAGATTTTCCCCCACTTCTCTTATCTGCTTCTTAAGGTCCTCTATGGCCTGTAGCCAGCTTGTATTTTCATTTGGGGCTTTTGGTGCAGGAGTTCTGACCTCACAGTCCTCCTCCATGCTTTGAGCCTCTTTGCCCCTAAAATAGGAGTCTAATGTTGAACTTTTCTGTTTATTTTGTTTCGTTTGCCTAGGCACGTTGCTACTTAATTACTTGATTTTTGGGTTTGTTGCCACAGTAGGACTCTGCCACCAGACAGGGGAGCTTCCGCCCAAATGTGGGGTTTTCACAACTTCCACCGGTTGGGTGGGCTCTGTAAAGCCTCCACCCACTCTGGCAAGTTGGATACCCACCCCAAACTTCCCCCCCAGATCACAATTCAGATCCAGGCAGTTTAAAGCAAGAGCAATTAACCCCCAGACTGATTGCTGGATCTCCCTACAGTTCACAGACCAGGAGCTAGAGCTGCCACTGATGCTGCAAAATGGCTTCTGTGCAGCTGTTACTTCAGCAGCTTTTCTCCCCCAGGGGAGGAAGCCAATGCTTTCCCCAAATACTGGTCCCAAAGTCCATATGGCACTAACCTCTCACTTTGTCCTAGGCATATCTGTGCTGATAATTCTGGAATCGCCACAATTGCTGGTGTTCTGGGGTTCCTCCAGCCGGCTGAAGGCCTGGCTGCCTTGGGGCTAAAACCGCGGACCTGGGCTCGGCTCTGCCCACTGTGCTGTCAGTTCCCAGCGCGCTGTGCTGTAGGTTCCTAGCGGGCTGTGCTGCCTGCTCTCAGAGAGCTGTGCTGGCCACTCCCTGCAGGGCTGCTGGGCTGTCCTCAGCAGGAGGTTAGCTTCTCTGTGCTGTTCTGTGGGTGCTGTGGCTCCAGAAGTTGTTCGGAGTCCCCTTTCACATTGTTTGAAATTTGTGTGGGGCAGAGCACATTGGAAATGCTGTTTCTACTCCCTGTTATTATTTCTTGATATATGATTTCATCAGTGTAGAGAACTCCCAGCATCGAAATTTCATCCATTGATAGAAACCCAAAATTTGTCTGTAATTTCTAATCTTAGAAAGTTGTCTGGGGGCATTGAAGGATTAAGAGACCTGCCTATGTAACAAAGCTAATGTATGTTAGAGGCAGGAATCTGACAGTCTCCGAAGAGGTCTCTTTATCCACTAAGCCATGCTCTCTATATTTTTGTTAGATGGTTGAAAATATTTATCTCTGTAAGATTTTTATGCCATTCCATTGTCTGATTTTAAGGAATTTAGCCACCATAGAAAATATATTCCAATATCTTTGACAGAATGTACAACCTATGAACACTATTATTGTATTTTCTGATATATTATGTGCTCTTCATCATTTCAGGATATTTCATTGTATTACAATTGACAGTGTACTGAAAATGAATATATAAATGATGTTTTTAATTTTATCTTTTCCTCTTAGATTATTGAAATGAAGAATGATTGAAATGAAGACGCAACTGTCAAGATGAACAAATTAAAAGTGTTATCAGAAAAAAGGTATTGTAAGTGCAACTATGATCATATGTAAGCCATATAAATACATGTAGCATAAGGAAAACTATTTTGAGACTGTTTTTTCCTTTTATATTAAGAATATTCAATGAAAACAAAGTACTCCACTAACTTTATATCAAAAAATATACCAATTCAAAATTGTTCTAAGTGAGAACATGTAAATTTTTAAAAATTCCATAATACTCATAATCATCATATTTTGTGTGCATTTCTTTCCTTATTCAAAATTTTTTCTTGTATTACTTTGTGATAAAGATACCAGGCAGGTGAAACATTTCTTTTCTTACATTAGATAATATTCATTTTTAATATTTTAGTATATATAAAACAATATTTGTGTCATATATACATGCAGCTATGTATTAGGTATGAGATTACTTTGTAAATGAGGAATATATTTTAAAATCACATTAAGTTTCCCATAATGAAGTTTATTATGCTCATCAAATATTTCCACTTCATATATTGTGAATTTTTCAAATGAAAGAAGAATTTCACTTCACATATGTTCTCTGGTAATAGGTATAGGGAAACTGGTCTTAGATTCAGTTCAAAAGTAGCATTTTTTTCTGCAGGTGCCAAAAAAACTAATATGGTCAAATCTGCCCATTAAATCATTTTCAGGTGAAGATCTTTAAAGTAAAACTGTCTGTTTCCTGAAGCAAATTTTAGTGTATACAACTATGTGAATAATTAATATTTCTTTACTTAACCCATTATCAAATGACCTTAATCAGGAAGAAATACCTAACTTTCAGTAATTTGTTCCAAACATGAATAAGTGTGTGAAGCTGGTTTAATAAACCAATATCAGATACTTTTATAATGTGATCTGTTTCTCTTTCCTGTCTAGATTGTAACTCCAGTTATTCCTTTTGTGTTTCTTTGGAGGAATTTGAGGAAAAACAAAATTCTTACTCCATGCAGTCTCTGTGGAGCCTCTTTAGCACACTTGACTGAAGGAAAGACTTGCTACTTAACAGGCTGTCACCCAAGTTTCTATTTGGGCAGAGGAAACTTAATTTCTCACTTCAAAACCTTCAGCAGCTCCAGTAAAGAATAATCTCTGTTTTCTTTTCAGAATTGCCTTTTTAGGATTTATATGACATAATGAAAAGAACATTATAATTGTAATTGGGAGACCTAGATTCAAATCCTACTCCACCATTTGATTAGTTGTGTGACAACGGACATCGAAATGGCTTAATCTCTTGAACCTATTTCCTCCTTTGTAAAAGGGTTTATACTACTTAGCTCACGGGAGTATGAGGAAAGTGCTTAAAATTTTAGAAAGTGCTACATAAATGTGAACTATTACTTTCAAATACAGTTTTAGTGAATCGGGTCATAAAAGATGATCAAATACATGTATGAAGTAGAGAAGGAGGTGGGTTGGTCATATACAATGAGAGATTATGACAAATCAATTGTTTCTCTGGTATCTATGAAATATTTTTTTAAAACCCCACATAATTATGAAAGGCCTTCAATACTGGTAGATTCTCTACAAAAGATTTATGAAAAAACATGGACAAGAATTGCATAGGAAGAAAAGGTGTGGAAGGAGTGCTCACATTGATGAGGTCACTAATCCATAATGATTATTAATTAACAGATATTTATTAAATACTTTTTATATGCCTACCATATAATTGTAAGGGGTACAAAAGCATAAATAAAATGCCTGCCATACTACTTGCCCATAAGAGCTTAATATTTGTTTAAATTTTGATAAGACATAGCCTTTGTCTACAATGAGCTTATACTCTAATTTGAGAAACAAGACATACATATACACATGAAATAGTGAAGTTGACAGTAATAAAGTAGAGAATAATGTGCATGTGTGTGTGTGTGTGTGTGTGTGTGTATATATATTATATATATATGTATATATATATATATATATATATATATGCGTATCTAATCTAGTTCCAACCTCTTACTTGGGATCTAGTCCTCTGTTATTAAATTCCCCCTAAATTTTTCTGTTTCACTGGCCCATCATCATTTACAAAGTTCTCTGTCCCCATCTTACAATATATACAACTTCCCTTTACATGTTACATGTGCTTCCATTCTTCTAGTTACTCAAGCCTGAAACTTTGTCATCAGTTTGTCTTTCATCTTGTCCATCTTCACAGTAGGCTGTATTATGCCTCTTTTTGTATCTCTAGCATTTAGCACAGTGCCTGGCACATAGTAGGTGGTTAGTAAATGGTTTTTGATTGATTGAACTGTTGAGAATGATGACCTTTGTGCTAGAGCCTAGCACAATTCCTTTTAGATAATAGATCTGGAATAAATGTTTGTATTGGATTGAATATGTTGCTTCTTCCTTCAGAATGGCTGCCTCTTCATCCTGTCACTCTATTCCTAGCTCTTTTCCTAGTAAACTCTTAGTAATAGCATCTGCTCAAGAACCTATAATGGCTCTTTTTTTAAACAGGATAAAGTATATATTCTTTTATCTTTCAAGGCCCTTTCATAATCTCGTCATACTTAATTGCCCAGTTATATTTCCTACTACTTTCTAACATGAACCAGGCCACTGACTGTTTCCAGCCCAGATCCTATAATCATCATCCAGGAAAATATCCCTGTGGAGGAGGGGAGGATCATCTCTATTAGTTACTTGCCATCTGCTCTCTTCAGTGCAGGCATGCCAGACTACCCAAATAACCAGGGCTCACTAAAAGAGACATGTTCTAGGTGAGTTAAACCACTGCTGCCACCTCAACCATCACCTGCTGTAGACCCTGATGAAAACAGATTAGGATTTGAAACCCAAGAGCTTTGGCAATAACAATGGCCCCACGCCACTGACCCTGTGTTCAGCCTTGCCACCAGAGCCATCATCCAGGGAAACAACTCCTGTGGAGATCCAATCTGACAGTGTGCAGGTGCTCTGGTCCCTCCTAACGGCCACTACTATTGGAAGAAGGTTCTCACCGCTCAAGTCCTTGCCAATGTCATATAGTTCAACATTAGAAACATGGTTGCTTTTCTCAGTGTAAATTAATGAATGAAGATGCATTGCCATTTACTCTGCTGCTGTCCTGTGAAAATCATGGGGCCTCTTTAGCTGACCTGAAGCTGGAATCTCCTGTATGGACTATCTCTTCTGTGATGTGAGCTTCATGAGAGCAGACACTGCTTTTCTGTTTGTATCCTCACCACTTAACACAATGCTCTCTATCTAGAAAATGCTTAATAAACGTTCATTTATTTTGTCAACCCTTCTTTTTGCCCTCTTTAGGTGAGTGTACTTAGTATTCTTTTGCTTAGAGCGTTAACCTTATTTTTAACCTAATTGGGCATAGGTGACACTTTAGCACTGTCCCATCTCCGCACAGGTTCAGCATGGCTATTTGTGGGCTGCTGGCTATTCATATCATGGCTGTCTTCCTGGATGTGTCTCTATCGATAGACATATCAGAAACACAGAAATAAAAAAAATCCTCTCCCCACTCCTCTTCTTCTTAACTCCCTGTAGTCTTATTTCTGACTTTAGCATTTCAACTGAAGTGTCTTTCTTCAGAGCTCCTAGCAGTCTCTTACTGCTAAATCTTTGGGTCTTTTCTCAGTCCTCATCCTTCTTGATCTCTCTGCTGCCTTTGCCACTGTCCGACATACTCTTTTTACTGGATACTTTCTTCTCTATAGGTTTACCTGACAGCACTCTCTTGGCTTTCCTCCTACCTATTAGACTGCTCCTCAGTCTTTTTTGCTGGATTTTCCTACAGGTCACACCCTTTAACCATGAGTATGCCACAGGACTTGGTTCTGGGCTCCCTTCTTTCCTCTTTCTGTACTTTTTTACTTGGTGACCTCATCAGCTCCCATAGATTCAATGATCCTCTCTATACAGATGATTCTGAAATCAGCTTATTCAGTCCTCACCTCTTTGTTGACCTTTCTTCATAACTCCAAGTGTTTTTCAGATGTTGAGCCCCAAACCAGAAACCTATTTATGTTTTCTGTCTGATGTATGGAGGAACCTTTTGATTTTAGCTGAATGATTATACTAACTGGGGCACTATTTACATGTGTTTCTACTTTACTTTTTTGTGCATTTTTTGGGTTTGTAACAAAAATAAATTGACAGGGTAACATTTTTTTTGAGAAGCTTGCTAAACTGTTAGAACAGAGGACTGCTAGTTTTAGTGAAGCATTTAATAAATCTCTCATCATATTCTTGTGGAAAAGATATAGAGATATGA
The DNA here is from genome assembly GCA_011680675.1 of Gymnobelideus leadbeateri. Lineage (NCBI taxonomy): Eukaryota > Metazoa > Chordata > Mammalia > Diprotodontia > Petauridae > Gymnobelideus > Gymnobelideus leadbeateri. The sequence continues at coordinate 44,061 of WOXC01009706.1, read as the reverse complement.
CTAGACATTATAATTTGGTAGATATGAACTGTGTAGAGAGACATGAAGAGAAGTCATGTATGTTTCAGTTTCAGATTGGAAGGAGTTCATGAGTGGAGTGCCCTAGGTAGTTCTGCTTGGTTCCTTGTTGTTTGTAACATTTTTTGTCACTGACTTGGCTAAAAGCATGGGAAACATGCATACTAGATTTACAGATGGTACAGTGCTAGAATAGAAAGGTAATGCACTGAATGATAGAGTTAGGATTAAGAATAATTTTGACAAGTTGAGTAATTTTCATATTAGACTGAACCTAAGAATATGAAATTTAATAGGAATAAATTTAAAGTCATACAGCTGGGTTAAAAAAATCAGCTTCACAAGTACAAAATGAGGAAGGCATGGTTAGATAAATTGTTTTAAAAAGATCTGGAGGTTTTAATGGAATACAAAACTCATGAGTCAGTAGTTTGATATGGCAGGCAAGGTATAGTTTCCAAGAATAATGAATTCCAGGAATAAGTTTTTACTCTGTCTTGGTCAGACCACATTTGGAGTATTGTGTTTAGTTCTAGGTGCCACAATACAAGGAAGACATTGATACATTGGAGCATGAACAGAAGAGGGCAACCAGATTGGTGAAGGGCCTTTATCATGCAATATGAGGGATCAGTTAAATAAACTGGGATGTTTAGCCTTTAAAAGAGAAAAATTACTAAGGTGAGATGATAACTTTTTTCAAGTATTTGAAGAGCTATCATGTGGAAGAGGCATTATACTTAATCTCTTTGGATTGACACATCAGGTCTAGAAACAATGAGTGGAAGCTGTGACAATACTAATACAGGTTTCATGCAAGAAAAACGTTCTAATAATTACAGGCAGAATAAGCTGCTTTGGGAGATATTTAAGGAAAAACTTGATGACCACTTGTTTGAGATATTGTAAAGTTTTCTTTTTCTGGTATGAGTTGTACTAAAGAACCTCTAAAGTCACTTCCAACTCTGAAAATTTGTGATTATATTAAGTAGATTTAAAAAAATAAGCACTTTATTAAAATAATAACAAAATTAAACATATTCTAATGCATTTTCAGTTAGCATTTGATAAAGTGCCTATTGTGTGTAGAACACCATGTGCTAGATGAGGAAGGAAATTCAAAATTTAGATAAGCCTTCGTGTAGATTAATAGGGGGTTGAGATAGAAGCATAGATGACTATAACATATGGTATTATAAAAAAGTGCCTTCATGTGGCATAAAACTATGCTATTTGAATTCTCATCTGTATTGTCTATAACTATGACACCTTGACCATGAATACATAATATTCTTGTAATTTATTGGTGGTATGGTACAAAAGATTTTTTGGTTAAGGCATTAATTATATAAATAACCTCAGAGAGTCCTAGTTTTGAAAACTGTAATTTTGACTATGTGGGAAGGTGCTTACTAAAACAAAAAAAGAGAATAGGATAGATACTATGTGTATACCTAAATACCTGGAACAGATTGTGATCATGATAGACAACAGAAAACTTTCAAGCTGTTATAAAAAAGTTTTTCATGTTTTTTTTCCTCATAGTTTGCCCTACATTGTAGTAGGTTGTCATAAAGAAGTTTGGTTTTTTAAAATGTTCTGTTGAGGTGATAAGTTAAAGATAATGTTTTTAAATTTAAAAAAATTATAAACTACACTCAAAAACAGAAGTAATATAATAATAGCTGACCTTTGTGTGCACTCTAGTTTGTAACACTTTTTAATAGACATTTTAAAATTTGAGCCTTGCAAAACCTCTAGGAGGTAGGTATTATAGATGTTATTGCTTCCCTTTTACAGATAGAGTTGTGAAGATTATGACTTGCCCAAGGTTACAGAAGTCTCTGAAGAATCTGAATCCAGGTTTTCTTACTCCATGTCTAGTCTTCTGTCCTTTAAGGCATACTACCTTTAAATGTGGATTAAATTTCCATGTAAAATTTCAACTACTCACCTTTTATAGCAAAAATGATAATATAATACAATTTGACTAAAAAACCCTGTTTGTTCTTAAGCCCATTTTTGGAATCTGTGTTTGCTAATGAAATATTTAAAAAAAATATATTGTAGACAAATTGGATATGTCTCAAAACTGGTTATATCCTCCCCACCAGGAATCTTGTTGCTGTCTTTTTATCTCAACAGTAGTTTTAAAAGGAAAGAAAGGCTGTATTTATATAAAATTCTTTGGAGTTTTATTCATTATAACATGAAACTGGAAGTGATTCCAGTGATTGTGGAGTGACTAACTGAATTATAGTATATCTATTATGCTGCACTATGAAAATAAAAGAACTTGGAGAGATTTGGAAAAGACATATACCAAGTGATGCAAAACAAGGTTAGCAGAATAATTACAATGTACAAATTGGCTATATGAAGAATTCTTTTTAATTTTTGTCTTCTCTTGTAGTTTTGAGATTCTCTTTCCTCATATTGTTTCTCATCCTGTACTTTAGCTCTGCCTAGGAAAAAAAATCATTTTTTACAGATTCTCCCCAAAATATCACCTATCCAAAACAACCCTGTAAAAGTTCTACTGTTTTTGCACTGACCCTTGCAAATTTATAATGATAATCAGGAAATAAAATAATATTCTTTTACTGATTCCCATGTAGTTTAGTTAACAACACATAAACAATAGTTTGGGTTAAATTACACCCAGAATTCTTCTATTACTAGAAACTTGTCTGTGGTCTAAACAAACAAGCAGACAAAAAGTAGTTGGCAGAGTACCTGTGAGGATCTTTCTATAAAACCGTTTCCATCCAGATGTATTTTCTGATCCAGGGAGAAAAGTACATCAGGAAGTCATCAAGTTCAGCTTCCTTTCCAGGGCAAGAATTCCTCCACTGAGAAAAGAACAACTTCATGAGGCTTTTTGTTCTTGATTTGCTAGCTCTCATTTTCAGAAAGTGCTTCCTTATGTTGACTCAAAGCTTGCCTCTCTTTAGACACATTAAAGATGGTAAAGAGATGTGTCATGCTCAATTCAGAGAATAATGAGATTATAATTTTGCATGAATTTGATGGTATGAGAGGTAGTGTGACTCAGTGTATAGAGAGCTTAGCCTTGATAACAGGAAGGCCTGGGATAAAGTCTTACCTCTTGCACATGCTGCCTGTGTGACCCTGAGTAAGTCACTTAGCCTCTCAGTGCTCTAGGCAACTCTGTTAAGAGTTGCAGAGAGGCTGCTGACTTGTCTTGGGAGAGGAAGTTTTTATATCCAGGAATTCCCTATCCTTATTACCTTGGTGCTGTACTTCTATTGAGGTGTAGACCAAGCTTTTTTTTTTTTTTTTTGGTCTTTTTGGAGGGGGGAGGACAGGCAATTAGGGTTAAGTGACTTGCCCAAGGTCACCCAGCTAGTAAGTGTTAAGTGTCTGAGGCTGGATTTGAACTCAGATCCTCCTGCCTTCAGGACCAGTGCTCTATTCACTGTGCCACCTAGCTGTCCCCCCGCCCCCTCGACCAAGTTTTTTTTTTTTTAGTAAGCAAGACCATAATATTGAGATTTTAGTTAATAAGTCCTCAGATTTTTTCCATGTAAAGTAGTGCCATGAAGAGAGCCTAAGGAGGTTCAGAAGAGGACACAGACAAGCTGGGAATTTTGTTACTTCTGTTAAATTTATTTATATACTTAGTTTCTTCTCCTTCCTTACCAAACTGTATATAATAGAAGCCCACAATTTCATATACACTACACTTACTTTTCTGTTCCTTTTTATATGTTCATTGATTTTTAAGTTCATAATAAAAATGAAAATTTAAGAAAAACAAATGATTGCCATCAGGTTTCTTCTATCCTATCCTTATTCAATTGATGTTTTAGAAATGTGAGACTTTATATTCATCCCCATTAAATTTCATCTTCTTTTTTGTTTGTTTCAGCTCATTTTCCTATCCTGTTGAGATAATTTTGAATCTTCATTCTGCCAGCTATTCATAGGATCATAGATTTAGAGCTGAAAGGGACCTTAGAGGCCATCAAGTCCAACTTCCTCATTCTACAGATGAGGATACTGAGGCACAGAGAGGTTGAGTGACTTGCCCAGGGTCACACAGCTAGTAAGTGTCCAAGTTGGGATTGGAACCCAAGTTTTCCTGACTCCAGGTCCACTACTTTATCCACCATGCCATGCTGCCTTATCATTATCTCTCTTTCTCTCTCCTCTCATCAAAAAGAAAGGAATGAGTTATATAGAATAATGTCTCATGTATCCAGCATCATTTGGGGGGAAACGAGATGCTCAGCATGAATTTTGATTTTCAAGGAAATTCACTTACCTCAAGTGTGAATACAGCTAAAATAAAAAGATCATGCTAGGTTATCTTGAGGACTCCTTCCAGCTTTGTATTTGATTTTCAAATATTTTTTGATGAACACTTTAAAAAATGTATTATATGCCTCATTAATGAAGTCATATTCCAATGTCTTTATAGTGATTTGGTAGTGACCCTGGGTTCTCAGAGACTCTTCCTTCTTGCCCTCTGTATTTCATGCTGGTGACCAGTTTCTCTAATTGAATACTTTTTCTTTTCTAGGTTTTTGTGATACAGCTGCCTTTTGGTGCTTCCCACCTATATGATACCCCTCCTCAGTTTCATTTTATAGCTCACCCCTCTATCCTGTCCTCTAACCATGGGTTTAATCAGTTCCTTCTTTTCTCTCTATACTCTGGTTCTGCTCCCAATGGTTTATTTATCACCCTTATACACAGGACTCTTAGATCCAAGCCCAGTTTCTTCCCTATACTCCAGTCATACAACAGTTGCCCTTGGGAAATTTAAAAACAGATGTTCCTTAAGCATCTCTAATTAAATTTGAGTAAAACAAGAATGATTTATCATTCCTCTCAGATCCAGCCCTTTTCTCTTGTACATCATTATCTTTCTGGTTACCTATTCTCTAGACCTCAGTGTCATTGTTGACTCCTCACTCTTCTTCACACCTTCTCCCCTCCCCTGTCCAATTAATTGTCATGTTTTGTCACTTCTGCATCTGCCCTCTAATCTACCACTTTAGTTTGAGCTATCATCATTTCTATTTCAATAGCCTTCTAATTCATCTTTCTGCCAGACATTTTCCTGTTTCCATTAAATCCTTTACACAGATGCCAAAATGGTATTTCTAAAACATAGGCCTGACTACATTATCCCCTTGCTCAGCAAGCTGTAGTGGCTTCCTTTTGCTTCTAGGATCAATTACAGACTTCTGAAATTTAAAGTATTTTATAGCCTGTCACCAAACTGCCATTCAGCCTTTTACATTACCCACTTTTACTATTTCTTCACACTCTTCAGTTCAGTCAAACTGTCCTTTTGTTTTTATTCACAGATGACATTCCATCTCTTGTCTTAGTGTCTTTTTATTGCCTTTCCTTTTGCTTATATTTCCTCTCTCCCTCCCTTGGTCTTTTAGAATCCCTAATTTCCTTCATAGGTCAGAATAATTTACAATTTCTACAAGAAGCCTTTCCTGATTCCCCTAGTTGCTATTACTTTCCTGCCAAAATTATTTTGTTTGTTAAATCTGGTCTATGTGACAATGGAAAGGATGTGAGCTGCTTAAGGGCAGACTTTGTGTTACTTACAAATTTGATAAACCATGTTGTGGGTGAAGGTTTTTTGTTACTTATAATGGCTTGCTTTTGAGGTTGGAGTCAGATGATTCTTTTATCCAGCTTCTCTGTTAGAATAGATCAAGTAATGATAGAGTGACAGTTTATTAGAGTTATTAAACCCAAACATAGTATTATGAAAAGTTCTTTTGTTTTTATATAAACTCAATATTTTAGCCTTTTTTGGTTGTGTCACTGAGAATTTGGTGGTCTTATTTTAATAATTTTGCATAAATTGATTAATTTCTCTTTTTCTACAATATGAAGAGAATGGCTAATATATAACTTCAAATTTTATTTTATTTTTTAAAGCAATTGGGGTTAAGTAACTTGCTCAAAGTTACACGGCTAGTCATTATTTATGTGTGGGTGCTCATTTTCTGAGGCCGGTTTCGATCCCGGGTCATCCCAACTCCGAGGCCGGCACTCTTACTCACTGCGCCACCTAGCCGCCCTTTCAAATTTTGTTTTTAAACCGATGTCTAACTCCAATATTACTTGCTTACAAAAGAGTTTGTTATGAATATAATAGCTGTACTATGTATGAGCCAATGTGATATGGTAGGAAAGAGCTTTGAAATCAGAGGACCTGGGTTCAGATTTTGCTTCTGTCTCTTAACTATCTCAATGAACTGGGGCAAGTCACTTAATCTCTTTGAGCCTCAGTTTTCCCATCTGTAAAAGGGTTGGACAAAATAGCCTCTATTGTTCCTTTCCATTCTAAATCTATGATTCTGTAATATTTTAAAAATGATTAGAAAATTTTACATATGTGCAATGGGGCAGGGAGGTAAGATGGGTCTTTGGAGTTTGGCCTATTTATTTCATCCTTGTATGGAGCTCCAATTGTGGAAACATTTTCTACATATGTAAACTCATAACTCATCCGTAATTTGTAGCTTTTGAAAGTTGCTTGGGGTGCCAAGAGATTAAATGATTTGTCCATGATCCCATGGCTAGTATGTGACAGAGGCAGGACTTGAGCTCAGGTATTCCTGACTCAAAGGTTGGCTCACTTTTTACTGTGCTGTCACTTAATTAGAATGTATGATTCTTTTAACTTACCAGGTTTTAAAAATTACATTAATAGTCTGGTATTGCAAGGTCATAAATCTTTTCACATGTCTGTTTTTATTCAACTTTTAATAAAAACTTTTGATGTTTTCAAAAGCTACAGCATTCTTCTCCCTCTTCCCTAATAAAATACCCCAAGTAAAACAACATAATTCCATGGTAATTATTTTTCTGCCATTTTTAGGGAGGAGGATGAATTTAAGGACAGAATGTAGAAAAAGAGCAGAAGGTCAAGGACTAAATCAGTGCTCAGTGAGTAGGAGCAGCAAAGGATGCTGAGGAGGAATGAACACAAGAGTTTGAGGAGGAGAAAACAGGGTAGTATATTGTCAAAAAGCTAAAGAGGGAAAAAGTTTCAAGCAGAAGAGGATAGAAGTTGAATAACTTACTTGCTTGAGGTCATACAACTAGTTAAGTGGCAGGTCTAGTACTTGGCTTGCTACTACAAGGTTGCCTCTATTTGAGAAAGATCGTAGAGAGTCTTAAAGTGACAAATATTTTTCAATTGTTCATTATTGCATATTTTAAATGTGGCTTGCTGTAGTTAGAAAAACTCCCCAGTTGAATATTTTGATAAAGTTTTAAGAACTAATATTTTCTTCAGTTGAAGGTGACAGAAATGAAACTGAGAGGTTAAGTGATTTGCCTGTAGTCATATAGATTGTGACTGAGGTAGGATTCAAACCTAGGTCCTCTGACTCTAGGGCAAACACAATATCCTTTATGTCTAGAGAGGTTGAACTATTTCTTTTGTTAAAGAGAAAATTCCTCATTTATTTTGTGTTGTTTTTCTGTTCTTATAATGAAACATGAAAATATTTAGAAACATATATTAAAACATGGTCCCTAAGGTCTACATGGTTCCTAACTCTTCAGCTTTAGGAAGTTTATTTTAGATGAAAAATTATGGGTTTAGTCACAATCACTCAAGCCCCTAGTTAGGAAAATTATTAACTTTGAGATTAAGATTGTACCCTCTGCCTTTTTGTTAATTTCTGTCTCTAGTTAACCGTTGGCCTCTTTGTAGTTTAGCCAGAATTCAGTTTATTGGAAATTTTTGCATAATAAAATGGCAGATTATATTATAGTGTCTGTGAATAGCATCTATGGATAGACAGGTACTGGGAAGGAAAGTTGGGGAAAGAGATGGCCTTTTTTCAAGCCTTACCCTAGTTTGGCTCTTTTGCCTTGAGATTCCTGTAGAACTAATGATCTTCCTTTATATCTCCTTTTTCTGCAACAGTACAGTGTTACCTTTGTTCCCCAGAGTTGTGCTGGGATTACACGTTTGCTTCAACTTCTCTGCTTCCAGACCTTCAGAATGTTCTGGTTTGGAGATACCTTTTTTCTTTCATACGATTTCCATTTTGACCAAGTCCCTCACAACAGTAGCTTGGATTGATTCAAGGAAGTATACAGTCTTAAAATTTGTGTGTTAGGCTAAATATTTATACATTGACTCTATCAAGAGATGTTTTTATCTAGCAAAGTCAAGAAAATAAACATTTATAAAATATTTTCTTTGTACTAGGCTCTGTGCTAACCTAGGGGAAATAAAGTCCCTATTTTCAAGAACCTTGCAATCTAATGGAGGGGAGCAGAAAGGAGACAACATATGTACAATCATATACAAATAGGATATAAAGGTTATGTTGGGGGTAGTCTTAAAAGGAAGATAGTAAAGTTAAGGAGGACAGGAAAAGGCTCCATGTAGAAGGTGGGACTTTAGATGCAATATAAAGGAAGCCAGGGAAGCCAGGAGGCAGAGATGAGGAGAAAGAGTTCCAAGCATGGGCGACAGTAAAAAATGTCTAGAGTTCAGAGGTGGAGTGTTATATGCAAGAACAGCAAGGATGTCAATTTGTGGAGGGGATAGTAAGGTGTAAGAAGATTGGAAAGGGCTATTTAAAGAGGCTAATTTAAGTGTGTGGCATAATCAGTGGAGCCTCATTTTTACACACACAGTCAGCTTCTTCTTCTTCTTCTTTTTTTTTTTTTTTCTTTTTGGAGGGCAATTGGGGTTAAGTAACTTGCCCAAGGTCATATGGCTAGGTTTTTGTTTGTGTGTGAGTTAAGTGTCTGAGGCTGGATCTGAACTCAGGTCCTTCTGACTCCAGGGCTAGCGCTCTACTCACTGCGCCACCTAGCCACCCCAGCTTCTTTTTCTTTTTGATGAGGAAAAAAATGAGGCATTTGGCATATGTAAAAACTGCACATTTGTCAAGGTGTTTGCCAAGAGAATTAGCAGAGTGTGACCACAGAGACAAGAAAATGATTAGCCAAAAATAGTTCATTCCCTCTGAGATTATCTCTGATTTTCTTGTACATATCATTTGTGCGTAGTTGCATATTGTCTTCCCCATTAGTCTCTGAATGCCTGGAGAGCAGAGGATGATTTTTGTCTTTCTTTATATCCCTAGGGCTTAGTGCTTAATAAATGATTGCTGACTTGTCTTGTCTAAAAACTTTTTTCTCCTTACTAATTAACTTGGAAGTATTTTTGTTTTATTGAGGCAAAAATTATGTACATTTGTGCTTCATTGTGATATCGAAGTGATCCTGGATACTTTAAAGTGGTGCCAATGGAGCATAAATTCTGATAGGTCTTGTTAAGCTGAAAAGATCCTCAAATGTGGTCCAAAAAAAGAACGGCGTATTTGTTATCCATGTTGTTCATTTAACTAAGTTAAATTTGGAGGGGCATAAAACCACTAAATTTGGAAGGATTGATGACCAAGTAATACTTGTTTTGTCTAATGCAGCTACCTAATAAAACCTGCAGCTAAACAAGGGTTCTTAACCTGAGATCCGGGAACCTGTTTTTTCAATATTTATTTCAATTTAATTGGTTCCTTTGTAGTCCTATATATTTATCTTTATATACCTTAAAACATTATTGAGGATAATGTTTGGTTCTTAACCATTCTTAATCAACCTACTTTTTTTTTACTTTTCCAGTTTTCTTAAACTTTATTCTTCTCTGCATAATATACTCCCCTCCTTGCCATACCTCTCAAAACACTATCTGTTCCTGCCTCTGGGTATTTTTACTGGCTGTCCCCCATGACTGTAAGTGTTCTCGCTTCTTCCCTTCACCTCCTGGCTTCCTTCAAGTCTCAGTTAAAATCCTAACTTCATCGAGAAGCCTTTCTTGGAGGACCTTTCCTCTGAGAGTCCCTCCAGTTTATCCTGTATTATATCTCATTTGTACCTAGTTGTTTGCATGTTGTCTTTCCCCCCATTACACTGTGAGCTCCTTGAGAGCCGAGACTGTCTTTTGCCTTTATTTGTATCCCCAGCAATTAGCACGGGCCCTGGCACCAAGTAGGTGCTTAATCAATGGTTGTGACTGACTGGCTTTTCTTTTTTTTTAAAACAATTTTAAAAAACAATTTAACAGTAGAAGTTCTGAGCCAGAAACTGTTAGTAAACAAGAAGCTTTCTGTTCATTGAAGCATTGTGTAAGAGAGAATGAAAGAAGTAGTGATTTTTCTTTCCTAGTTAGAAGATTCTTAATCTTGTATGTTAATATGTTCAGCTGCTATATAATGCAATTATTGAAATTTATATATACTTTCATACAAAGTCTTTAATGGAATATAGGTTGAAGGAGAAAAGGCTCTGTGTGCCCAATTACAGGTGAAAGAAATTTTAAAAAATATTAGGCAACATTACTTTATGCATTAATTTCTCTTAGAAGGTAAGCACTTCTGAATAGTATCTGTTTTCTTAGTAAAATTGGAAGTCAGACTTAAGCTAAAACTATTGTCAAAAAACATTTAACTAACCACAAATACATATTTTAAATAGTTTTTATTGTTTCTGTGTTTTTATGTTATTTCCTTAAGGGAGTTATTTGGACTCCATTAAATTTGAACTGTATGTGAATAATGTGGTTTCTAATGCTTAAGATTTTGTGATGATCATATTTAGAATTTTTTTCATGAGATTGTGGGCATATGTGTATGTGTGTGTGTGCACGCGCAAGCGTGCATGTGCACGCATGTATTTTCTTCCTTAGCAAGTACAAGAAATGTTAGTATTTAGAATTGGAAGGAACTTTAAGATATCCTAATACAACTCTTATTACACAAATCAGGAAATTCAGTCCCAGAGGAAGAGTGACTTGATAAGTCACATAGGCAGGTACTACTGACTTCCCACTACCTGCAGGTGCTACTGACTTCCCACTATCCGGTGGGTATTGCTAGGGTTAGACTTAGAGAACTGTGACACTTTTTATGATATAAATTTTAAAAAAGTTAAACCAATTTAAGAAACAAGATAATTCTAAAACTGAATAGGTATAATATAAACTCTATAGAATTAAGGAGCCTAAAGGTATATATATATATATATATATATTTTAAAGCAATTGGGGTTAAGTAACTTGCTCAAGGTTACACGGCTAGTCATTTGATTTATGCGTGGGTGCTCATTTTCTGAGGCCGGATCTGATCTCGGGTCATCCAAACTCCGAGGCCAGTGCTCTTACTCACTGCGCCACCTAGCCGCCCCCTAAAGGTATATTTTTAAGGTAGATGTGCTCTAGGGAATTAAATGTAATTCTTATCCATGTCTTTTCAGAAATGCCTTATAGAGAATCTACCTAAAATGCTCCTAAAGACTTTCCTCTGATTAAAAAAATACATTAGAATGGCAACTGGTTATGAATCAGTTCTTTCCATCATGTGCCTCTCCATTCACCTGGCCATATCTGCACCAATGTCATCCTCAGGTCTTCTCTCCTTTCAGCCCAAATGTTGTTTCATCTGTCCTGCCTTCAGAGAGGGTAGGGGGCAGCAATTTCCAAGAATTTTAGAAAGGTGTATGGTGAACAAGACCATGTATGACTGACTTGGGGAAACCATGGAGCTCATCTTTCCATCTGTAAAAATGGGACCCATTGTGAAACTGGTCAATCCAGAGTATAGCCAATTCTGCTACTGGAGGAATCCCTTCCTTACACTTCCCCTGAAAGACCTCACAAGCATGGATTAGAACCTTTCCCCACCCATTCTACCCCTGCCCCAACCACACATGCATGCATATGCATACACATGTTCTCTTCTTCTCCCACTACACACACACACACACACACACACACTCTCTCTCTCTCTCTCTCTCTCTCTCTCTCTCTCTCTCTCTCTCACTCATTCTCCTGGTTTCAGGAGAGCAAGAGTTAGCCCATATTTTCTTCTACTGTCCCAGGGTTGCATGAGGGCCTAATTCAGAATTAGAAGTGCCCATGTGGTCTACATGTTCTTGTCCCAGCATGTGCTGGGATAGATTTCGATCTGTTATACTGAGCAGAGTAGCATGGCAGGGGGACATCATGGACTCTGGGGGCCACTCCTGCCTGGCCAAATGACTCTAGCCATCCTTCTCACCCTACTTTATAGAATGTGGGAGTACAGCATTAGAGTAGAGGAAGGGAGGGGACCCAGTGTGGAAAGAGGTCTGTCTGGCTGCCCTGGAGAGATTAAACCATGAAGTGTGTAAAACAAAACAAAATAAAAAAAGAAAGGTGTATGGTGAGCTAGTGTTCTCATGTTCTCCAGAAAAAGAATTCAGGTTAAGGGGCAACTTAATACATTAAATACCTCTTAAGATGATGATGCTCTTAACACACTCTACCTTGTGTCATACTTAATCTGTATGGCTGTCCCCCCACCTCTGCATTAGATAGGAACCTCTTTGAATGGAGGACCATGTACTTTTTCATATTTTTAGTCCTAGCTTTGTACTTAACAAATATTTGTTTATTTGAAAGAGCCTTCTTGGTGCTCAATCAGTGACTAACTTCTGGGCATCACCTGTTCTTTTATTTGTTTTCCTAAAAAACATGGAAAGATTAAAAAAAATCCAAATCCTCAACCCATATTAATTTATTAAAAAATAATTTCTTAAGTACTTAATTTGTGTAAAAGGCTGCAGCAAATATAATTAAAATGTGATTCCTTGTCCTTAAGAATTGTGTACTCTTTTATTTCAGAGAAGTAAAAAAAATAGACCTTGGAGATGGAGATCCATTCCCACTTTCCTTTCCTCCCTTGGTGTCTCTAAGTAGCCTTTTAATAGTCTCCTAATTGATTTCCCTTCATTCCATCCAGTCTCCCTCCCTCTCTAATCTATCATAGTTGCTAACATTGCTTCTGAATTAATATTCCAAAATTACAGCTTTAGCTATATCACTGCCTGTTCTAGAAGTTCCAGGGGCTCTTCATTGCCTCTAGGACAAAATGCACATTCTTCTGTGTGTGAGATCAAAGGAGATAGTATTTGTAAAGCACTTAGCACCGTGTCTGGCACATAGTGGGTACATAAAAATGCTCATTGCCTTCCCTCTCTCTGTTGGCATTTAAAGGCCCATGAGAATGATTTAGGAGGATACAGTCACCCCCACTAAAATATAAATGTATTAATGTATCAGATTCATCAATGAACAAACATTTCTTAAATGCCTGCTGTTAGTTAGTAAGCATTTATTGAGTACCTTCTGTTTGCCGGTCACTGTGCTAAGTGCTCAGGATACAAAGAAAGGCAAAAAACAGTCTTTGCCCTCAAAGAGGTCACAACCCAATGGGATGCAATGGACAAATAAATATGTACAAACAATTTATATATACAGATTAAATGGGAGATAATGAGCAGAGAGAAGACACTAGAATTAAGAGGGATTGGGAAAGACTTCTTATAGAAGGTAAGCTTTTAGCTGGGACTAGAAGGAAGCCAACGGGAGCCAGCTGGTGGAGAGGAGAAGGGAAAGCATTTCAGATGTGGCGAATAGCCAGAGGAAAAGCCCAGAGCGGAGAGCGTGTTGTTGGTATAACATCAAGGAGGCCTGTGTCATTGGATCAAAGAGTATATGGGGTGTGGAATGGCTTATAAGGTGTAAGGGAAAGGTGAGTAAAGGTAGATTAGAAAGGACTTTGAATGCCAAACAGAGGATTTTATATTTGATCCTGAAGGTAATAGGGAGCAGAAGAATGACATAACCAGACCTGTCCTTTTAGAAGATCCCTTTGATAGTTGAGTGGAGAATGGACTGGAATGGGGAGAGCCTTGTTTTTGGCAGACTATTGCTATTGCAGTAGAGGGCCTGCACCAGAGTGCTGGCAGTAACAGAGGAGAGAAGAGGGCATATCTGAGAGATGTTGTGAAGTGATCGTTCTTGGCAAATGATTGGATGGCGGGGGAATGATAGAGAATGACACCTAGGTTGCAAGCCTGATAATTGGGAGGATTGTGATGCCCTCAACAATTATAGGGAAGTTTGTAAAGGGAGAGGGCTTTGGGCCAAAAATAATGAGTTCAGTTTTGGACATACTGAGTTTAAGGTGACTACTAGAAATCCAGTTAGAGATACCTGAAAGACGTTTAGAAATGTGAGACTTGAGGTCAGCAGAGAAGTTAGGGCTGAATAAGTAGTTTTGAGAACCATTAGCATAGAGATGATAGTTAAATCCATGGGAGTTGATGAGATCACTAAGTGAAGTAGTATAGAAGGAGAAGAAAAGAGGCTCCAGGATGGAGCTCAGGGGGACACCTACTGATTTGGATGAAGATCCATTAAAAGAGACTGAGGAGTGACCAGCTGTGTAGGAAAGCCAGGAGAGAGGGGTGTCCTGAAAACACAGAGAAAAAAAGATTATCAAGGAGAAGAGGGTGATCTACAATGTCAAAGACTGCAGTGAGGTTTGTAAGAATGAGGACTGAGAAAAGTCATGACAGGCATCTCTTGTAGATGGCCTTCTTAAGGAATTTAGTCATAAAGGGAGGAAGAGATATAGGATGATAATTAGTAGGGATAGAAGGATCAAGGGAAGATTTTTTTTTAAGGATGGGGGAGACATTGGCATGTTACTAGTCAGGGAAGGAACCAGTAGACAGGAAGAGATTGAAGATAAGTAAGAGTAGGGATGACAGAGGGGTCAGTTTGCTAGAGGAAATGGGAGGGAGTGGTATTCTTTGTGCAGTAAGAGGGGTTTGCCTTGGCAAGGAGTAAGACCACTTCCTTATAGGAGACAAAGGCGAAGGAAGGGATCATGACAGATGGCATCTGAGTGACATGAGATGAGGTAGAGGAGAGAAGGTGGAATTCTTGACAAATGGTCTCAATTTTTTTCAATAAAATATGAAATGAGGTTTTCAACTGAGAAACTGGGGGTAGGAAGAGCCATAGGAGATATGAGGAGAATAAAAAGGTTTGGAAGAGTCACTGTACTGAGTAGGATTTTAAATTTATAAGGGAAATGTAGAATTTCTAGCAATAGTGAGGACTCAGTTGAGATTGTGTAACATAAATTTGTAGAGGACTCAATCAGAATGGTTTCATGATTTTCTTCAGTTTAGTTCAGCAGTATGTGTATCGTAGAGAAGGCAGCAGGTGGTCTGTGATCCAAGGCAAAGGATATAATAAATTGTATGACCAGCCAGTGACTCTGTTAAATAGTGTAGAAGTGAACTGGTTCACCAAGGGATGAAGATGGGGAAGGGAGGAGAGAGTGGATAGTGCAGAGAGATGGCCTAGGAGAGAACTGAAGGATCAAGGAATTGCAGGTTACAATGTGGGTGAAGAACAGTGCTTGGTATAGGAAAGTGAAGGTATAGGAAAGCCAATAGATTGTAATCAGGTAAAGGGTTTTCAGAGTTCTTGAATATGGAAGTAGTGCATTTGTGAGTGATGGCAAGATCAAGGAAATAATCATCTTTGTATGTGGCTAAGGTGGGATGAAGAAGGAGGTAATAGGAAGTGAGTAAGTTGAGGATTTGGAAGGTTAGGGTGTTTGAAGGAGTGTCAATAATGTTGTTGAAGTTCCCTGGTATGAGGGCAGGAATTGGGGAGGATAGGTGCTGTACTCACTGAGGAAGGAAGAGGAATGTCCTAGAGTTTTATCACAACTGCTTGGATGTTGATTGGATGGAAGATGTGAATTTTATGGTCATCAAAGAAGGAGATGTTACTGAGTGATGTAGTAGAGGGAGAACTTGGAAGGGAGCAAGGAGCATTTCAACTCCCTTATCTTGACCTGTGAGCCAAGGGCAATGAATGAAAGTACAGCCACTGTTGGAAAGGGTAACCAGGGAGGTTGTATCATCAGAGGGAACCAGGTCTCAGTGCGAGCCAGAAGATGAAAAGAGTGGGAGAGAAAAAGATTTAAGATGAAAGCATGTTTGTTGCCAATAGAGTAGACACAGAAGACACAGTGGAAGGATTGAGTAGCATTTGGTTGAGACTTTTGGGGATTAAAGGATTGAGGGTTTTGGGATTAAGAAATGAGATGATGGGGAATGGGTGGTGGGGAATGGAGTTTGGATGATGACCTACAGGTGTTCAGATTCACTGGGATGTATTAGGTGTGACCATGTGTATGTTAATCAGTTAAGGGCCTCTTCTCTTCCCAGGGGTGGCTGGACATCAATTAGGAGACATGTGCAGCATGAGAGGTGGGGGCAGGTGGAAGGAACACTTGAAGGCCTCTGTTTCTCTTTTTCCCTCTGAAGGCTGTGTGCCAACTGTAGTGTTAGGTGTTGGGACTACAAATACAAAACTGAGATAGTTTCTGCCACAAAATAGTTTGTATTCTACTTGGGTTGGGATGGTGAGGGTATAGGGCTATAACATGTTCATGAGTTATTTTAAAATGCAGAAGATATTAAAAATACTAAACAGTGGAGACACTAACAAGTGGGTTAACCAGGAAAGGTCTTTTAAAGGAAGTGGCACCTGAGCTCAAACCTGAAGAGAGCTAGGAGCTCCAGAAAGTAAAAATGAGGAGGAAATGTGTTCCAGATCTGGAAGACAGCCAGTCAGGCAGGAGAGAAAATGTCATGTGTAGGGAAGAGTGACTAGACTAATTTTGTTGGACTTGGTCTGTGTGTGTGGGGGTGGAGGATGGGGATGGGGGGTGACATAGGAGGGAAGAGTATTGTATAACCAGACTAGAAAGTTGGGCTAGAACAAAATTAGGAAGGGTTTTAAATACCAAACAATGGAGTTTATTATTCTAAAGGCAAGGAGAGGCCACTGAAGCTTCTTGAGTTGGGGAGTAACAGGGTCAGAGTTATTGAAAATTTTGTGGACCACTGATTAGAGAGGGGAGAGAATCAATTCAAGAACAATTATAAAGCTATAGCAGGAGTCAGAGATGTTGGACAAGGGTGACTGTTATTGATAGAGAAGAGAGGACATGAGAGAGCTATGGGGTTGAACAAGAGTATATAGTTGTTGATGTCAGTAAAGTTGTGAACCTGGGAATCCGTAAGAATGGTGGCGTCCTTTATATGAAAAAAAAAAAGTTAGAACTGTGGGTGGGTTTGGGGAAAGATTGAATTCTATTTTAAATAGGTTAAGTTTGAGATGCCTGTGCAACATCCAAGTAGAGATGTCCAGTAGGCAGTTGGAAATGTGTCACTTAACCTTAGGAGAGAGATTAATGCTAAATGTATAAATTTGGGACTCATTTCCTTAGAACTCTAGGGAGCCTGTAGCACAGGAGGTACATTTTAAAGCCAGGTATTGTTTGAGGTATTGCTGGGCATTATGGGCTGCATGAAGGCACTGAATACTAAGGGGGGATATGTGTGTGTGTGTGTGTGTGTGTGTGTGTGTGTGTGTGTGAGAGAGAGAGAGAGAGAGAGAGAGAGAGAGAGAGAGAGAGAGAGAGAAAGAGAAGCAGGCTATGAAAAAGAATATAAAAGATGAAACTTCACTTAATTCATAAACATCTTGGCTTACCAACATCCTAAAAAGCAACTCTAATTTAAATAATGCAGCTTTTTTATTTCTACCTGTGTGAGGTTTGTGAAGATGATTTCATTTTTCTTTCCATATTTATTATGCTTAGCTAAAATCATCAGAGATATTTTGAGGTTTTACTTTTTAAAAATCTGGCAGTATTATTGATTAATTATAAAAATAAAAATTAATATTTGGTAAAGTGATGTATTAGGATAGCTAAGTGACACAGTGTGGCCAATCCTGGAGTTGGGAGGATTCATCTTCCTGAGTTAAAATATGGCCTCAGAGACTTATTAACTGTATGACCTTGGGCAAGTCACTTAACCCTGTTTGCCTCAGTTTCTCATCTGTAAAATGAGCTGGAGAAGGAAATGGAAAACTGCTCCAGAATCTTTGCCAAGAAAACCCCAAATGGGGTCATAAAGAGTCAAACATGACTGAAACAACTGAACTTCAAAAAAGTGATGTATTAACAAAAATAAATCATAAATTCAGACAAATTAATATAATTTATATAAAATAATTTAAATATAAGCCATTGACTTGAATAGTAAAACACTGAATATTTTTTAGGATCCACTTGCTCTAGAAAAAAAAACTTGTCAGCAGATAGTTATATGAAATGACAGGATTTGTTAGAAGAAAAATATTTTAATATATTATGAAAGGTTGATTATTGGATTACAGATTTAGAAAAAAATCTTAGGATGATAGTGGAGTAGAAACAGGACTGATGTGGGGCTCTGACTCCCACCTCCTCTAATTCATGTGAAAGGTGACTCTGAACAAACTTTAGAGCTATAGAACCCACAAAATGACACAGAGAAGCTAATCTCCTGCTGAGGACAGCCCAGCAGGCCAGTGCAGTGCTCTAGGAACTGACCCCAGCACTGATCCAGGTGGAGGTTTTAGCCTCAGGGTGGGCCTGACCAGCGACCAGATGGAGGGACTTCAGATCACCAGCAGCTGTGGTGGTTTCCAGAATTATCAACCCATAGATGCTAAGGACAAAGTGAGAGGTCAGTGCAGTGTGGACTTTGGGATCCAGTAGTATGGGAGTGTGGTCAGCCTTTGCCTTGGGGTGAGAAGCAGCTGAGGTGCAGCAGCTGTGCAGCTGCAGCCATTTGGCAGCTTCAGCTCCTGGCCTGCAGATTGTAGGTGGACCAAGCAACCAGTCTGAGGGGTAATTGCTCTTGCTTTAACCTGCTTGGATCTGGATTGTGTTATAGGGTGGAGGTCCCGGGATGTGTGACCAGCTTGCCAGAGCATATGGAAACTTCAGAGAGGGCACCTAACTAATACCTTTGGTAGCTGAGAAAACTCCAGCATTTGGGACAAAGCTCCCCTGTGTGGTGACAGAGTCCTACTGTGGCAAAAAGCCCAAAAGTCAAGTAATTGAGTGGCAACATGAGCAGGCAAAGAAAGCAAAGCAAAGAGAGCAACCTGACTTTACATTCCTATTTTGGGGACAAAAAAGGATCAAACATGGAACAGGAGGAAGACAGTGAAGTCAGAACTCCTCCACCAAAAGCTTTCCAAGAAAAATATGAGCTGGTCACAGGTCATAGAGGACCTTAAGAAGGATTTTGAAAACCAAATAAGAGAAGTGGAGGAAAAATTGGGAAGGGAAATGAGAACGATGCAAGAAAATTAAAGAAATGAGACTCAACAACCTGACTGAAGAAAATAACACCTTAAAAATAGACTAATTCAGATAGCAAAAGAGGCTCAAAAAGGCAAAAAGGAGAAGAATGCCTTAAAAAAACAAAATGCTAGATGGAAAACGAATCTCAAAAGCTCACTGAAGAGAATCATTCCTTCAGAATTCGATTAGAGCAAATGGAAGCTAGTGACTTTATGAGAAATCAAGATACTATTAAACAGATCTAAACAAATGAAAAAATAGAAGGTAATGTGAAATATTTCATTGGGAAAACCACTGACCTGAAAATTGATCCAGGAGAGATAATTTAAGAATTATTAGACTACTTGAAAGCCATGATCATAAAAAGAACCTATAAATCATCCTTCAAGAAATTCTCAAGGAAAATTGCCCTGATGTTTTAGAACCAGAGGGCAAAATAGAGGTTGAAAGAATCTACCTCCTGAAAAGGTGGAAGAAAAGAATCCACCTCCTGAAAAAGACCCCCAAAAGAAAACTCCTAAGAATATTATAGCCAGGTTCTGGAATTCCCAGATCAAGGAGAAAATATTACAAGCAGCCAGGAAGAAACAATTTAAATATTGTAGAAACACAATCAGGATAACACAGGATCTGTCAGTTTCTACACTGAGGGATTGAAGAGCTTGGATTATGATATTCCAGAGGTCAAAGGAGCTGGGATTAAAACCAAGAATCACCTACCCAGCAAAACTGAGTATCATGTTTCAGGGGAAAATATGGTCATTCGGTGGAATAGAGGACTTTCAAGTATTCTTGATGAAAAAACCAGAGTTGAATAGAAAATTTGACATCCAGATATAAGAAGCAAGAGAAGCATGAGAAGGTAAACAGGGAAAAGAAATCATAAGGAATTTATCAAAGTTGAACTATTTACATTCCTATATAGAAAAACAATAATTGTAACTTATGAAACTTTTCTCAGTATGAGAATAGTTGAAGGGATTAGAAATGTGTATATACATATACACACACATACACATGCCTATTTTTGTCTATATAGGAGGGTATATGGGTATATGAATACATATGTGAATGTGTATATATATATATATATATATGTGTGGATATACATAGATGAAGGGCACAGGAAGGGATGATACTTAAAAGGTGAAATTAAGAGGTGAGAGAGGAATATAATGAGAGCAGATGGGGAGAGACAGAATGGGGTAAACTATCTCATATAGAAGAGGCAAGGGAAAATGGTTATAATGGAGGGGAAGAACAGGAAGGCAAAAGGGAATGGGTCAACCTTGTTTTCATTGAATTTGGCTTAGGGAGGGAATGACATACACACTAAATAGGGTATCTCACCCTACAGGAGAGTAGGGGGGAAGGAGATGAGAGGGGGGATGATGGAAGGGAGGGCAGGCTGGGGGCGAGGGAAATTGGAAGCACCCACTTTTGAAAAGGGACGGGATCAAAGTAGAGAATAGAACAAGTGGGAGGTGGGATAGGAGGGAGGGAAGTATAGTCAGTCTTTTACAATATATCCAGTATAGAAATATTTGAATAGCTACACATGTACAATTTAAATTGAATTGCTTATCTTCCCAGTAAGGGTGGATGACAAAGGAGGAAGGGAATGAATCTGGAATTCAAAGCTTTAAAATCAAATGATTTACATATATATACATATATATGTATATATATACATATATATATATATATATATATACTATTATCAATATTATTTTACATGTAACTGGGAAATAAGACATACAGGGCCTGGGGCATAGAGATCCACCATGACCTACTGGAAAGTCAGAGGGGGTATGGGAGAAGATATGGGAGACAGCAGATTGGAGGAGGGGATATCCTGTGGTACTGCTCTTTTGGGGTGGTGGGTAGGGGAAAAATGGGGAGAAAATTTGTAACCCAACATCTTGTAGAAATGAATGATGTAAAGTAGAAGTTAATAAAGCATTTGATAAAAAAATCTTAGATATCATCTAATCTGATTTTCATCTAGATAAATCTTCAAGTAATAGTTTGGACTTTTGCTAATAGTTAAGAATTTTGCAATAATGACTAATTATCAAACACTAACTGTCATTGTGAGTTCATTTATTTTTTTTTGTAGGAGGCCTGTGATTTCCCCTCTCTCTGAATGTCGATAGGAGTCTGCTGTGCTGCATGTAGTCTTAGAGGGCTACTTTGGTCACTGAGAAGTTCAGAAAGTTGCTTTGGGTTTTCTAACCAATGTTTTAGAGGTAGAACTTGAACCCAGCTCTTCTTGACTTCTTAGTTTGCTCTCTCTCTGCTCTGTCATAATGTGTTACATTATAACATATATTATAATATATAATGTTATAATGTGTTACATAACAATTTTCATCTAGTTTATTAGTATAATATGTTTTGAAGTGCCATTCTTAAGGCAGTTGTATGCTGGGAGGCAAGATAACAACATTAGCAATAGTACCGTGGCCACCACTCAAGTGTTGCTGAGCCCTAGGAAAGTCAACCTAGTCGACTTTTGTTTATACATTGAATTTAAATGAATTTTAAGTCTTTTCTATACCTCAACCCAGTATGTGCTACTCTATAAAAATCATTCCAAAGAGAGTGCTGCCCTCTAGTGATTATATATCTACTTTAACTGTTTCAATAACACAGTGAAGAACTCTAGGATCTTGGAAGTACTTGAACTGAAAGGACCATAGAAGTTATCTGAGCAAGACAGGACTGACTCATTGATGCTTACAAACTGATTAGTGTCAGATTAGAACACTAATCACTAATCTGAGACTAATTACTGAGGAAGCTCTTTTTATACGTACATAAGAAATTGCTTTTGATGATTCTGAGCCTAAGTGGAGAGGGTGACTGTAGAAGGAAGAGAAAGGGTCAATTACTTTTGTGTAAAATTTTAAATGATTTTTTTCAGTGTTGTTAATCAAATTTTGCCTTCTTTTAAAATTGTTTTGATGACTATGTACTAAACATTATTTATGTGCAAAACTATATTTTTTACTTCTTACATCAAGATCTTCTTGAATAGTATAAATAATTAACAAACATTCCTGTCAAATAAAATGAAAAAAATGTTTTTCAGAATAAAGATTCAATCTTTTCTTTTAGTCTCAGAATTTTCACATTAAATTAATACAGTACAAACTGCTTTCTGCAGTAGTGGCTTAAACTATTTAGGCATCTTATTCCCTAACACCAGTTTTAAATCTACATTTTCTGGAGTTGTTGTCTAGAGTCTCATAATCTGAGATTAGTGAAAACTTAATGAAATAGTGTCTCTATTAAAAATTCTTTTTATTTAAAACTAATGATATCATGATTCAGTGGAATGAATGCTGAATCTGGAGTCAAATGTGGATTCGATTCCAAATTCTGCCACCTATTATCTACTTTTGTGACTTGTGTTCAGTAATTTAAATTTTCTGGGTCTCACTTTTTTCATTTACAAAATGAGGGGTTGGACTAGATGACCTCTGTGGTCTTTTTGAGCTCTAAACATATGATCCCAAGATATTCTATGATAGTTTGAAGTTGAACTTATACTAGTGGCACTTCTATATCTAAAATTAGTCATGGGATCATTGAATTCTGGACATTCCTGTACCTTTCCTCATGTTTTTTCTTGTCCTTGGCATATTCTCTCTCCCTATCTTTGTCTATTGCATTCCTATTTAGCTTAAAAATAATGACCCTGATATGTTATGTATAATGGCATAGCTCTAATAGTACAAAGATAGAGAGGACATAGGCTGTGTTCCCAAAGGAAGTCTCAAGAGAGGAAGGAGTACACAAATAACTTATACCAGGGAGAGTGAGATGAGTGCAGAGGTAATATCCAGGTGGTGTGCTCTGAGGAGGGAACTGTCATGTTCAGCTCATTTTTTCCTTCCTCATCTCCCCAGGACCTCATACGAATATTGTTTTATACCTCTTTAAATTAATGTATTTTTTATGTACTTTTGCCTCCGCCATACTACCTCACTTGCTCTGTGAGGTAGGGGAGGTGTCCTATCTAAACTTTGCATCTTATTCAGTACCTACCTAGCATAGTTGCTCAGTAGATAGTTGTTAAATTGAATTAAGTTCATGTTATTTAAAAATTATATTTAAAATATACAAGTATGGCATGAAGTCTAAATATAAAATAACTTTCTTTCTAGCCTTACTAGCAATTCTCGGATCGTGGCACTCCTGGCTCAGCTGGAGAAGATCAACTATGAATGTCCAGAAGCAGAAACTGCCAGATATGTTACATCAAAGATTCTTCACCTGACCCAAAGTCAAGGTAAATTTTTCTCTTGAAAAATCATTTTTTGGAATTAATTTTTTTGTTAACTACTTCTATTAACAGATACCTAAGTATTTTGGACTGCATAACCATATAGAAAACAGAAGTACAATTTGTAATATGTCAAACTAACAAATACTTCATTTATTCATATTATATAAGAATTATAATGATATAACATCATACATTAAAAAAACTGTTACAAAAAATATATATACATATATATATATGTGTGTGTGGGGGGGGTGTGGGGGGTGTGGGGGTGTGTGTATTTAAGCAGTGGTCTTATCTGCCTTATCAGCTCACAGACTTTTGTGGCTTGAGATATTGTAAGGTCATAAATCTAGAGCTGGAAAGGACCTTAGAGGCAGTTATTTCAGGCAGAGGAAAATGAGACCCAAGAACGTTAAGTAAATAGTTCAAGGTTACACAGATAATAAACTGGCAGATAAATTATTTTATCACTTATTTAATTCACAGTGAAATAATTTGCAGCCCCTTTGGAATTGGTTTTGTCTGTTATTGGTCTGATTTCAGAACATTATTTTATCCTTTTGTAATTGCCCATAACTACAATCCCTCACCTCCCTGTCTGCAGATCTGGCATGCCCTTGATTTCTGGTTTAGAGAATCCAAACTAATGGGTAAACGATCTAAATTTATCTGCCTATTAAAAATTTCTGCTTACCCTTATTTCTCAGTTTGATAGCACATCTCTACTAGGTTCCTCTACTTCTCTTCATGCTTGCTCCTTAACTCTCTGGTCTATGAGCCCATCATTCACCTAAAACTGCTTTTTCAGAAGTTATCAGTGTTCTCTTAATCGTTAAAATCTAATTGCCTTTTCTTAATCCTCATCCTTCTTGATGTTTCTGTAGCCTTTGACAATATCCATTGCTTCTTCTAGATACTTTCTCCTCTCTAGGTTTTTGGAACATTGCCCTCTTCTGGTTATTCCACACCTATTCAGTGTTTTTTGCTGGAACTTCATCCAGGTCACAATCATTAATCATGGATGTTCCCAAGGCTCTTTCCTAGACCCTCTTCTCTTTTTCCTCTATACTGTCTCAATTTCATGTACTCTCATGGGTTCAAATAAAATATTTGTGAGATGCTTTCTTTTTTAGATTAGTTTATTTACTTTTAGTTTACAACATTCAGTTCCACAGTCCCTTAAGTTTCAAATTTTCTCTCCCTCTCTCCCCCTCCCATGGCAGCATACAATCAAATATAGGATCTATAAATACCTTCACACTGAACACTGGTCAGGTTGTAAAGAAGGATTATAACCAATGGAGTGATCAGTGGGAAAGAGGAAACAAGACAAGAAAAAGAAAGAGAGCAAGTAGCTTGTTTCAATCTGCATTCAGACTCCGCATCTCTTTCTCTGGATGTGGGTATCTCTTTCAGTCATGAGTCTTTTGGAGCTGTCTTATAACCTTGCATTGCTGAGAGGAGCCCGGTCTATTGAAGTTAGTCATCACACATACGTTGTGTCTGTGATTGTGTACACATTTCTCCTAGTTCTGCTCTTCTCGTTCAGCATCAGTTTATATAGGTCTCTCCAGGTTACTATGAAGTCCATCTTCTCCTCATTTCTTATAGCACAGTAGTATTCTATTGCATTCATATACCACAACTTGTTCAGCCATTCGCCAATTGATGGGCATCCTCTTGATTTCCAATTCCTTGCCAACACAAAAAGAGCTGCTATAAACATTTTTGTACCTATGGGTCATATGAGACTCTTTCTAGAACTATATATCCAGCCATAATCTCCTAAACTAACTCCAGTCCTGGACTACCTTTTGGACATCTGAAATTTGATATCCTGTAGGCTTCTTAAGCTCATATGTTCAAAAGAAAATATTTTTTCCCCAAAGTTTTTCCTATTATTGTCAAGAGCATCGCCATCTTCCCAGTCTCTTAGGCGGCCTTGCTGTGCTTTGTTTCTTACTTGCACTCATTCCACATATCCATTCTGTTGTCAGATTTTGTAATTTCTGCCTTCACAATTTCCCATATATAGTGCCTTCTCTTCACTCATACAGCTGCCACTTTAGTTAGTCAAGAAGCCTTTATTAAGCACCCACTATGTACTTTAGTATAGGCCTTAGTCATTTAATATCTAGACTATTGAAATGACTTTCTAATTCATCTTTCTGCCTCCAGTGTTGCTTTGCTTCGGTCTAACCCCAAGAAACTCCAGTGACTACTTAATAACTCTAGTACAAAATGTAAAATCCTTTGCTTGGCATTTAAAGCCCTTCACAACCTGTCCCCTTCCTACCTTTCTTGTCATCTTATACTTGACTCTCCTTTGTGTACTCTACAGTCCACCTGGCTTATGTACAGTTCCTCACCCAGGACATTCCATATCCTGACTGTCTTCTGTTCTTGGCATGATGTTCCTTTGCACCTCTTGGCTTGTCAGGATTTCTTCAGGACTTACCTCAAATCCCACCTCTGTAGGTAGCTTTTCCCAGTCTACCTTTCTCTTACCTCTCTGCAAGTGCTTTTTCCCTTTGAGACCAAGAATAAATGTTTCTTTAAAAGCCATTGTCTCAGTGTGAAAGCAAAGAGTGATAGTCTGGAAACCTTCCTTTCCTTTTTAGTGGCAGCTGCCATGTCTTATATGATCCTGACTATGGTACCTTGGTATTTGATCTCTTTTTAGCTGCTGGCAGTAATTTTTTTTCTTTTACCTGATGTTTTGGTTTTTGGCAATCATGTTCCTAGGAGTTTTCATTTTGGGATTTCTTTCAAAAAATGATTTGTAGATTCTTTTTATTTTCATTTTGTCCTCAGGTTCTAATAGATCTGGGCAGTTTTCATTCATAATTTTTTTATTTTTATCTTTTAGTCTTTTTGGAGGGGGGAAGGCAGGGAAATTGAGGTTAAGTGACTTGCCCAAGGTCACACAACTAGTAAGTGTTAAGTGTCTTAGACCGGATTTGAACTCAGGTCCTCCTGACTCCAGGGCTGGTACTCTATTTACTGTGCCGCCTAGCTGCCCCTCATTCATATTTTTTTTGACAGAAATAAATTTTATTTATATTCAATTTAAGAACCATTTGAATACAAATGTTATATATAAAGACTTTGTCAAAAGAACTTTATAAAATAGAATGCAGATTTTCTGGGCAGTGGGAGCTCACCACTTAAAGAACCCATTATAAATTTTTAAAAATTGTTTTAGGTGGAAGTTTTTCTAAAACTTGATAGTAGTCTTCTGAGGCCTGTGGGGAGGGAGGTTAGACGTTGAGGTAGCTTGTGGAATTGGTCACATTTGACTTGAAGGGTAAACTCTTGCCTAGGCCTAGGTTGCCACCACTACCACTGCCACTTTCCCCTGGCATGGTGAGCTGCACTTGTTTTCTCCTTAAGGCACAGGGCCACTTCAGAATCTGTCCTCAGAAGCTGTGGGGAGTTCAGAGAGGCAGTGAATGAATCTATTAGTATATCAGGGCTTGGTTGTCAACATCATGACTAGCTTTAACTTGGCCATTTTCCTTCCCTATTTTCATTATTTCTTGAAATATGATTTCCATAATTTTTTTTGGTCATGGCTTTCAAGTAATCTAGTGATTTTTAAATTTTACTTCTTGGTCTGTTTTCCATGTCAGCAATTTTTAAAGATGATATACTTTATGTGTTCTTTTTTTTCAGTCTATTGAATTTGTTTTAATACTTCTTTTTCTGTCATGTAGCCATTAATTTCTTTTTGGTCTATTCTCATTTTCAGAGAGGCTTTTGTTTAGGTAAGGCTTTAATATAAGGTAAAAATATCTTTTGTGCCACCTGTTAGTTCTTCCAGTTTTTTTTCCCCTAGAACTCATTTAATGTATAATATAATTTTTTAATTATTCAAAAATATCTTTATTTCTTTCAGGAATACTAGTTGATCTCATGATAAAGCTGTATTTTTCTTTGAGGCTTTGCTTGTAGATTTATTAAGAGTTGTTCTTTTCTTCTGGGTTTGTGTCATAGGCATTCTCGTCTCTTTAATAGCACTTTACAATTAATGTTTTCCTTCCTTCCTTCCTTCTTCCTTCCTTCTTCCTTCCTTCCTTCCTTCCTTCCTTCCTTCCTTCCTTCCTTCCTTCCTTCCTTCCTTCCTTCCCTCCTTCCTTTCTTTTTCCTTCTTTCCCTCCTTCCTGCCTCCTTCCCTCTTTCCTTCTTTCTTTCCTTCTTTCTTTAATTTTTCTTTCATGAATTGGGACTTTATTTTTGGATCAGGTTCTGCCCACTTTAGAAGGGAATGTTGGGGTCTTTGCAGTCCTGATCTGTAATATCTTAGATCCTGCCACTGTCTTTTGGTACTGAGTACTATGTTTTTCATTGATCACAGGGCCAGATCTCATCAAGTTGCTGAAAATTTTTAGTAGATGCTATTTCCTACTCTTCTATTCTTAGTTTTTTTAGACTTCAGACTAATTTGGGTTTGTGCAACACAGGTAAGACTTGCTCTTAGTTGGAGTTTCAGTAGAAAGTTGCTGATGAAGGCTCTGTCAGTAGGTTGGAAGGTTCTACAGGTTCAGAATAAAAGAACCTTCTCTCTCTCCCATCACCATTCTTGCCCTGGTCACTCACTTGTGAGCTGAATCTATGATCTTGTTCCAGGGTCAGTGTGACAAAACTATAGGTTCATCCTTTGTTTGTCCATCCTTGGTCATTCTGTCCTGGGTATGTCTGATATCTTGCTTGTGGCATGACCAGAGATACGTATTTGTAGTCCCAGCCCTGGTCTGTACCTGTAGGGTGGATCCATGATCTTGGCAGGAAAAATAAAGCACTGTGGTGTGTCCTTGGATTTCACTATTACTACTCTAGTGCATTTCCCCAATCTTTACTGGGGTAGTTGTGAGGAAAATGGACTGCTTCATCCTACTACATCAGTGTTGCTGGTCTCCTTAGTATGTACTTGGGATTTTATTTTTATTTTTTGGGATTCTGGGTATGGTAAATGGGAAGGATGCTAGTGATGTATCCCCTCCTCTTCAAAAGAAAGAGGAAATAAAAGATAGCCATTGAAGCATTTTAAAAAATGTACAGAAGTAAAGGAAGTTCAGAGGGGAAATTAGACAAGCAGGATAGCTTTGAAAGTAATATATTTAATTTATTAAGTAGCAAAATATATATAATAAAGATTTTCATTTTCACATATTTTCATTTTTTTGGGTTTACTTTATATATGGAAATTGCTTTTGGTATTTGTTAGATTCAAAATATAAAATCTAAATAACAGAAAAAGAATGCATTTCCCTGGAGTCATGTGAACCTTTAGGCTTTAATATGGTAGGGAAAGAATAGGAAAGAAAAAAACCACTGCTGGTGCATATCAACTAAGCTATATTCCATTGTCTACAACAGGAGAAGAAAAGTAATAGTAGACCCCGAGTAAATGACAGGAGACAAAACCCAAGAAAAGAATCTGTAATAAACTTCATGGCCCCAGATGTCTGTGCATCAATGTATAAAGTATAGGTAACAAGGAAGATGAATTTCTGTTGGCAAAAAGGATAGTTTCACTTCTTGGATGTTATTGAGACTTGGTAAGATGAGACCTATGGTGGGGTGAGCCAAGATGGTAGAGTACAAGCAGGGACTTGTTTAAGCTGTCCCTCAAGTCCCTTCAAATTTCTGTAAAAAAAATGACTCTAAACAAATTCTAGAGCTACAGAACCCACAAAATGACAGAGTGAAACCTATCTCCAGCCCAAGAAACCTGGAAGGCCAATAGGAAGGGTCTATCGCACTGTGCTGGGAGCGGAATGCAGTCCAGTGTGGCCTGTGCTGGCACAGACTGCACTGGGGCAGGCATCCGAGGACTGAATCACTGGCAGCTGTCGCAGTTTCCAGTACTCAACCCACAAACACCAAAGACAAAGTAGAAAGTCAGTGGGGAAACTCTATTGGACCTGGGTAAGAGAGGAGTGTGGTCTGACCCCAGCCCTGGGGCAGCGGAGGTGGTGTTGGTGGCAGCAGCAGCAGCTGCTTCTGGAGTTCCAGGCCCACAGGGGATCAAATGGCTGATCAGAGGGTGATTGCATGGATATCTGTGCTTGTGTTGAGGCAGGATTCTCTTGCTTTGCCCTGTTTGAATGTGGGTTGCAGCCCTGGATGGTGGTCCTGGGGTGAGGAAGAGTGCTGATGTAGCAGAGCTTGTGGTGGCTGAGGAGGAGGAGGAGTCCTTCTCACAGATTCAAGGCAGAAAAGAGTACTTGTAGTCACTCACAGACAAGAGCACAGGCCAGGATCCTTTGATCACACCACCTTAGAAGGGCTGAAGATTTATAGGTGCCTAGAAGTAGCTCTGACAACAGCTATGCAAAACCCCTGAAAGTTGGGACAGGTCACTTTCCATTCTGAAAGCAGAGTCCTGCCTTGACAGAGAACTCAAAAGTCAAGAAATTGGCTGGGAATATGAGCAAGCAACATAGAAAACAAATTAGACTATAGAATCTTACTTTTGTGACAAAGAAGATCAAAACATACAACCAGAAGAAGACAACAAAGTCAAAGCTTCTACATCCAAAGCCTCCAAGAAAAATATGAATTGGTCACAGGCCATGGAGAAGGTCAAAAAAGATTTTAAAAATCAAGTAAGAGAAGTAGAGGAAAAATTGGGAAGAGAAATGAGAGTGATGCAAGAAAATCATGAAAAACAAGTCAACAGTTTGCTAAAGGATACCCCCCAAAATACTGAAGAAAATAACACCTTAAAAAATAGACTAACCCAAATGGCAAAAGAGGTCCAAAAAGCCAATGAAGAGAAGAATGCTTTAAAAAACAGAATTGGTCAAATGGAAAAGGTCCAAAAGCTCACTGAAGAAAATAATTCCTTAAAAATTAGAATGGAGCAAATGGAAGCTAATGATTTTATGAGAAATCAAGAAATATAAAACAGAACCAAAAGAATGAGAAAATAGAAGATAGTATGAAATATCTCATTGGTAAAACCACTGACCTGGAAAACAGATCCAAGAGAGATAATTTAAAAATTATTGGACTACCTGAAAGCAATGATCAAAAAAAGAGCTTAGGCCTTTCTTTCAAGAAATTATCAAGGAAAACTACCCATATATTCTAGAACCAGGGGGTAAAATAGGAATTGCAAGAATCCACTGATTGCCTCTTGAAAGAGATCCCAAAAGGAAAACTCCTAGGAATGTTGTAGCCAAATTCCAGAGTTCCCAGATCAAGGAGAAAATATTATAAGCAGCCAGGAAGAAACAATTCAAGTATTGTGGAAATACAATCAGGATACCACAAGACCTAGCAGCTTCTACATTAAGGAACTGAAGAGCTTGGAATATGATTTTCTGGAGGTTAGAGGAGCTAGGATTAAAACCAAGAATCAGCTACCCAGCAAAATTGAGTATAATACTTCAGGAGAAAAATGGATATTCATTGTAATAGAGGACTTTTAAACATTCTTGATAAAAAGACCAGAGCTGGATAGAAAATTTGCATTTCAAATGCAAGACTTGAGAAGCATGAAAGTGAAATCGTAAGGGACTTATTAAAGTTGAACTGTTTACATTCCTACATGGAAAGATGATATTTGTAACTCATGAGACCTTTCTCAGTATTAAAGTAGGTGGAGGAAATATAGATAGACAGATGGCACAGGGTAAGTTGAACATGAAGGGATGATATCTAAAAAATAAAATTAAGGAGTGAGAGAGGAATTTATTGGGAGAAGGAGAAAAGGAGAAATAGAATAGGGTAAATTATCTCACATGAAAGAGGCAAGGAAAAACTATTACAATGGAAGGGAAGACGGGGGTGCTAAAAGGGAATTAGTCAACCTTACTCTCATTGGATTTGACTTTAGGAGGGAGTATCATACACACTCAATTGGGTATCTTACCCTACAGGAAAGTAGGGGGGAAGAAGATAGAAAGGGGATGATAGAAAGGAAGTCAGTTTGGGGGAGGGTGTAGTCAGAAGCAAACAGTTTTGAAAAGGGACAGGGTTGGGTGGCTAGAGGGCGCAGTGAGTAAGAGCACTGGCACCAGATCTGGGAGGACCCGGGATCAGTTCTGGCCTCAGTACTTAGCACCCACACATAAATAACTAGCCGTGTAACCTTGAGCAAGTTACTTAACCCCAATTGCTTTAAAAAAAAGGGACAGGGTCAAAGGAGAAAATAGAATAAGTGTGGAGCAGGATGGGATGGAGGAAAATATAGTTAGTCTTTCACAGTATGACTGTTATGGAAATATTTTGCATAACTACACATGTATAAACTATATTGAATTGCTTGTCTTCTCAATGGGGGTGGATGGGTGGGGGATGAAGGGAGAGAATATGGAACTCAAAGTTTTTAAAAACAAATGTCAAAAAATAATTGTTTTTACATGCAACTGGGTAATAAGATATACAGGCAATGGGGTATAGAAATCTATCTTGACCTACAAGAAAGTGAGGGGGAGGGGTAACAAAAGGGGTAGGGGGTGATAGAAGGGAGTGCAGACTGGGGGAAGGGGTAATCAGAATGCATGCTATCTTGGGATGGGGAGTAGGGGAGAGATGGGGAGAACATTTAGAACTCAAAATCTTGTGGAAATGAATGTTGAAAACTAAAAATAAATAAATTCTGGAAAAAAAGATGAGACCCATGGAGAGGTGACTCTGGAAAGATACTTCTTATTTAGAAAAAACAGGATATGTTAAAAGTAGGTATAAACTGGTCTACTTACTGTTGCTTGCACATTCTTCCATTCTGCCTCCCAGAATCCCTTCAAGACTCAGCTTAAGTGCTGCCTTCTACTTCCTTCCGCTCTCAGGAACAAATGAATTAAAATATAACATGTTTTCCAAACCTTCAAGTGCCATATAAAAGTGAGCTATTATTATTATTTTATTGAAATTGTATGCAACTTGTGTATACCTATTGTACATGTTGTCTCCTTTAGAATGTAAACTCCTTGAAGGCTAGGAATAGTTGTACTTAGCACAGTCCCTGATGAATAATAAGCACTTAATAAAGTCTTGTTGATTTACTAGTCTACTGATTGGCTAGCAGTTCCATTATATAAAGAGGGGGAGTGGGAGAGAGAATTGGGGTGGCATAGTGGCATAAAAAAGAGTGAGGAAGCATTGTGGAGAGCATCTCAGTGAAGGACAAAGGAGGCAGAAATGGAAACAATATTGTCAGCAGACTAAATTACAGGTTGTTTGGACAAAAACAGGAAATATATGAGTTTGAGAAATATAGACCACAATCTTCACTCTGAGCATGATTTGTTGAAGTTCTCTCCCTACCAAAAGATGAGTGGATACTAATTTCTTAACTTGCTTTAGTGATAATTTCCTTCTTGAAAAGTTGGAAGAGCCAACAAGGGGAAATTCTGTTCTAGTTATCTAGAACCTATCTAGTTATCTTTGTTGGAGACAAAGAACTGCTTGCTGGGTTGGAAATGTTGATAATCTTGAGGGGAAATGTCATTACACATTAGTTTTTGTGATAAAGGAAGGGAAAGCTGGGAAAAGTCTAACCTGCATCTTGGGTTTTGGGGGAAAAGGTCTCAGAAAAAAAATAGCTGTGATCCTTATGGACTAAGAAGTATGGAAAGCTATTAGGAAAGAAAGTCTGAATATACAAATTACAATTACAATTAAGAAAAAAAGAGTTATCTAAAGAAATTGCTTTGGATGTACAGGTCATTCACCAACCAAATTAGATTTTAAAAAGACGTGTAGAAGATCAGAGGAAGAATAGGTATTGGAATATGAATACGTAGCTGTAAGAAGAATCGTGTCTGGATGGACTAGATGACCTCTGAGATCTCTTGCTTCTAAAATTCCAAGATTCTGTAATTCTGATTTCACCATAGAACCATAGAATTTTAGAACAAGAAGAGACTTTTGACATCATCTTGCCCAACCTCTTCATTTTACAGATGAAGAAACAGGTCCAAATCAGTTAAGTGATTTGTCCAAGGTTACCCAGCTAGTTAGTGTAGTGCTGGGACTAAAATCCAGGTGTCCTGATTTCCACTTAAATGCTCTTTCTAGGATACTATGCTGGGGTCCTGTGATTTCAAAGAATTTGACCTCATTTATAGGTATTGAGTTGGAAGGTATCTTTGAAGCTATCTAGTACAGCCTCATTATTTTACAGCTGAGAAAACTGAGACCCAGATCATTTTTGTCAGACAGTAAGTTGCAGAGTTAAGATTCAAACCCAGGCTTCTGCCTCCAAATCCACTTTCCCTTTCCACTGTACCATGCTTTCTCCTTCCAACTACCCTGACAACAAGGAACTTATATGTAAGAAACCTCATCTTCAAGCTATTGAAATGTATATTTTCTGTAATTCATACCTTGTTTTATCTGAACTTGAAGTTTCCTTTCCAGCTAATATACTAAATTTCTGTAATTTGGCCTTGTTTCTCATGAATGGTGGGGACACGTTACCGGTTGTTTCTGATAAAGCTTTGCACCATTTCTGTTTGCTTACTTGTCAGGATTAGTTTTAAAGGAAATAGCTAGGTATGTGTCCCTACCATTTATAAAAAAATGAGTACAAAGGGCAAGAGCTTAACACATCAAGAAAGGAAATTCAGTGAAACTTTAGACACTTTATAAATACATCATCCCCTTTATCAGACCTACAGAAGGAGTAGTTCATATATTATATCATGGGCTGGTGTATAACTTTCTTTAATTGCTCGTTCCTTGGGTTGGATTTTTTTCTTTTCTTTTTGTTTTATAAAAGTGGTTTGTGGAAGCTGTGAGGGGAGGGGTTGAGGATCAGAGAGACATCAGAAATCATACTGTTCAGAATGCACAGTGAACAACAGTTAAGAGTTTATGTTTACTGAGATAGCAAGAGTTTATGTTTACTGAGATAGCCAGTGGGACCTGAAAATTCTGTGAAATTAGCCATCATGTATTATATATTTAACTAATTCCCTTCTCTATAATTCTCTGAACTACTGTATATCAAATTTCTCTATGGTATTATTTGTAAATGGCACAAAGAAAATTGTTCAGATAAATTCTAGTATTATATTGTTGTCCAGAGATAGTTTTTTTAATATATGAAATTGGCATTCCTTTCCTTTCTTTAAACTATTAATATTGAACAATTTGGCAAAATTTCCAGGATGGTTAGGTGATATGCCCTCTTAATGAATTTGATTTTATTTCAGAAAGTGGTTTAATTTTCTTAGTTTGTAGGAAACTTGAAGAATGAGTAGTTGTCTCTGCCAGAAAGACTGCTTAACTTGGTCTTTAAATTAAGTTAAAGATTATTATTTTTTTTTTGCTTTTTTTTTGGAGGGCTACTTGTTTGTTTGTTTTTTTCCCGCTTTTTGGAGGGCAATTGGGGTTAAGTAACTTGCCCAAGGTCACACGGCTAGGTTTTTGTTTGTGTGCATTAAGTGTCTGAGGTCGGATCCGAAGAAGTCAGGTCCTTCTGACGCCAGGGCCAGCGCTCTACTCACTGCGCCATCTAGCCGCCCCAGAGGGCTATTGTTTATGCCTGAAGTTATGAATATGTGGGGAATACTTTGATGACAAATAATCCTGTTCTATATGTTTATTTTGCTAGCAATTATTAATGATTCTTACAAATAACATTATATTCTAGAGACCTTTGCTGTAGTATCCTTAATATCCATGTATGTTTTAAAAAATAAAAAATAGCTGAAAGGGCATTATTAAAAAAAAACATTGATTATCAAGGCCTCTAGGAAAAGAGCTTCTTTATAACTAAGATGTGAATGCTACAATCTTTGATAAATTGTGCAAAACAGTATTGTCACAGATCATATTATTCAACAGCCATTTTTGTTCTTTTGCTAAGTTGTACATGCACATGCTGCACAGGACAAAAAAGCATCTCTCAACAACTTCTTGTCTCTTAATATTTCTAGGTTACAAGCCTGAGCCCTAAGTGACGTTATAGAGTTATAGACATTTGTCCTCAACGTTTTCACCGGCCTCTTTCAGAATCCTTTTTTATCCCTCAGTGTTGACCTTTACCCTCATCAGTCTTCTCTCCTTTTATCTTTATGGCTCATCCCAGTGACATTTTGGAGACCTCTCACTCCTCTGGCTCATTGTCTCCACCTAGATATGACCTGGGAATGTCAACATTTAGAACTTTTCTAAGGGTTGCTACCAGTTTCCCTAATAATCACTAAGTCTCTATAAGATTTTTGTCTAGAAGCATCTTCTTTATGGTGTAAAGAACAAGAAAGGACATGGTTCTGAGCTTAAAGAGAATCAAGAGGCCGTCCTAGCCTGGAGACCTGAAGTCTCCATGATTTGCAGTGCTGTCCTGGGGTGTGTCTCCGTGCTGCTGCTCCCGTCCAGAGCCCCTTTGCATTGCACTTCTCTTTCCTGGCCATCGTTTTCAGTATTAGTTGCTCCTTCTTGTTTTGTTCTGTGATACACTAGGTCAGGAGTCAAAGTTGTCATCATTCTTGTTTCCTACTGCTGCTCTGAGAGCTTCACTCTCCTACCTTTCTTCCATTAAGGTTACTCTGCCTGTATCTCTCAGGAGATTTTTGTGTCTTTGATTGATTAGCCTCTTGGTCACTTGTCTCTTTCTTAAGCTCAGTACCTGCTCATAGTCCTTATTGTTCTTCTAACCCATGACTTCTTATCTGGTGACGTGTGTGTGTGTGTGTGTGTGTCTTTGTTTCATATAGATTTATGTTGCATATCTATACACATGCATGTGTATATATACACACATACCATGCATTCACAGATATACAGCGTGTTTAAGGATACACACATGTATATGCATATACATTGCAAAATATTACAATTGTCTCTGTAAAAACTGAGCCTAATATCTCCTAATCTATCTAGTTGAGTTATATATCTATAGGAATATTTAAATCTCTAGATATCTTAGGTAGGTAGACAGGTAGGTGGATGGATGTACCCTCAAAAACACAAACTCTCTAGTTAATCAATCCTTATAACTCTATTTCAGGTACCTGTATGGTGATCATACTTTAGATCAGGCATACACTACCTGTGGTCCTTAGGCTACTTGCAGCATGCCAAAGAATTTTTTTTTTCTACATACAGAGGATGTTTTCCTTTATGGTTTTCATGGGCTGACAGAAATCCTTTGGCATGTCAGAAACAGTCTGAGGACTGTAAGTGGTCTGCAGGCTACAGGTTGTGCAGGCCTGTATTAGATGGTACACTGACCTATAATATAATCTATGGTCTTGAACTCTGACATTTCCCCTCTCTGATCATATTTGCTTGTTTTTCTTCCTTTCCTCCTGTCTTATTTTTCCTAAATCTGTTCTTTATCTGCACTCTGAGGTCCAGTCCTGCAATCTTTCTCTGTCCTCCTAGTCAAATCACCTATCTTTTGGCTTTTCTTTCATTCCTTAACGATCTTAACCCTATAGTTAACTGGTTCATCTATACATTGATCTTGATAGTTGCTTTCCTTATCTTCTTCTCCTACTACCATTCATATCCTACCAATTCTTAATTCATCACACCCACCCCAAAATCCTTGTTCTTCAGTTATATTTCCATGCTGCTAAAGGGTGTTGTACCACTATGTGAACTAAGTCAGTTAAACATTTGTGTTTTCTTATTCCAATTTGTCCCTCACTCTAGCATAACAGTCATCTTATTCTTTTCTAATTAACCATCAGGCCCCTCAAATTTGACTGTTCCAAATTCTTAGGTAATGCAGTGGTTAGTGTGTGGAGTGGCAACACAATATTCACAGCACCAACAATGACTATGAATATGCCTGTGTAGTTCTGAATCACAAAATATAAGAGAGTCTCCATATAGAAGACAGAAGCAAAAGATTTATTCAGACACCAGAAAGCCAGTTCCCAACACCAGAAAACTGAATCCATCATAGCAACAAAGAAGTTAACACACCATGACACAGTAGGGAGCCATACCATCCCAAAGCCTGACCACAAACAAACACTCATAAGCCTAGCTGTCTCCTTGCCTGTATCCTCTTTTTTCTACCACACTAAGTGCTCTGACTCCCAGCTTCCTGCTCCACCCATTCAGTAAACTTCTCCCACCACAGGCTCCATGTGATTACATTTGACCTATTAGGGGGCAGGGAAGATCTTCGAATTCTCATTACCATTATAGTGTGGTAGACTTGGAATCTGGAAGACTTGAGGTTGTGCTTTTGGAAGAAAGTTGACTGTTTGAGACACTCCCTTGTTATGTGACCCTGGGCAAGTCACATGACCTTTCTGTGCTTCAGGTTTCTCATTTGTAAAACGGGAATAACAATGGCACTTGCCTCACAGGTTTGCTGTAAAGATCATTTGAGTTAACACATGTAAAGCACTTTGCAGACTTTAAAGTGCTATAAATGAGAGTTAATTGTGAGCAGATAGCTAGGTGGTCCAGTGGATAGTGGAGCAGACCTGGAGTCAGGAAGTCCTGAGTTAACATCTACCTTCAGACACTTACTTGATTTGTGACCCTAGGTGAGTCACTTAACCTCTCTATGTCTTAGTTTCCCCTCCTGTAAGTGGAGATAATGATAGCACTTCCCTGCTAGGATTATTGAGATAATACTCATGAAGTGCCCTGCGTACCTTAAGATGCTTCATCTTATGTCGTTATCCTGCTTGAGTCTCATGTGCCATTTTTGTCCTTTCAGCAGATAATGCTGCTTCCTATTTTTCTGCAATCATTGAGGCCGTCTGTAAAGAGTGCCCTCACATCTTAAACTTCCTGTCTCAAAATCCATTTATATCTTCATCCCTTCTCTCCTCCTCTGCTTCTTTCTGCAGAAATGGCTGTTCTGGCCAATTCTGATCCCTCTGCTTGGACCCTTCATCCTGTTCCCTTTCTTATCTCTTCTAGAAGCCAGTCCCGTTCATGATTTTTTCTCTTTCTGATCTTCAGTCTTTTCCCTATCTATTGACTCATTTTCTACCACATACACACTTGCTCAGGTTTACCTCATCCTTTAAAAAAGAAAATAAAACCAAAAAACTACTGGACCCTGTAGATTTCTTTGGCAATTACTTCTATTTCTATTTTCCTTTTACTGACAAACTCCTACAAAAATTGTCTATACTTGCTGTTTCCATTCCCTCACCACTCAAACACCGAGGAAAAAGCCAGGTGCAGTCAATATTTTGGTAGACTAAAAAAGTGTAACATATCTTTTCGAAAATTTTGAATACAGAACAATATAGTTATTATAAGAAATGTATTCATTGAAAGGTGAGTGAAGAACAGTGAATTAAATATAGATTACAGGGTAAGCTAACCTAATTATATCATCATTGCTTGGCATTTGAGTAATATGAAATGTCTATTTTGTAATTTTATTTAATAATATAGTATCCTTTCTAAACAAAATTAGTTTTACCTCCTATGTTGCATTTTCAATCATTTGTTAGCCTAGTACACATTTTAAACATTATATTCCACATGAGAGTTTGAGTAAAGTTTTTTAACCCCAAAATCTGTATTGCCAGTTGACCTAAGATAATGTGGAAATGAAAACTTTTCCAATGTTTCAGTAACTGTTCTCTGAAAAAAGAGGTGCAGTTTTTTTCCTTCTTTACATAAAACTTAGAATTGAGCATTCTTAGTATAATTCAATTCACAAATACCATTTGATTTTCTTTTGAACTAAATTTTAAGTAGAGTTTATCTATTTACTGGTCTTTGAAGTTCATCTAATATGGATACAGTTGACCTCTCTGGAGGACATTTTTTGAACAATGTGACCTTTCTGTAATCTATCTAAGAACCATAAATTGAGCAAAAGTGGCTTAGATGTGTTACACAATCAAAAGTACAAGGGCTTTATTCACAGCAGAGTTCTTAAAGGTCCTTATGAATACCTGCTTATACTTTAAATTTATTGAAATCAAAGAAGCTTGAATGTCTGGTTTCCTAGGCCACAGAAGACTATTGGAGGGTGGTGTGGTAATGAGAAGGGTTAGTTGGCAACCTAACATTGTGAAATTCAGAAAAAAAAAACTCAAAACAGTCTCTAACGTGTTTTTGTGTTTTACATATGTCTGTGCAGGTATCAATGTATATGTAATTTTGAAATTAAAACAAAATTTTGTACCTAGTAACTCATAAAGACTTTGTATTTTGATAATTGAGGGGTTATAACAACCAAGAGTCAATCAGTTATTTGTTAATTAAGTGAAAGTTAAAGTATATATTTGCATTATACTCTGTTTGTGAAGATAGGCAACTGCATCATAACACATTTTTAGAATGATTTCTGTCCAGAAGGGTTAAAATAAAATGTTAAAAAGAGTTATCAAAATTTTTACTTACATGGAATGATTCCTAGTTTATTATACTGGATAAATTCAGTGATAATGAATACCATTCAATTTGTCTCTGTTTTAGCTTTGACCCTCACCCTTTGGTACTTTCCTATCAAAAATGTTAGCAATAGCAATCTGTTTACTTCTCTATACTTTGGCACATAGCCTTTTCTTCTAGATTCTCTCTCATCACAGGAAGAAAAATTAGAGTGAGGTCCACACAGACGTACAAAATAGAGAAAAAGTTGCTTCCTCTTGGATGCTGGAAGAAAACTTTTAGGTTGCTTTCATCCCTCAGTATTGCAGAAGCAGCTCCTTTCCATTGTTTTATGAGTGCCCCAGTGGTATTGTACTATTCAGAATTTTAAAATAGTGTTTTAAGAACACACTTTAAAAGAGAATATATTAAATTTTCCTTCATGCCATTTTTGATGAGAGCATTTTCCATTTGTAGACCTGGAAAATTTGTGGGAGGCCTGGTGTCCTATTTTTACTGATTCCTATTCCTAGCCTTTGGCATTGCCTTTGAATTGTTGGACTGGAGAACAGGGACCCACTTGGGCCATGTCAGGAGCAGTGGTGAAATGAGGGGAATACTTCATTCACTGAAATATGGAAATCCATCATACTACACCCTGGAGAGTAGGGTCATCTACACCAGAGGCAGGACCACCCAAGAAGCAATTTGGTAGGTGTCTTAGGTCTGTGGATGGTAACTTTACCCACTATAGTTGCAAGATGGCACAAATATTTTTCATTTTTTAAGTTATAAAAAGACACTGTGTTTCTGTCTTCTAGAGAAAATCAGGAAGGAAATGACAGCCAAAGGTTCTACAGGAATGGATGTTCTTCTCTCAACATTAGAGGTAAATAAGGCTTAATAATACTTTTAGTTATGGTTCTCCATGAGAAATGCTAAGTAGCATAATGGACATAATAAATATCGATTTTTTTCTCCCTTAACCTCGATTAATAACATTTTAAATTATTCCTTTTGGTCAGTGTTTTTGACCTACAGTTACATTTAAAGAAAATTAAACTTTGTTATTTTTAAGTATTATTATTATAGTATAGTCATCTTAGGAGAAGTAAGCATTTTAATTTTATGTGGTTGTATAACTAAGTGATTTAAAACATAAAGTTTAAATTTTACTGTGACTAATTCTAACTAGTACCTAGAAATAAGTAAATTTGATTTATAAAAGTCATGAGTATTAAAATTTCATTATTATGTTATAAAGTGGTGATATATAGGTAGTAACTTGAATTTAACAGAGATTATTACATGAGTACTTCAGAAGATTAATGTGGGTACTGTTTTCACTGACACAGATCTTAGTGAATTGCTATGGCCAAAAAAAAATTATGTCTAGTGATGATCCTTTGACCTAGATGTTAGTTAGATTTCAATGACATTCAGAGATCTATGGCTAGACAATCTTTTTATTTTTTCTTAATTACTACATTCTGCACAGCTGCTGTTCCAAACCTCTTCCGGCCTTGAACTTCTCATACAGTCATCTTCTCCCATCCTCTTAGCTGAGGACCTTGCTTCATACTTTACTGAGAAAATATAGAGGCTATTTATCATCTTCTTCATCATTTCTTCCAGCACAATAGTATTCTATCATATTTATTTACCATAACTTGTTTCTCCATTCCCCAATTTAAGGGTACTCATTCTCTGCCCCCTCAAAAAGAGCTGTAAATATTTTTATTTGTATTTTATATAATATTTTAAATGTATTCTTTTTTTTTCTTACTTTTTGGAGGGCAATTGGGGATAAGTAACTTGCCCAAGGTCACACGGCTAAGTTTTTGTTTGTGTGTGCAAGTGTCTGAGGCCTGATCCGAACTCAGGTCCTTCTGACTCCAGGGCCAGCACTCTACCCACTGCGCCACCTAGCCGCCCCTAAATGTATTCTTAGAGTTTGTTTTACATAGGACTAATTCCTGCCTTAACTTGCCCTCCCCTTTCACTTCTTCTCTTCTGCTTCCTCCTTTGTTGAAGTAAAATATATTTTTGAACCCAACTATGTGAATGTATGTGTATTCTTTCCGCCTTTGAGCAGTTCAAATGAGAGTGAAGTTTCAGTTTCAGCCACTCCTTTTACCCTCTCCTCATTGTTTGTATAGTTGCCTACTTGTGCATCTTGATTGTATAAGATAATTTCCCCTAATTTTCTTTTCTGTCCCTTCTCCCCCTTTTAATCTTTTCTCTTAAGATCATCAAGACATTTAGGATCGCTTCCAGACTTTGCCTGATTAAACTCCATTGATGAATCCTGATGATGATGGAGTTCAGAGGGAATATGTGTATTTTCTATCCATATTAGAATATAAACAGTTTATCCTTGTTTTGTTTGAACTTCAGAGTTTCTACAGAGCTTTGGTCTTTTCATCTGAAATTTTTTGAAGTATTCTTCACTAAAGACCAAATGACCATACTCAATTTTCCTGGATAAATTATTATTGGCTGTAAATCTATATCCTTTTTCTTCTGTAATGTCATATTTTAAACTCTGTTTTCTTTTATAGTGGTGGATTCTAAATCATAGTGATCCTGACTATGCCTCCTCTGCACTCGAATTCTTTCTTTCTGGTTGTTCTCAATATTTTGCTGTCCTGGTCTGAGCTCTCCAAGTTTCTGACCTGGATTTGGGTTTGATCAATGGTAGATTGGTGCTGAACTTGACTAGTGTCAGCCAGCTGGGAGGTTCTGCTGGTTTAGAGTGATAGAACTACAGGTTTCTTTTTGGTCTGGGATTTCTGCCCTAGTTATTCCACTTCACATTGGGCTAGAAACTAGATTCAAGGCTTTCTCTGCTTATGGAATCTTAACTATACCACTGCTACTTGGTTGTTCCTTGCTCCAGAGGGCAGGCATAGGTCCATTCTTCCCTGGATCTGTGACCTGAAACTGGGTAGTAGGCAACAAAGTTGCCGGTTTGTATCTGTTCCTATGTTGGTGTCCCAGGATAGGTCAGAGGATGCCCCAGTATGGGCCTGGGGCCTCCACTTGTGTTGGTGTGGTCCATGTACAGTGAGTGCCCTCTTGGCCAGATCCTGTTCCCAGTGTCTGTAGACCTCTGTATGCCAGCCTGGGCTTGAAAAATGACTCATTGTGACTTTTTCTTGGAATTCCCCTTTAGGATTTGGTCTGGTATATTTCCTAGGTCTTTTTGGAGGAATTTTACAGGGTATGAAGGGGGCAGGTGTTGGAACCTTGCTGTACTGTTTCCTACTATTTTGCTATGTTGGCTTCATACTGCCCTCCATCCCTCCCAGTGATGTCTTAATTCCAAAATTGGATGATCTTTTCTTAGTCTTCATCTTACTGACTACTTTGAAGCTATTTTCACTCTTGACTACTCGCTTCTTTCTAGTTTTATTTTTGGTGAAACCACTATTTCTTGGTATTCTTCCTACATGTCTTATGATTACTACTCTCTCTCCTTTGCTGGATCTTCATCCATATTCCTCTAAGTTTACTCTAAGCCTCTTTCCTAGGCTTCCCTTCTTTTCTTTCAAACATCTCTCTTGGTAACTTAATCAGTTACCATGGGTTCAGTTATCATGTCTACACAGATGACTACCAGATCTGTATATACTGTCTTAGCCTCCCTCCTGCACTCTAGTGCTCCAGTACCAACTACCTTCTGGACATTTCAAACTGGATACCCCAAAGATATCCTTTTTAAAAATTAAATTATTACAATTTTTCCCCATTTCCCCCTACCCACCACCCCAGAATAGCAGTCCCACAAGATATCGCTTCCTCCAATCTGCTCTCTCCCATACCTTCTCCCATACCCCCTTTGACTTTTCCACTAGAGGAAGGTGAATCTTTGTGTCCCAATGCCTGCACATCTTATCTCCCAATTATAAGCAAAAGAGTATTAATAATAGTATTTATATATATTTGAAACATTTAATTTTAAAACTTCGAAATCCAGATCCATTCCCTTCCTCCCTTGTCACCCATTCCCGCTAGGAAGATAAGCAATTCATTATATGTTGTACATGCATAGCTATGAAAAACATTACCATAGTAGATATATTATAAAAGACTGCTTATATTTCCTTCCCACCCATCCCACCCCCCACCTGGTCCATTCCCTACTTTGATCCTGTCCCTCTTCAAAAGTGGGTGCCTCCAACCTCCGCTCTCCCCAGCATGGCCTCCCCTCCATCATTCCCCCTCTCGTCCCCCTCCCCCCTACTCTCCTGCAGGGTGAGATATCCCATTTAGTATGTATGTCATTTTCTCCCTGAGCCAAATTCAATGAGAATATGGTTTTGCCTTTTTGCCTTCCTGTTCTACCCCTCCCCTGCAGCCACTTCCCCTTGCTTCTTCTACATGAGATAGTTT